>CM026387.1:81769803-81822245 GCA_014843695.1 Archivesica marissinica | reverse complement strand
TTTAGATGCTCTGTCAAAAGTATAATTATACAATTTTAGAAACCACGTGCTATCTTCCCGTCAAATATCAGCCTTTGTTACATGTAATAAACAGAGGTCTGAGTTGAGGCAATTGTATATTAAGGCAATGTATGAGGCAATTAAATAGTTGAACTTGATACGACGCCATGTCAGGCCTCGAGAAATCCACTCGTCCGTTCGTATTTACTACGAGTGAATTTTCGATCTGGACGCCGGAGCGAAAAATGTGTGCCACTCTTTGGGATAAAAACTAAATCAGATATGCACGTACATGTAATTTTCTACTCGTACACAGACTGGATTTCAACTCATAACGAAATCCAATCTGGACGAGTGGAAAATTAAGAATTTGCCGAGGCCTGAATGTGTGTTCCTCAGCCTGCAGAGATTGCATCCTCTCCCGTGTTCCATCCACCCATACAGTGGTTAGCCGGGATCTACGACACATATTTAGGAGGTTTAGGGCTAAACGTATTACTGCATTGAGGGATACGCTACCACAACCATTGGGAATATTAATCAGCCAGTGTTGGCCCGCTGCATGATACCGGGGTACACCATTTCATATGGTAGGGCCTACATGTAAGTGGAATTCAGTACGGCAAGTCAGCTGGAGTGGTAAAGCCTACGGCGTACAACGGGCATACATTCCGATCAGGGTATACACAACATTAATTATATGTGCACATCTACCGGCGTGTAACCTCCCCCATTGGTAAAGCATACAGTGGCTTACCTTACCGTAAGCCGCTGTATGCTTTACCAATGGGGGAAGTTACACGCCGGTAGCTGTGCACGTATAATGTGGTGTAGACCCTGATAAGACAAGTTACCACGATACATACCGTCTGATCAGGGTCTACACCGGGCACGACTACCAGCGTATCCCATCGGTAAAGCCCACAGCGGCTTGCAGACTGACTGCCCATGGTCTACACAGCGTGTACACGCGTCACTCGTACATTTCTAACGCCGTAACGGGTGTGGGGTACAACAGGATTTAGCTCTCAAGTTCAGGTAATTTCTCAGCAATTACTCACAAATACTTTTGTTCCTTTTTTGGTTTTTGTAAACAGAACAAGGCAGTTTTTAAAATACTAAATAAATTTATTAAATGTTAAAACAAGGAGATTAATTGATTGACAGGATTCCGATAAGGATGAATCAAATTGCTATTGATGCAACAGGTTTAAAAAATAAATAAAAATAATTCCGCCACAAAGCAATGTTGCGCCTGCACTTTACACATTTTTATTTATTACAGAGTACATTTTTTTAAATCCTGTTATGCAACTTTTAGTGAATGTTTCTGAAAAATATTTAACGGAATATCTTCAAAAAGTTTGACGCCAATTTTCACACTTTACACTTTAACAGAACAGAACTGTATAGGAGTACATATACTTATGGACATGTAGTCGCATATAAGATGGCAAAATGGCAACTGGGAGTTTGCTGTAATAGTTAGGTGACATATATGGCAAATAATGACGACATATATGGCAAATAATGACATTCATCGTACCTGTAATCTAAATACCGTTTATCCATTGTTACACTAAGGTGTAGAATTGCACTGAAATGAAACACTTAATACGAGTGTAGCAGGTAGCTAAACAGAATTAATAAATCTAACTGGTGGGAGAAACTTCCATATGAATGTGGATCAGATTTTTCTTTTGGACAAAATCAGTAGTTAGTAAATTGTTGACGACAATTGTGAAAGAAAAGGGGAAATACATCGGTAATCACGATTGTGTCTCCAAATGATAATATAATTTGAGTTCTTATTCACATGTAATTATATTAAACTAAAGCTTATACTAAAGCTCGCCCCAATAAAGCTGTCTAAGGCTCAACCGAATATATTTTATATTCAGCGGCACTAACCATGTATTTACTTTATACCGCAAGCAATAATTGACGTCGACGTCACGATCAATGAAGGAAATGGCACAGGAATGAGAATGTGTAATAACTTTAACATTACTGGACCGATTTTAACAAAATAACTTTTGTTTTCTTAGTTAGACAATGTCCAATGCATCTGCTATCATGGTTTTGGGATGAATTTCTGAAGAAGAAAAAATATTTCTTCTTCAAAATTTGATGCAACAAAACCTTATCAGATGCTTTGGTAACCTTCTAACTAAGAACATACAAGTTATTTTGATAAAATCGGTCCAGTAATTTTAAAGTTATTACAAAAAAATCAAATGAAGTGAGGCATCTTTTGCCAGCGTGTCGGCTGCCATTTTGAATATGTTGGTCACGTGACGTACTGACTGAATATAAGCTTTTCCACTGGTACCCAGCTACATTGGCAACTGAGAACCAGCAGGAAGAACCAAGTATATTATGCTAGTTTGAGGTTTATTCAGTCAGTTACGAATATAGATGACGTATATATGACCCCCTTTATTATGCTACTTGGAACACTAGCTGCGGTATAAATGGATATCACGGTATTTTCCAGCATACGTGTGTTCATGTACCTGAAAATGAGCAGCGTTGGTCCATGTTGCATATCGACTAGATCATACACACTTACACATGGAAACGGCACACTTGATTGGCCGAGGCTGACACCACTACTCTTATTTCTAAAAACACAGATATGAGTTAGGGTTGTCTTGATAATTATGACCATAATTCAGATACCTCAGGTTGTGGCCGAAAATCAAAAGCACGTGAGGTTCAAGAATAATATATGTAAATCTGCATATATATCAAATGTATGCAAATATATATGTATTGGAAGTGGATATACACGTACATGTGTGTAAATACATGTAGTAATAATACTAATTATGAAAGATGATAAACGATTGAGTTATGATCGCAGTCAATAAACAACATGAATCAACTATACTCAACCTTGCATCTCCTGTACATGTAGTTTGAATCTTGAGCAGGAGGTTACAGCGAAGACCTTAATCAGACACAAGTTCCGGTAAAGAAAGATAAAATAAAAGCTCCTACAAATTCAGATACCATCTGAACTGAAAATGATTTGCCAGACAAAACTGCCGGCACTCTTCAAAATGAATATAAGAAAAAAAAACAATAATGTTCCACCCAGACAAAAAAAAATCTGTCACTTGGTGAAACATGTCGTGACTATATTGAACAGCCTGACTGGCTTCAAAATCATCTGTCACTTGGTGAAACATGTCGTGACTATATTGAACAGCCTGACTGGCTTCAAAATCATCTGTCACGAATATAAAAGCTACTGGGTGTCATTCTGAGACATGATTACCTAATGCTGAGCCAATATTTGTTACCGGAGTCACCTGCAAAAAAAGTAAATTGAAAATATTGTCAATAGATGCCCAGAGGCAGGACGAGGGATCGTGTGAATTTTGTCCTCCCTTGAATTTTGACAGGGCCGATTTTGTCCTATCTGCATTTTAGATGGGGGATGGGATTTTATAACGTGCTCCATTGCTTCCAATTTCGTGAATTATGCAACAATTTAAATTCAAATCTTTGCAATAAGTGAAGAGCAAGTATGACTCTTGCATGTCATAAGAATAAATATGAGCATTCTTTACAGCAAAAGTGAACATATTTCTGTAACAGTAGCTCAATATTTCATCCTGAAAGTTTCGACATTCAATAATACCTACAGGAAAGCCATCATGTGACATTGTTCCAACACCACCAAAAACCAAAAAACCCCCCACCCCCAATCTATCCTACCATGAATGTATGACCAAATGTATATACCTCCTCCACCCCTAAGGGTAATACCTAAATTTCATGAACTGAAGACTGAAACTCACGCAAATAAAGTCATGTAAACTGTGCCCGTGATATACCAAATCAGAAATCTATTCCCTTTAAATGCCACTGATTGCTGGCATGACAATCAGAAAAAAAGTCTTCAACACATACTTAACTAATGTGGTCCTGATATCAACCTACAAATGAAAGAAACATAGTTGCTAAACAGATAGATGCTCCTCGGTGCTGCCCCGACTATAAAGCAATGTAGGTATATGAACATTCGAATGAAATCATCCAACAAGGAGACGAAGCTCGCCTGTTGGCAGCCTTCGCTGAAATGTGCCACAGCTGTATAAAAAATATCCTAAATAGTACATAATTTGACCTTGGGTAAAGGGGTGGGCGATGCATTTGTTATCGTATGATAGAATGTCAGGTGTGAAATATCAAGACATTCCCTGTAAAGAAACAGAAGTTTTGTTGTTTAAGTATTGGTTATTGTACGCGTATGAGGCTCATACAGAAATATTAGGGCCTGGGGCAACAAGAAGGACCGTCGTGTAAGGAAAATCATGGTGTATTTTCTTTTCACGAGTGCCCTTTTTGTCGCCCCAGGCCCTAATATTTCCCATATAAGCCAATCCATATAAACCCCTTCAATAACTGATTTATCGCATGTTACCACATGTCATATACAATGTATTTCAACTGGAAATCAGTTTTCTTGTTTACATGCTATTTCCAGTGGATGGCTCCATTCACATACATAGAGTGAGTGTACCTGGCATCGCACAGGTTATGGCTTCGCACACCTACTATATCTATGATTTGAGAAGTGTTTTAATCGTTTTTGAGCACAAAATGTGTTGTAATAATTAAAAACGTTTGTCCAATCTATCTTACATAAATCTACTCCTGGTAGCACAGATATAACGAGGTGTGCGAAGCCAGGTACACTTACTCTATACACACGTGCGTTCCTTTCAATGCCATTTGTTGCGGAAACAGTTCCAACAGTGTACCTCAATGCTACAATTAACGCCAGAAAATACATACGCTCAATCACGTAACCTAAAGTTTGACCCGCTCACCCCTACATGAGGATACCATAGTTACCACAGCATTTTCATTTACATAAATACAATACATAATGCCGAAGTCAGAGAAGTACCGTAATTACCCAAATATTCAGACATTATTGTCTGAGCAAACAATGTAGACCCAGATAAGCCTGCTCCTGGAGAGCAGTCTGTTCAGGGTCTGCACTGTTTGCAATTTCGTCTGAATATATTCGATGCCTCACTGGAAAACACAATCAACATGTTCAAGGTTTAGGACACTTACAGCAATTGGTTATGGCATCCGAATATTTAGGGTAATTACGGTAGTCCTGGGGCCCGTTTCACGAAACTTCGTAAGTTACGAAGCAAACAAAACAACCACCAAAACAACACAAAAAACAACCAACACCAACAACACCAAAAAACCACACACAACAAAAAACCAAAAACAACAAACCCCCCAAAAAACACCCCAACAAAACAACCCACAAAAAAAACAAAACACCACCCCACCCACCCACCCAACCAAACAACCCAAAAACCAAACACACAACACCACCCAAAACACCCACAACCAAAACCCAACCCACCACACCTTACGGTAGTCCTGGGGCCCGTTTCACAAAACTTCGTAAGTACAAAACTTTAACGCACCAAAACATTAGCACTGATAAGTATTAGTGAGCAATCCTTAGTGACATTGTTTTCTTTCAGTGACTTGTACATGTTCGCTGAAAATGATACCATTCATTTGTCACGTTATATGCAAAATTGAATTGACCAAAATGTTTGTACGAAGTTTCGTGAAACGGCCCCCAGATATTTATTGAACACCCGTCATGATCATATAATGGCGAGTTTCCTCTTACATTTAATGTTGGGAAGATAATGTCAATAATTGTTCTAGCTCTGGAGTGCCCTTTTGCATTCCTTCAGTTTCTGTTGGGCCATTGCCCATGTCTGAAACTTTATACTTGTCCATTTAAAATCCTTGAAACAGTTGCACGTTGTTTGTAATTTCTGGACCTGTGATTTCCTTGGTGGCTTTTTTTCAAGAACACTTGTGGTCACTAACGGCTTAAGTAGGGTCTTTTCTTCAAGGCTCCACGTTTTCTTTGATGTCACTGCAACATAACCGTAATTGATGAGATGGCGCTCTGGGCTCATGTTTGCCTGCACGGACAAAACAACTTTCATATTCTTACAAAACAGGCTGACACAAACCTCTCTGCTGATTTTACATAATGGCTATTCTCCACACTCAAACCATTTATATTTGTTTTGCCAAAATCTGGCTCTGAAACTAGTTTTGGTGAGAAATGAAAATAACTAGGGCAATATTGTGCTGAAATAATCATGTTGTCCACAGACCAGCCATTAAACATGTATTTCAATGTGATATGTGCAACTAGCCTTTATACTGATGCTGAAAGTTATACTGAAATTCAACGAGGGTTCTAGACAGATGTACAAGGTCATACACAGACCTTTTTTCCATATTACAACAAGAGAGCCGATGGTCGCAAAATACGCCCATTCACGTGTGGCCAATAAACTAGACAAGGAATAAGCTGATTTCACAAACTTGGTTAAGTAAAAAAGTGCCAAAATATTACAATGTTCCATATGACATAATTTTGTAAAGAATAATTTTTTCGGCATCAAAAGGGGAGGTGCACATATTCATTATCTGGGGGATGCATATGCAAAATTTCAGTATAAATAAATGGTATAAATATTTGGTATTGATCTCATTATATTAACAGAAATTTGTTGTTGTCACGACAGCTCAGTCGGCAACGAGCAAGCCTCTAACCAATGCGGCCCAGGTTTGATTCTCGGTCAGTACAGTATTTGAGATGGTATGGTGGTCGCCAGATGGGACAAGAGGGTTTCCTCCCACATTGATAAAAAATGTGTAACTTTTATGTGTGTAAAATATTAAGTCCCAGTGACTTAGATAATTGGGTGTAATATTATTGGGCATGCTATTTTGGACAGTCCTCGTATAGTACAATGTTTGAGCAAAATCCGCGACTTTAACCATTCCACGACAACTGGATGTTTCTAGCTACGAACATCCGCCGGAAAAAATCATAGGTCAGTTACTCAGAAAGTTGAAAGAATACATTCCGGTGCATGCACGTAGCTAGAAACACCCGGTTGTCTCAGAATGGTTCAAGTCGCGGATTTGGCTCAAACACTGTAGTCCCTTTTTCTTTGACTAGTCAACCTAAAACGGCTGCAGTACTGTGTACAACTGAAATTTACACAAACCTTTACGCTTCTTTTTGTAAACAGGCATCTCTGTGTCTGTGTCACTGCTGTCGTCTCTCTTACCTGTTAATATTTGTAATAACTAAAATATATGTTCATAGAAGACGGATGCCCCATCTAATGGACAAGTCATGAACATAAACACACTAAGTGAAGAGATACAACGACAACATACAGCGGTAGCTGTGGATAATTAAACATGGCATACACACACTCCATGACCAGTACCGCACGGTCCCAAAGAAAGCAAGGCAAAATGACAAAGGATAATTATAACAAGAGTACCGAAACAGCACAAAATACCCCGCCATGAGAAGCTTATCTATTATTATGTACCTTATTAAACTGAGCATTACGCTTAGCAAACTGCCGCAACAACTACATATTTGGAAAGATGTCTGCAATCAGTGGGTGTTTGTGACACATGGCAATCCCCAAAGGTGGCCATCCAACACTTGTGTTTGGTGTAATAGTGTACCTATGCCACTTGTATTGTACATTACAGATTATGTTACAACAATAAAAATGATGTACTAAACATGATGGCAACAACTACGATAGCGGTAAGGTGTCAGCTTGTGACACCCAATCCCTATTCGTGTTTGCTGCTGTAGTGTGTGGTCTACATTAGAATATGGTCCACAAGTTAAGTTTCATTACAGTATTTAACCAGAAGGGAATAAGCATGACCTTGACACCAGAAAATGAAGTCGAAGTGACCTGTATTTGTTTTGAGACACACCTTTAGGTTATGATGCAGCTGCAAAAGCATAGTAAATGAGATACAGACCGGAATGGAATTCATATGCATTTTCTAAGTATGTGACCTTGACCCCTAAAGGTAGGTCACAGCGACCTGGTTTTGGTATGCGACATGACACACCTTTGAATGATGATGTATCCATCTACCATGTTTCACGTCCCTAGGTTAAATAATGTGCGAGATACAGACCGGAAGGGAATTGGCATGAAGTATGTGACCGTGACCCAGAAAATTGAAGTCATTGTGACCTGGATTTGATTCGCGACACACCTTTAGGTTATGATGCATGCATTGACAAAATTTCAGATACAGAACAGAAGGGAATTAGCAAGTTTTTAAATCCGTAGCGTTGACACAAGAAAATTAGGTCATAGCGACCTGGATTTGTTTCGTGACACACCTTTAGGTTTAATAGGTTATGATGCATCTATTGACCAAATTTCGAAAGCATAGGTTAAATAATGTGCAAGAGACAGACCGGAATGGAATTCATATGCATTTTCAAAGTCTGTGAACTTGACCCCTAAATGTAGGTCACAGTGACCTGGTTTTGTTTGGTACGCGACTCACCTTTGGGTGATGATGTATATTTCCGAGATATAGACTGGAAGGGAAATGGACGGACGCCAACCATTACATATGTACAACAGAACCCACACAACATAAACTATACTCTAATCTGAAGAAACAAAGGATTTATATTGAAACTTATAACTGGAAAATGGTCCATTAAGCAGAAGCAGACAAAAAGTAAATCAAGGTCTGAAGGTTTAAATGTTTGACAGTGGTTAGCAATGGGCAGCACTAGCTGATGATTGTGTGAAAAAAATTGTGCATGTAGGCCTCATGATCGACATACAAGCTTGACGAAGAACTTGAACCAAAATCCTAGAAGCCTGTGACCTAGCTTGACACCAGCATCAGCATAGTGTGTGTGGGTTTGTTCGAGATAAAAAGTGATGGTAGACAAACACACTACTGTCTGTTCCACTTAAATCTGCCGGCGAACTGTGTCAATACTTGAAAAGCGAGAAATAAATATATGTATAAATAAATAAACCTACCACGTTTGAAATCTGGATCATTGTCCGAATCGTCAAATTCAAAATCATGGTCTGAAAAGAAATGTTATAAGAATGTCTCTATTCAATTTATAAGAGCATCAATATTCAGTGTAAACAAAATGGTGATATAGTTATGGGATGCCATCACACAAATTTTATCTTTAGGTTTAAGCAAATGAAATAGTACTGATGACTACATTTGTTAGCACATGGTCTTTCAAACCATGCCTAAGGTATATTACAGTAGCCAACTAATTATACATTTTGCTTTTTAACAAGAGACTGCCTCAGGTCAGCACATATGACTAAGACTAGTATGTCAAGGTCACTTGAAGGTCAGATGTCTGACAGTAATTTTTGTTGTGCACGCCACTGACTATGAGTATGTGCAAGTATGGTGGCTCTAGGCCTAGTAGTAGTGGAGATAAAAAGCAAAAACTTCAACATTGAGCTGACGCCGACGCGACGACATAAGCTCTCCATATTCTTCGAATAGTCAAGGTAAAAATCAAATGAGATAATTACCTCATTTGCATAAACCTAAAATCGCCACTAAATACGAGGTTTTGTAAATTACAATCTGCCAACCAAATATGACAAAATTACTTTCCATTGAACAACACACATTTTGGCAATTTAAACTGAATATTTTGTAATGATGAGATATTGTCTTGAAATTTCAATATTTTGGGATAAAATGACCTTGACTTGACCGTTGTAGGTGACCTTGACCTCAAAATGGCAAAGTAATACCAGAAATGGATTCCCTGTACCTGAAAACCTATATAAAGTTGCCTCATTTATTATTCTACTACATTTAGTTCTTAAGTTAGGCTTAAATTAAAAGATTCAATGTTTGCCGTTGCCGACCGACCCGCGAAATTCCCGCCGGTCCAAACAATTTTATTGCAAAAATCTGATATATTTTTTTTCATTTCATCCATTTACCAAGACTGTGCTTTGTTGTTCGGTCGCCTGTGACAATAACAATTATTTATACATTATTCTAGTCTAGTCAATGTATTCCAATTTGTTTAATGACTATTCATAATAAGTATATATATGAACCTCCAATATCTACCCATTCTGATCAATGGACTGGTATTTTGAGTGGTTGCCCTCAGTATAAGCCAATCCAAATGCTTCAGACCGTTTCCAGATGGGAATATTTTGACAATATTTCTTTCTGTCAGCCTATGTTGTCAGTCTATGCCCAATACATGCTGGCGAAATGACAAACAGTGCAGACCCTGATCAGACTGCTTCAGGAGCAGGCTGGTCTGGTCTAACTATTAAATGTAAATGTCCAATATGGCCGCCACGGCGGCAGCCCAGCTTGGCCCCCGGGAGAAAATGAAATGTTATGGTCATATGTAACTCTGGTCCAAAAATGGTGCTTGTAGATATTAAGCCTCCCAACTATACTGAAAGTTTCTGTCCGCACTTTAGGGCCATTAAAAGGAATGAAAATGGTTGCCTTGTTTCAACATTTTTGCAAAGCATATTATGAAATAAACGGTGGGGCCACAAAAATTATCTATAACAAAAGTGATGTACCGCGTACACAAAATTAATTTCTGTGTCACAATTTTCTTACCTCAAATGGAATCACATCAGAGTCATTGGAGTCTGAATCTAACATAATGTCCAACTGAAAATGACATAATGGTCAGAATAAAGCAAGCATTACAAAATATTTTATGCTTTATAACAACTAGAGGGCCATGGCCATACATCACTCACCAGATTCCATGAACAGCAGAGCAGAATGTCACATTTAAGAGTTCACATGTATTTTAAAGGTTTTGTGCTATTTTTAGATGGCGGCCATCTAGGATTAAGCGATGTTCAAATTTTCCAAAATCTGAAATGCTTCACCCAATGATCATAACTGTCAAGTTCGGACAGGATTGGCAAAGTGGTTCATGAGAAAAAGATGTTTGAACTTGCTAATGAAAGGCCAACATTTTGAGTTATCGGCAGCCATCTAGTATGATACAATTTATGATGAGGGCAATTGGCCCATTGTGACCACATTTGGTCAAAAATAAAATCTGACCCCACGGGCCACTCCCATTTTTGACCCTGGGATCACCATTTTAAAAACTTCGAAGGAGCATTGTACATCGGTTATTCCTACAGAGTTTCGTCAAGCGATTCATGAGAAAAATAGTTTTTAAGAATTTGTGCTATTTTTAGACGCCCATCTTGGATTTTAACTAGGGATGGCAACGAATATTCGGTCGTCGTCCGAATATTTGAATACCAATTTGCTATTCGAATAGTAAAAAAGAACCAAAACAAGAGTACCACAAACGGAACAAAATACCCTGTCATGAGAAGCGTATCTATTATTATGTACCAGTACCTTATTAACATGAGCATTACGCTTAGCAAACTGTCGCAACAACTACCAATACATATTTGGAAAGATGTCTGCAATCAGTGGCAGGCCTTGACACATGTTTAATTTCTTACTCGTCCTACTGGGCGAGTGATGCCACTGTCCCACTCGTCCAGATTGGACTATCACTCGTCCCATGTATTTTAGGAAAACTAAAAATCGTCAGAATTGCACTTTAATTTATTAATAAATGCAATTATGTTGCAGCATAAACACATTAAAATATCCTCGGTGAGTTCCCATTATCACGCCTGGTAATCATTCCGAAGAAAGTAAAACGGATATTATTTTATTTTGTTCCTTCGATTTGTATTGGATATTTAGCTGAAATTTTCACTCGTCCGACTGGGCAAGCGACTTGGAATTTCTACTCGTCCAGATCGAAAAGTCACACGTAAATATGAGCGGACGAGTGGATTTGTCGAGCCCTGAGTGGGTGTTTGTGACACATGGCAATCCCCAAAGGTGGCCATCCAACACTTGTGTTTGGTGTAATAGTGTACCTATGCCACTTGTATTGTATAGTGTACCTATGCCACTTGTATTGTATATTTCAAATTCTGTTACAACAATAAACATGATGTACTATGGTATGCTTGTGACACCCAAAGCATGAAGTATGTGACCTTGACCCCAGAAAATTAAGTGATAGTGACCTGGATTTGTTTCACGACACACCTTTATGATGCAACTATTGACCAAATTTCAGAAGTACAGTCGAACCTGTGCTAAAAAGACCACCTGTGAATAGCACTTCCCTGTCTGTAGAGACCTTGTATTTGTTTTCCTGATTACTAAATTTCTGCATAAATGACCCTGCGAATAAAGACCACCTGTGAACAAAGACCACATTTTGGGCTTCCCACGGATGGTCTTTATTCACAGGTTAGACTGTATAGGTTAAATAATGTGCAATATATACTGACAGGAAGGGAATTCATGATATGCATATAAGTCTGTGACCTAGACCCCTAAAAGTAGGTCACAGTGACCTGGTTTTGGTATGCGGCACACCTTTTGGTGAAGATGTATCCATCCACAAAGCTTCGCGTCCTTAGGTTAAATACTGTGCGAGATACAGACCGGAAGGGAATTAGCATGAAGTTTCTAAGTCTGTGACCTTGACCCCAGAAAATTAAGTCTTAGTGACCTGAATTTGTTTCGTGACACACCTTTAGGTTATGATGCATCTATTGACCAAATTTCAGAAGCATAGGTTAAATAATGTGCAAGATACAGACTGGAATGGAATTCATATGCATTTTCTAAGCCTGTGATTTTGACCCTGAAAGTAGGTCACAGTGACCTGGTTTTGGTACGCGACACACCTTTGGGTAATGAAGTATCCAGCCACTAAGTTTCGCGTCCCTAAGTTAAATAATGTGCGAGATACAGTCCGGAAGGGAATTAGCATGAAGTTGGTTCACGTTGGTTTCCTACGTTGGTACGCGACACACCTTTGGGCGATAATCTATACACCCAGCAAGTTTTGTGTCCCTAGGTCAAATAGGACCTTAGTTATAGACAGGAAGGGAAACGGACGGACACAACCTGCCATAGGTCTTCCCATAACACCCCACCAAATTTCTTTGGCGGGGTATAAAAATCATTGGTTTTGTCTTATTTTCTGTTATTTTGGTCTGTGGAGATTAATACTTAATTTCATGGAACCCTATCTTGACAAGTGTGAAAGTTTGCAACACCAATTGTCGGTAAACAATAATACGCAAACTCGTTTACTTATCGTGTTGAAAGTAACTGTTTGTTGACACTTGACAAGAAGTCGGCAAAGTGTCTAATTTGCATCGCGGAAGTGACATGTAACGCGGATACAACATGAAATAAATTGAAGTACAAAATCAGATGACGCTACCAATTATCAATAACAACGGACGAACTGAATGTTGGGCAAAAAGATCGTTAATTCATAGATCTGAACACGTGAAATGCTTTATTACTAATCTAAAGTCTTACATTAAGCGCTTATGCGATTTGAGGCAATCTATCCTCATTAAAATTCACACAATGGCTGAAAAGTGGTCATTTTAAAATAGGTTGCCGGCGAATTGACATGCTCTAAACGATACCGACATGAACAACACAAGAACCTTCTGAAATGTGCGTAATTTAAACGTGCGTGGACCGTAAATTTGCTGATTGTATGGGTGAATCCAGTCAGGCCATATGACGTTCCGAATATACGAATACCAATCGCCAACATTGCCATTCAACCATTAATTACCTCAAATGGCGACTAAATTTCCATAAATGCTGTATTTCAGAGACTGATAATTTCTTTTATAATTTGCTTTCTAATGTAATTACATGCGCATTATGCATAGGTCATTGGTGTAATCATTAATGTATACGTCATGTATAATATGAAAGAAAATGCAAGTGTATACAAACGAAAGGTAAATGGCAAATAAAGCCTAAAGGAGATAGAAGTGACTGAACATTGTCAAAATATGTTGCTTCTCACGTCAAATTTGGGCTACTACTTCTCTCAACCTAGCGCCTAGAAAGTATTGTAGAATATGTGCTGATACAACACAGATGTCCCAAAATCAGAATGTTGTTCATTTTCGATATATTTTGCATGAATTGTTTCCGAAAATTTAATGTGTTTCGTGTCAGATTGGATAAAAATCTACAGCAATATAGCAGGTCTAAATTTGAACCCCAATGTCACACTTTTGCCTCATTTTTGGCTTCCCCAAGAAAAATAATTTCGGTATTTGGAGCGAAACAGCTTAATTCAGTCTGCTAGAATATATGGCATCAATCGTGTTAATGCCCCTTTAAAGTGAATAAAAAATTAAATTACAAAAAAAAGGCATTGTTTGGAAGTAGTCCTTTGTTGTCCAGTAAAACTGTATCAGAACACATATATGTACACTATCGTATTACTACCTGCAACCATGCAGTCTAAGAATCCAATTTGGCATTTCTACACTCACTGAAAATGGTAAAAAGATTAAAAATATTCAGGTCTTTATGATGGATTTAACATTTTGAATTAGCCTGTAAATTTTAAACAAAGGGGGAAAAAATATGCAAAAAATCATATTTCCCGCTTTGGAGAGTATTTCACGGGGCGGGAAGTACCGAGGGAACGTCCAACCCTGACTTAAGCTTTGGCAGAAACAAAGTAACACACAAAATGAACATTTGTGGCATACAAAGAGATTTAAGGGTAAAACTATAGGTCCCGTCCACAATCGTGGTGGGGCATAAAAAACACTGTTTGGCATTCAGAAACAGTCTGAATTATGACTGGAGATACAGACGATACTAGGAGAGATGATATACGTGACGTTACCTGTGGAGGTACAGGCGATGTTACCACTGGAGGTACAGGCAATGTTACCACTGGAGGTACAGGCCATGTTACCACAGGCGATGTTACCACAGGCGATGTTACCACAGGCGATGTTACCACAGGCGATGTTACCACTGGAGGTACAGGTGATGTTACCACAGGCGATGTTACCACAGGCGATGTTTCCACTGGAGGTACAGGCGATGTTACCACTGGAGGTACAGGCGATGTTACCACTGGAGGTACAGGCGATGTTACCACTGGAGGTACAGGCGATGTTACCACTGGAGGTACAGGCGATGTTACCACTGGCGATGTTACCACTGGAGGTACAGGCGATGTTACCACTGGAGGTACATACGATGTTACCACTGGCGATGTTACCACTGGAGGTACAGGCGATGTTACCACTGGAGGTACAGGCGATGTTACCACTGGAGGTACAGACGATGTTACCACAGGCGATGTTACCACTGGAGGTACAGGCGATGTTACCACAGGCAATATTACCACTGGAGGCACAGGCGACTTCCCTCTTGTGCCTATTTCCCAAGGCAATTTCTTTAAGCCATAATCATAAAGAAGTTCTTCGCCTTCCTTAATGCTGCTGCAAAGATGAAGAAATTACAGTATATATCGTTATGCAAATGTCATCAAAACACATGTACTCCTGCTAAATAAGCAGAGAAACATCATTAAACTAACGCAATTTTCATTATATTTTGCCCCGGTATGTTGCACTTGAGGGTGAAATATGAAGTTGCAGTCACTAGAAAATATTTTACATATATGTATGCCAAAGATTATTCAAGTTATCATGTGAAAACGAGTTCGGACGTACATACATACGGAAGGACAAGCCTAACGCTATATACCATTCGGTGTGGTGGCATAAAACTAAGTAAGTTTGATCACAGGGATTCGGCACGTTTGGGGGTACTAGTATATATATTTAAGTACAGGGATTCTACTCTGTGGGATGTCAGATTTCGCATCGATCAGTAAAATGGCCCTATCTGAGACAATTTTGTACAAAGCTGTCCAAATATAACGCCTATCCCGAGTCTTTATATTGTTCTTCAAATAAAACACAACTTTAAGCTGCATGCATGTATACTTTGCAAACAATTGCCACAAACATTGGCCATAGCAGGTCACATTTCCGTACTAGGACACGGGTTCTGTCAGCAACAAAAAATATCTTCGACGGGAGAGTTTTAACTGTGAATAACATTATCAATAAAATGTGTTTCCACTAACGTGTAGGTTTATTCGGCAAAAATGTACGTCAAAAAGAGATTTCGTAGCATTTTCAATTTGTTTTGAAAAATTCTAAAGCGGCGCAATTCACGTTGAAACGAGTGTTGAAACGAGCGTTCTGATGTCATGAATAATGAAGACAAGGAAAGATATGATGACATTCAGGATTCATTCTAGGACGTGTTTTTGCACCATTGGCGCGTTTAGAATGTCCCCGGCGTGTTTGCAAACAAGTCTGGCGCACACACATTTTTAATGGCCCGTTTCCCGATTTCTCCTGCGCCACCCATTTCATGGCTGTTTAATCATCGGAATGGCCAGTTGCGCGTTTCCTAGACGCTTGCATCCCTATAGCGTAACAATAATCGCGTGGAAGCGGTAATTTGTGAGTTGACTAGTTTATCAATACTGATTTTTACCCAGGTTTAATTGTGCGGGTTTCGATGGAATAATTGCTTTCAACAAGTCTCCAAAATAAAATGTATGCGCCCTTGTAAATAAACAAACAAATGAAAATGTCAAAACAAAATGACTACTTTCTGGTACTCCCGCGTCTTCTATCCCCAAAAAGGCCAAGCCAAATGACACACAAATCATGACGGCTATCGTCCCTCCTACCGACGACGAAAAATCTAAATCAGGAAAAATATCAAAGAGTGGTTGGGTAAATTGTATTGGTTGCGATACAAGAGTGAAAAAAATCTGATGTCAATTAAAAATATGTCGGCAGCAAAAAAAGTCAAATGCAATGACAAAATCCACAGATAATTTCAAAACAAGCACATTAGAACGACATGCTGAATGTGCAGATCATATAAACAAAGTTACCTCCACTTTTCCTGCGTTAAGCAACATATTTGACCGTTATTTAAAACTAGTGGCCCAGTTTGGCTTAGAGGTGGCCCCTTTTCAAAATGTGGATGGACCACCTGGCCCCAAAGGCTTAAATCCTAGATTGACATTAGTGATGGATCATCAGATAAATCATTGGCAACTGTACCAGGTAATAAAGTTAATTGATATTTTTATAGGTGGAGCTGTAACTTTAGTTTTGACCCAGTTCGTACACCATACACATCTGTGCAAAAATATATCGCTAAGCCTGAACAAGAGCAACAAATATAAAATTTATTGCGTGGTGGAGGCTGACCCTAGATCTAAGTACGTACTTAGATGATGATCTAGGTATGTTAAGGTTGATTGGGGGTTCTTGTTTTCCCATGTAAAGTCAATGGAAATCTAAAAAAAAATCAATCTCATAAAATAACAGTTATTTTCACAAATAACTCTTGTGCATGTATTAAATGAGTATGTATCTCTATTCCCCCATATACAAAATATGACATAACCCTGTAATCTGTAAATAATAGACACATTTCGATGTATGACATGTACA
This sequence comes from Archivesica marissinica, assembly GCA_014843695.1. NCBI lineage: Eukaryota > Metazoa > Mollusca > Bivalvia > Venerida > Vesicomyidae > Archivesica > Archivesica marissinica. The sequence continues at coordinate 81,804,945 of CM026387.1, read as the reverse complement.
ATATTGTGTTAACACACATTCTACACACGGTCTACACAGGTAAATATACATGACCGACATCGAAATGTGTCTATTATTTACAGATTACAGGGTTATGTCATCTGTTTTATGTGTGGGTATAGAGATACATACTCATTTAATACATGTACAGGAGTTATTTGTGAAAATAACTGTTATTTTATGAGATTGTTTTTTTCTCTAGATCTCCATTGACTTTACATGGGAAAACAAGAACCCCACAGAAACCTTAATTACTAAAAATAGATTGCTGAGATAGGGTAGTTGCTAAAATTAGACTATTTTGGTGTAGTCTTGAAAAAGGTCCAAAGCCGCCAGCATGTGAGAGGAGTGATGGGTGTTACTCACTGGTATCATGATGTATTATAGTTAAACTATGTTTATAGATACAGTCCAACTTCCTTAGGTATCACGAGATCATAGAATTTATTGAGGAAAACCAGAAACTTCATGAACAGTATTGATATCACATTCAAATTTCTTTCAATGATATAAATAAAACGAGAATATTCAATAACAGCAATTGATTTTATAATACCATCAGATTATGCTATAATGTACTCTTTTACTTGCATGTTGCACATTTAATATTATATTGCCGATTTTGGCAATATCTGAATTGAAATCACAGGTACCCCTTCCCTTGTTTTGGCTACATTCCGTGGCTCGCAGGAGCTTAATTTTAGCAATCAATCCCATGGTCCGATCTTGATCGCTAGAACCAAGCGCCTACGAGCACTGGAAATAGTTCATTTTTAGCTACTTATATTGAGGGTCGCCTTTCACCTGATAACAGTGTTGTGCCTATGTGTAGGTCAAAATGTCTGAGGGACACATGGCTATATTTATGGATACAGCTTTACTCTCGTTAACTCGATATAGGCCTGTTGACCAGACCAATTTCCTTATATAAATCAATTATTCTACCCCTGATAACTCGATATCGGATATCTCAATAAATCGCTTTACTCGATGTGGAAACGCAGTACCGGTGCCTGTCGTATATTTCCTTCAAATTTAACTCCTTGTTAACTCAAAGTGAATAATTGGCGCCTGGAAAACTGATCTCAGGTAAGTTTTCAAACCTCCGTAGAAATCAAAACACGCCAGCGTTTAATGGCGCCCGGAAATATGATCTCATGTAAGTGTTCACACCTCCGCGGCGCTGCCATTTAGAGGCTATGAAATAAAGTTATTTGCTCGTTAATTTCGAAAATAGTTTAGACCCACTGAGCATATATTTTGATTAGACGAGTTAACCCACAGGCACCAGACACAAAAAATAAATATAATATATAATTATATATCCCGGTGTTACTGGTTTCCGACGATGTAGTACATAACGGGACTCCTATAGGTTTAGAATGGTCATACACTGCAAACAATTTTATGTCACCAAATAAACAATATTTTACCATTCATCCACAAAAATCTCGAAGAAAATCGAATGTTTACTTTTTGAGAAAAGTTGACAAAATAGCGGTACCTCATTCTCAGTAATCCGGAATGACGTCACATGTTTTCGCCTAACTGTGGAAATTGTCTACAGCGCCACCATTAGTATGTAAGCAACAGTTCTTTTTTAACAAAACAATAAACTAAGGAAGACTTACTTTAATAAGAGGCTTAATTTATCATTTTCACTCAAAATTCATTTGTTGGACAGCATTTTGTCTATATACTGTATCTAAAACACTAACATTTAATTTAACTTGGTCAAACACACGGGGCATAAGAAGTCGTCATCCCTCCTAATTACTCTTACTAAATGCAGAACCGTAAATGGACCCATCCATCGAACACATCACACGGTGCCCAACAAAGAAAAACTAGGTTTACACAACCATATATATCAGTTGGAGAACCTCTGTGACAACCCGTGGACCTGAAGGTGAAACACGGTGAAAATCGATATTATTAATAAAGACCCCTTGTGTGTGTAATAACAGACGAAACTCGTAAACATGGAGCAGTGAGACTATAATGACATTTCTATTCGTAAATATATTGGCGTGGCAGACGATGAAGTCATTTTGGAGAAAAAATTGCTAATTTCTTTAAAAAATGATATTTATATGGTGACATAAAACGGATATAGTGAAATTAGTGAAAACTGGGGTAGGTTTAAAATTGTCACTGCTAATTTACCTGTCTGATCTCTATGATCGGATATAAATAGATTGGAAGTGCACAAGGTATGTTTATTTATATTTCCGGTAACTGGAGCGTGAAATATTGCGTGATCTCTCGCGACTTACTATTTCCACAGTTGGGCGAAAACCTGTTCTGGGCGAAAACTCTTCGGGATATTACTTACTATAAAAAAAATGTTTGTGTCTGGTGCCTAGAGTTTATTCGATTTATTTTTAAAACAGAAACTGTGTGTGCACGCATGTTTTCACTAGAACGAAAAGCGACACTCGAGTTACAATCGAGTTGGTAGCAACAACAACTAACATGGCAGACTCCACAAAGTTCATTTGGTTCTGTCTTCGCCATCTTGGAACTCTTCAAAAACTCCACGAACCTGGCACACGGCCGGTGTAGCGGAATACCAGACACTTCGGCCCTAAGACACTTCGGCCCTTTTACCATAGACACTTCGGCCCTATTACCCTAGACACTTCGGCCCATTTTATATATGTGTGTGGGTCGTACGCCGAATTAAACAATTTACAATTCACTGATTGCTAAGAGATTACGGCTGAGCGTTTCTTTGAATATAGTTATAAACATTATATATTGTTGTTGTTTACACTTTTTTGTGATACATGTATACTTTGAATAAATTTAAACATTATATATTAATGTTGCTTACAATTTGTGTTTGTGATAATTTGTATAAACTAATTAAGTATGGTAAGTATGGTAAATGTCAATTATTATTTATTGCATAGTAGGATATTGCGTTTTTTTCATCAACAATTAAATTGAATATAACATAAATAAGTTTTAAAGACTGATTCTCTATTATCATGATTCAGGAGTCATCAAAGCCTCATCGGCAAACAAACATTTCTCTAGAAATAGTGCATGTGCATAATAGATTAAAGGTACCGTCCCGCTAATTGTTCGGTTTAATTAATAGTAGTGTCATAAGTCGGAGCCTGTAATCTATTAACACGTGCATCGTTTCTATTGTGCACGCGTAATGATTGAAGTTATTCAAATGTTTTAGAATGAAGGATAATTGCATTAATTAATTTGTCAATGTGTCATTAATATGTAACAAACAAAGTATGCCCTATATGTATATAAACTTTGTTGTAAAAGCCCGTCCGGACAAATAATGACGTCGAGGGTTAGTTTCTCTTATTTTAGTTTTAGCAACCAAATAACAATTAAAATCCATCTGAGTATATTAGGTAGCCATGAATTGTGCGGATATCTCATATCTTAACTACTCACTTTCATTTTATTTACAGGCTGGCACCGTCGTATCAACGGGAAGGCAGGCTGGGGTAATCTGCAATTTTATGTACTTGCCCCACTGCTGTACAAGGAGGCAAAGTTAATTTCAATTAACATGGTATTGGTGAATGAGCAGGCAATTATACGATTCCGGCGAAAGATGTATAAGAGAATAGATGGCATCCTGTAGGTGCTATACGATAGGTACGATGCCAGGGACATATCTACCGGTGACTTTCTCAAGAAGTGTGCTTTGGCGTATACAGAACATATAGATATATAAATGTGGAGAGCATAACTAATGAATGAATGGTGTTTTACGGCGCATCGACATCTAAGGTCATGTAGCGCGCATTAAATTTATGTTTATTGTCGAGTGTATGAAATAAAATTCTATATAAGTATATGCATTACGTAAAAATTAATACTAAGAAGTTATAAAGACGTAAGATTAATTACAGGTAATATATGAATGAATGATTACTACAAAGGCATGATTAACAATTGATATCACAGCTTATTATAAATTCCTATTGCCTTGATAGAGAGCATAACTAAACAAAGGTCAATCAAAAATCTGCAGGTCCTGATCGACCGGGTTCAAACCTGATTTTGATTATATTCAAGTCGTGCATCCTACAAACATACAGAGATCCAACCGTTGTGACATTTTTAATAGACTTAATATTAGTAAAATATAAGTTTTGTATTAACTATTGTACCTATGTTCCCTCCATATGTGTGTTGGTTTCATCACTATTATTGCATAGCTGTATAGGTGTCTAAATGTAGAGTGATAAATGTATAATAAAAGTTTTTATATACGAGTACAATCAGTTGTTCTTACTCAATCACAATTACAACTGAAACTCGGTGACACAAATACTATTAGTTAATTATGTATAAATGGGCCGAAGTGTCTTAGGAAATAAGGGCCGAAGTGTATAGGGCCGAAGTGTCTAAGGCCGAAATGTCTTAGGGCCGTAGTGTCTATGGGCCGAATTGTCTTAGGGCCGAAGTGTCTGGTTACCGGTGTAGCGTGAGCCCCGTAAGTCCGTGAGGATTGTAAGTTCGCTAGTTGCGGCTTATGGGGCTCACGCTACGGGTATAAGAAACGTAAGTTGTGAGAATTGAAAGTCAATAACAATATCTTTCCTCCACTTTAGTTTAAAGATTTTATTTCTCAATTATTTACAGAGATAAATGATAGTAAATAAAGGCTACTAATGAGACTCCAATTTCCAGTGTATGAGGTTTAAAACGCTCGTGTTTGTGTATAACCATGACTTACAGAATACGCGGTCAATTGATGGAACAGCTTATTGTTATCGATCACGACACCTGTCAATCAAACTATAATGGATAATCCAATCAGCTATCGATATTTCACACATCCTCAAGTAAGCTTGTGTATCCCAATACTGCAGTTTTAAGTTGATTGTAAGATTAGCCAGCTAATTTAAATGCAACTATGAAATCGATTATGGATTAATAATCTAGATTTTATCATACAATATGACTGCCGTTGTCATTACCGAAACTGTATTAGTTAGGCCACAAATACTAAGTAGAAATAGTGTGTTGTCGTAATATTTGTATGAAAGTCTGGAGTCTTATGACCTAAGCTGTTGATGCGACACCCCTACATGTTCTATTACAATGTGAATATATTAATAATTCACACAATTCTATCAACGGACATACAATTATTGGGCAAAATCGTATCTGTATATTGTTTATGACCCTTTTGACTGTTAGACGGGTCAATATATGAAAACTAATGGCCTTACCCCAAACAAATTGCAACAAAAGGTGTTATTGTTTTAAATGCATTGGGGGGTCATACTGAACCTCAGAAAAAAAGTCTTCGAAAATCCCACCACGGGAAAGGGGTTAATTAGCATAAATTCAAAATGGCCACGCCCTGAAATTTCAATGTACTACAAACTTTTTTATGGATGGAATTAGACCCTATACATGTATTACCAATAGATAGAAACATGATACCTCTTAACCAAATAAGCATGTTTAAAATTGTTCTATGATGTCACTGTGATGTAGAAATGACGTCACCATGACGTCACAGGTACCGTATTGTCATGTCATGTTCGATACTCTTCCAGTAATGCCCAGTTGCGTGCCAGCTGTAGACGTTCTTTGGGAGCTTTCATTCTGCTTTCTCTAGCAAACTCCCAATTGGCAGGGTATGATGCATCTTCTTCATGGCGGAAATGAACACCCTGGCAAGTCCTCTGTACACTTCCTGCCAATGATAGATATGTATCCAGGAGATCCCACATGCATTCTGTACACACTCAACTACGTTTGCAATCTGGCAGATAGATACAAAATTTCCCCCATAATAACCTTTGACCAACCTTTGTTTTGGAAGGCCTCCGAGATCATCTATAACGCACAAACGAACAGTCCACTGAAAGAAATAACTTAGATGCTTGGCAGTTTTCATACATTTATGTGCTAGGTGCCATCGGTACACTGATGCAAGGCTCTGGCTTAAGAGAAACTCTGGAAGGTAGTCTATGGAGAGAATGCGGTTAAGCATATGCTCACTGGAAAATCAGTGCAAAGGGCATTCCGTGGACAACTTTTAGTAGAGAAATGTATAAATGGCATGATAGTGTCTGATCTCATTGACAGTGACTCTGAGTTTGCTACCTTAGTCGATCAGTATGAGGATATTTACACCTCACTGATTGCAGGAGAAAGCAATTTGGAATCCCTAGCTACATCTGATTTGAAGATTAAAATTGAACAAGCACTGGAGAAAAGGAGACAAGAACTCACTAGTCGATCAAGGACAAGTAAACTGTGGCTTTCCTACATTAATATGGTTAAAGTGGGTAGGATGCTGATCATGGCCGATCGTATGGGTTCGTGGAAGGCACATCTTTCTGCTGTGGCTGAATGCCTGCCAATATTCGCTGCTGCAGGCCATTTCAATTACTTGAAATCAGCATATCTGTATCTACAAAACATGCAACAACTGGAAAAGACGAATCCGACTGTCCATAGAAAGTTTGAAGATGGTTTTCATGTTATTCGCCGAACCAATCAATTCTGGGCTGGTCTTGGTTGTGACCTTGTGATCGAACATACATTGATGAGATCACTGAAGTCAACTGGTGGTCTGACAAGGGGTAGTGGCATGACGGAGGAGCAGCGTGCACTGTGGACACTGTCATCCCCAATATGTTCTTTATATAATGCTGCCATGCAAGATTTCAATAATCTTGGTTTTACAACAAGTGAACAACACAAGGACTCCATGGAATCGCGGATGAAACGGGATCAGTCAGACCTGGCAAAGATTAAAGATAAACTTGAATCATGCACACCTTTCTCAGTGAATCCCAGCTTGCGAAATATTGTAACTGGAGTTGTTGCAAAAGATGATGTGAATGTTGATGATTTTCAATCAATTGTGAAAAAAGTCATTGAAAAAATGACTGGACAGCCAGTATTTACATATACATGCAAACGGAAGGAAAAGGCTAAAACAATGGGTGACGCATCCGCAATCAAAGTTACTGCAGATCGCACTATAGACCCTGCTCTGTTGTTTCAGAGGCCTCTTGTCATTGCTAGAGCAGGGGACGTCTCTTTGGAGGAGGCTCTTAGTTATGAACTTAGTCCATTTCCTCCAGCCCTCTTTGATGCAAACAACATATTCAGGAAAGCAGACAAACTCCAGCTTGCTAAAGCAATTGATGAATATTCAAGTAGTTCTTCAGATGAGGCTGTTTCAGACAAAATACCAAAGACTGAACATTATGTGTTAGATGGTGGTTCACTAATGCACCGCGTTAAATGGACAAAGGGACGTACCTATGGCGCGATAGCTAATGACTATGTGGACCTTACCCTTCACAATTATGGGAAAGCTACAGTTGTCTTTGATGGATATCTTGATGAACCATCCATAAAGGACAACGCCCATCTGCGACGTCAACAGACAAAGCATCTTATAGTAAACTTTACAGCAGAGACTGTATTCATGGGGAAATAAGAAGAGTTTTTGTCACGAGGTTGCAACAAGCAAGGTTTAATCAACATCATCAGCCAAAGGTTAAGGGAGAAAGGATGCAATGTAATCAATGCACGTGGAGATGCTGACTGTGATATTGTACAAGCAGCCATTGCAGCATCAGAGTTTCAGTCAACAACTCTCATAGGTGAAGACACTGATTTGCTCATTCTCCTCCTCTACCATTCAAAACCAGAAAGAAAATGTCTATACTATCGTTCGGACAAGTCTAAAAGCCAAATTCGAGTTTACAACATTAACAAGCTAAAGTGCCTGTTGGGTAACGAGTTATGTTCTCTGCTGCTCTTTGTTCACGCATTTACAGGGTGTGATACCACCTCACGCATCTTTGGGATAGGGAAAAAGGTACTGTTTCAGAAAATTTCGAAAGGAGACACTAACATGAAGTATTGTGCCCTTGCGTTCACTGAACCAGGCCAAAAAAGTGACACTATTGAAGAAAATGGATTGAAAGCGATGATTATTCTGTTTGGCAGAAAGGTTACATCTGACACTCTCACCTCATTGCGACATAGCATCTTAACAAAGTAGTTTCTGCCACATCATTTGTAACACCAAAATGGCTTCCACCAACTGCATCTGCAACAAAATACCATTCCTTACGAGTCTACTATCAGATCATGACATGTATGGGAAAAGAGACTAGCCTCGATGCAACAGACTGGGGATGGAAATCTGAGGCCAATCAATTCATCCTAGTAATGACTGATAAGAATGCCGCACCAGACAATCTACTAAAAGTAGTCCATTGCAACTGCACAACAGGCTGCAGTACACAACGCTGCACTTTTCGAACCTATGGATTACCCTGTACATCTGCTTGTGGACAGTGCCAACTTGATTCATGCAACAACCCTCATAACCATTCGCAGGCGGATCAGGATACTGGCAATGATGATGACAATGATGACCTGTAATCTATCGTATATGGCAATGTGGTACTACTATTGCTCATTTTCATTGGTTTTTGAAAATTTAGTGCAATACATTAGCCGTGACATCATTTCTACGTCATGGTGACGTCATTTCTACGTCACAGTGACGTCATAGAAAATTTTCAACATGCTTATTTAGTTAAGAGGTATCATGTTTCTATATATTGGTAATACATTTATAGGGTCTAATTCCAACCATAAAAATGTTTGTAGTACATTGAAATTTCAGGGCGTGGCCATTTTGAATTTATGCTAATTAACCACTTTCCCGTGGTGGGATTTTCGAAGACTTTTTTTCTGGGGTTCAGTATGACCCCCAATGCATTTAAAACAATAAAACAATTTGTTGCAATTTTTTTGGGGTTAAACCGTATATTGACCCGGCTATGTCATAAATAATTTAAAGTTAGATAAATCAAGATAGATTTTTGTAGTTTAGTTTATACAAATTTAACTTAACTAGATTGCAGAACAAGTGTTTACTACATTCTATTAATCGTCCTCGAGGCCTCATTTCTGGTAGAATCCATCTCGATAAAGGAGAGAAGAAGCAATTTAAGTCCCTTGCTAAGGGACACAATCATAACAGCTACAGCTGGGCGCGAACTCGGGTCCTTTTGTACCTGAAGCGAATGTTCTACAACTGCACTATCACGACTTCCACAATGTCAATGCCACGAGATCAATATTTTAAATATAAAAGATAAACAAGGCCACTAGAAACTCGCTTTTACAGACGGATATGTAGTCTACCGGTTAACACGCTGGACTGGTAATCCAGGGATCGCAAGTTCGATCCCCCTTCTGACACTAATAAAATTAACCGTCTTTCAGATGGGACTTTAAACCGTGCACGTAAAAGAACCAGAAGAGACTCTGGAATGGGTCTCTATCTGTATCATTGCACTATCCTCCAACAATCTATAATGACTAATCTCTTCAGGAGGCTTCGCTCAAATAAAAAATTATGGGCAACCTGTAACGACGATATATAAACGTACACCCCCCACCCGACTCGCTTTAAGTTTGAATAATTATCTTATATAAAGATAAGATTGTGTGTGTGCCTGCCTGTGGGTGTGGTTTTGTGCATGACTGTGTACATAAATACATACTGACTAGGTACTCGACACACGGACGGCTTGTCCCACGATTGCACGGTATAGAGGCCAGACAGGAATATGAATAAAATCTGAGCTCCTGCCCAAGCTACCATGCTAGAGAGTGTAGCGGGTCCAGTGTCTTTCGCTATGTTATATGTTTATAAATACTAACATGCATTACTTTTTGTAATCGTCGCTACTCAGGTTGCATAAGTGAGCGACACCTGAAGAGTCATTTTAGATTTTGGAGGATAATGCAATGATACAGGCAGAGAGACCCATGTAATATTGAGGGACTGATGCATTGGCAGAGTGATTCACTTTGAGAATTGTTTTGTTATTTCATCGCTTTCAATCCCCACCCAATCCCCATTTTGTTAGTTTTTCACTTGATATAAAACTATATTTTCATACACGTATTATATATTTTGGTATTACTACATAATACGTTTATCTCTTAATCGCCGATAGTGCACACATTTATATATTTAATGGAGATAATCACAATAAGCTATAAGCTTTCGATTTAATCCATTTTCATTTTGTATACAATATGTCACCGACTCGAGTTCACGGGGTTTGAACTTGTGTGCAGGTTAACTCTAAATGGGGAATTAGTGTGGTACAGCAGAGTAGCGTATACAAAGTGGTGGCATATGAAGGGGTCAGTCCACGGTGTATGGTCAATTTGAATCAAACCAATGACGATTCCAGTTACTAATTTAATATATATATAATTGTCCAGCAATAACGATAATTAACACAGATTGAAGTTCACGTTAATTCTGTAGGTGGTTTTAATGTGTGTGTGTGTGTGTGTTTTATGTGTATTTATCGTGGCTACCGGTTGCCCATATGAGTGACGCCTCCTGAAGAAATTAGTCCTCTTAGACGTTTGGAGGATAGTGCAATGATACAGACAGAGACCCATTCCAGTCTCCTGTGGTTCTTTTACGTGCACGGTGTACAACACCGACACGAGACCTTAGTTTAAAGTCCCATCTAGGGTCAGATGGGGGATAGAACCTGCGATACCTGGATTACCAGTCCAGCATGGGTTTTAATGGTGTCCATATGCATCCTCCACAGACAACATGCATCCTCCACAGGCAACATGCATCCTCCACATACACCACCGAACCTAAACAGACACCATGCAACCTCCTCCACAGACACCATGCATACTCCACAAACACCATACATCATCCACAGACATCATGCATCCTCCACATACATCATGTCCATATATAGTTCATAGACTATTAGTTACAAATTAACATAAGTCCTGTAGCAGATTTAATGTGGCTAGCATTATGCCACTAAATGATACATTGTATTAACAGTAGCTGCTTTATGCTACTAAAGGTATTTATATCACAGAAACCATAAATTCTAAATAATGTCAACTATGACAACTCTTCTAAGACATGTTATGGATAATAATATCAGATAACATCTGCTTAAGAAAATGCATTAGTGATGTCATTTATATAAAATATAATGTAAAAGTCACCATTATACAAAGAAACTAAATGATTGAAATTATAGGAATGAAATAAAATAATAATTATGTAACTAATGAATTTTATTGAAATTCTGACCGTTACATATTTATGTACTGTACATTATGAATGAATAAATATGTTTAAACCAGGTCTTCGCTGGTTCTTTTAGTGTCCAGCTTAGGCATCACACCAGACCTCGTCAGAAAGTCTATTAATATTATTAAGGTTAGACATGGATCAAACCTACACTATTTAACCAGGATCCTTTTGATTGATTATCTAACTTACCAGTTGGTCATGGTACCCAGTTTATCCTGTGTTCTTCTATGAATGCATTGGACGCTTGCTTAGAATCGCTGTCCTGTTGAAAATTGTGTGCTGTAGGCAATACATACCAATATCAATGTTGTATTACATTCATATATACAGTGGGCCGTCACATTTACATTACATATTTGTAAAAGCGACATTTCCAGTCTAAGCAACATGGAGAACACCACATGGAGGACACTCATATGTAGCCACACTCATAAACACACATTCCAATATATATATATATATATTCCGATACATTCATATATACATTATGATACACATATATATATATATTCCGATACATATTTTCTGAAAATGTTAATCCTGTGATAATTGAAAGTTCCAATGAGAGACCTATCAAAGTGACCCACAGGCAACATATGAAGTGGTGAGATAGCTACAGTAAAACCTGTGTTAGTGGTCATCTCCATCACAGCTTGGGGGAAAATTCTGAAGCTGTGAGAATTGAAAGTTCCAGTCAGGGACCTTTCTAAAGTGACCCACAGGCATTATATGAAGTGGTGAGATATCTATCTCACCTGACCAGCATGAAAACATTATGTCAAGTCTAAATTTGCTAATATTAGCTCGGTATTATGCATTTTCTGAGGTGACTTTCAATTCTCACGGCTTGGGGGGAAATTCTGAAGCTGTGAGAATTGAAAGTTCCAGTCAGGGACCTTTCTAAAGTGACCCACAGGCATCATATGAAGTGGTGATCTATCTCACCTGACCAGCATGAAAACATTATGTCAAGTCTAAATTTACTAATATTAGCTCGGTATTATGCATTTTCTGAGATGACTTTCAATTCTCACGGCTTGGAGAAAAATGCTGAAGCTGTGAGAATTGAATGTTCCAGTCAGGGACCTTTCTAAAGTGACCCACAGGCATCATATGAAGTGGTGAGATATCTATCTCCATTGGCCCACAGGAAAACATTATGTATAGTCTAAATATATTAATATAAGCTTGGTATTATGAATTTTCTGGGAATTGGGGTGGGGGTCTAATAATTTGGCGCAAGAATAAAAAATTAGGACAAAAATGTAACCTTTTTCAGTTGTCAATATCATTTATTATAATTATATATCAAATTTTTCTGACCTTAGTTGTCTCCTAGTTAAGTTCCGTTTCACACCTGCCAGCAAATCCCATAATCAGACTACACCTCACTGGTTATTGACCTGGAATATACAAGACAGTAATTCTTGGAGCATTGGCAGGTCATCACAGCTTTACATAGTGGTATTGTTTATGACATATGAGAATAAAGGTTTAGTGTGATATTTGAAATATGACAAATAGTGGTGTTCTAATAATAACAGCCAACTGCTGGCACAACGATTTTATGTCACTCATCATATTTTTGGAGAAATGAGAGGCGTATTTCACACATTTCATTCTGGATACATTTAAAGTTTTTGCAAACAACATAGATCTACATAGCTAAGTGTCTTAGTAAGATCATCTGAATAGCAAACAGCATAGAGCCTAATCAGACGGCATGTTTCGTGGTGGCTGATATGGCTCTATATTCTTTGCATAAATAATGTTTGAACGGTATCCAGAATCAAATGGGTTAAGAAAAGTTACTCTACAATTGAATAATTCTACAGACGGATATGTAGTCCAGTGGTAACAGTAACACGCTGGACTGGTAATCCAGGGATCGCAGGTTAGATCCCCCGTCTGACCCTAATAAAATTAACAGTCTTTCAGATGGGACGTTAAACCGAAGTCTTGTGTCGGTGCTGTACACAGTGCACGTAAAAGAACCAGAGGAGACTCTGGAATGGGTCTCTGTCTGTCTGTATCATTGCACTATCATCCACAAATCTAAAATGACTAATCTCTCCAGGAGGCGTCGCTAATAATTTGCATAATAAACTACGGCTTGTCCATTTTCAGAGGGGACAAGCTCTGTGTCTGTCTGTCAAAAATATTTTCCCTGAGTACTGGAATAATTAAATGTTTCATTATTATTAAAAGCTATTTAAAATTGACGTCACTGTTTTCAGTTAATATTTAGGTGATAGATTTGTTTACGTTCATTGTATACCGGTATGTATGTTCAGCTTTTATTAAATTGCTTCACACCCCTATAACAGTAGAGAAAGATGTGGATATCTTGCATAATATTAACTTATAGTACATGACCATTATACTAATATTACTGAGTCAATTGCAAACAGATGGCAACAACTGTAATAGAACAGAGAATGGAGCAACACAATAAAATGTAAAAAGAAAACAAAATAAATGGGTTTGGGGGGGGGGGTAGCCGGATCGACAGGGGGGGGGGTAAAAAGTGGTGTCAATTTGATTTTCTCCAGTGGAAATCCTACAAGACCACTATATATAACCTGTACTAGTTTGTAAAAAAAATGCTAATAGCTAATCAGCAGGGTAGCTGCACATGAACATGGTTGTTGTGTAAGCTATTATATGTATATTGGAGAGAACGTACGTAGTTCTTGACATATTCAGTAAGGCCATACCACCAGTATCATAAGGTGATTGGTGATATGGTCTTGGTGACACCACTGTGACCACCCAGTGGGCTGCCATGAAACTTCTTTATTTAAGATATTGGTGCGTCTCTCATAAGTCATATTAGGTTCGCAGTATCTCTCTTACATAATACATTGCCTGAAATAAAGAACAAACTGTTGTCAAAATACATAGATAACAAATATAACTGTTAAGTTACAAAATGTGTCAGAGAACACAAATGCCGTTTTGTCAGTAAACAAAAGCAATTTTAGTGAAAGTCATGATAGCGCAATGGTAGCGCATTCGCTTCAGGTGCGAACGGCCTGGAGTTCGAGCCCCACTGGAGCCGTTACGATTGTGTCCTTAGGCAAGGCATTTAAATTCCATGTTGCCTCTTCTCTCTCCCTCGTGGCGATGGATTCCATCAGGAATGAGGTCTCGAGAGTGATTAATATAAGTCATAAGAACTTGTTTCGCAATCGAGATAAAATAAATTTGTATAAACTAAAAGTAATTGATGGGTTTAAAGTAGGTCACAGTGCCTGGGTAAGGATTTGATGCAGTAAGGATGACTGACTAGTAAATTTATTTAATGTCGCCACCGCATAAATGCATTTGGGCGACTGAGTTTTCTAAGAAGATTAAAATACCCATCATCTAAAAGTGATGGTTTTGCCTATCGTAATTATTATAACTAGATGTTTAGTGGGCTATGAGGGCTGCTGTAATCTCAGTGTGTGTTCGGTTTTCATATCTCCGACTGTCGCTCACACAATAATTTGTGTCAGCGATAGTCGGGGTAGACTGGATGAATAAAATACCCGGTACATGTATAATTCTAAGATGTCTAAGACTGCATATATATAAATATATGATTACCATTTCTACTATGATTATGTGACGAGAATACCTTGTTACACATGCAATGTCGCATCATAGTATAATACTGTGATCGACATGCCACAAGACAATACAATCTTCCACCCATATCCGTCCAGCATCCGACATTTTACATTAAAATTACAAAGTTATGTACCAGGTAATAACGGATCTCCCATATACATGGGAAATTAAAATTTTGTTTATATATCACATTCATATTCTCAGCCCACTATGTCGTTTGGACATCTTTTTTAACATATTTAAGAAAGACCAAACTAATATGGGTTACCCTTAAAAACATAAATATATACTAAACCCATATTTCATTGCAGTAAGCTGCAATAAGTGAAAGTTCATTTTTACTTGAAACATAGTATGTTACAGAGGATGTGATTTTGTGTTCCCTCATATTCCCACCCCCCATGTTTTATATTCCCCCGTGTACTGGGATCATTAATTATTATAAGATAACAACTATCCCCCTGTGTGACAACATTTATGATCAGTACGTTAAAAAACACTTCCGTAGCAATTCCAACGGTCACCTTAATAGAGCCAGTAAAATTGTAATAATGTTTAAAATATACTTAAATATTTACATTAAAGAACAGTCATCCAGGGAATAGCCAAACAAATAATAACCGTAGATACTTGTTGTATCAAAAACCCGTATGGCAGTAATCCGGTTCCGTTGTTTATGTTCGGTTTTTCGGAGATAGACCGACAGCATGCATTGTTCGCAACAAGATTATTCCCATAGCTAGGGGGTTTGCTGTCATAATGTTCCCACATGTACTAATTTTACTAAACTAAACTGGACACTTGCATGGATCTTGAAGATTTACATAAAACGGTGACAAGAAATGATATCCGAAATTTCCTCTAATACCCTAGCATAATTCCAGGGATACATTATTAACCCATTTCATTATGGATACCGTTCAAACAGTATTTGCAAAGATCATAGAGCCAGATCAAGCACCACGGAACGTTCCGTCTGATGAGGCTCTATGCTGTTTGCTATTCAGATGGTCTTGCTAAGACACTTGGCTATGTAGCAAACAATATAGATCCTGATCAGCAGGCAGCGCGACTGATCTGGATCTATGTTGTTTGCAAAAGTCTTTAAATGTATCCAGAATGAAATGGGTTAAAGGAACATTTTTGCAAGAATCTTGAGACATATGGTGTTCATATTAACATTCCCGGTCACTAATATTTACACTATTTAGAGAAAGTGACTTATTATGGGAATACATAATGAAGAAAGATAAGTTTGAAATACACAGAAAGTATGAACTTATATGAAGGTTGTTAAAAGGACACGTGTCTGTCGGAGAGATGTTGACAGCTCATAATGTGTTCTTCATATCGCCCAAGATCCTTGTTATTACATTATCAAACTGGGAGAGTACCATGCGCGAGTCCAGATATATATTGTGTAGCAAATGAGCTGGGCAAGTTAGCCCATGTTCATCATCACCACATTTCATATTGTTGTAAATCTACTTAAAATTAAATGATTATGACAGCCCTACCCATCCATGGGTATGTCCAATACAAAGATCTTCTGTATAAGTTTCAGCCGGATAAGTCACTTATATCATTTATTGTATGAGTATTATAGACATACCCACCTCATACAAAATTCCAGGTAATAACATAATCACTACATTCAGATTAGGGCCTGCCTTCACTCGGATAATCTACATTAAGGGTGTCATATTCTATGCATGGACCAGTTTCCTGCACATAGGGAGGCACACGTCATAAAACATAATGTTGTCTGTCCTTGCTCATACAATAATAAAATATTACTTATTTACGTTCAATTTAGCGTCGCTACCGTTTGCCCATATGAGCGACGCCTCCTGAAGAGATTAGACATTTTAGATTTTTGGAGGATAGTACAATGATACAGACAGAGACCCATTCCAGCGTCTGCTCTGTTTCTTTTACGTGCACGGTGTAAAACAACGACACGAGACCTCGGTTTATCATCACATCTGAAAGACTGTTAATTTTATTAGGGTCAGATGGGGGATTCAGAACCTGAGAACTTATCATAAATGATATAAAACATGTAACCAGTGTATTGGGAACACAGGAAGTGTCACTGTTGGTTGCAGATCCCTAAAAATAAGGTTTTATTGCTTTTCACACCTGTGGCAAACAGGATAAGGCTTAATTTGGTCCACAATAGTCAGAACTTGTAGCAGACTTCAGACCGGACCAGCGGACCTGGCACCGCACTGGATGCTACCGGTAGTTACCTGAGATCCAGTGATAGATATTACAATATCGAGCAAAGTGAAGAAATCTGATCTGGGTCACCTCGCAAGATTGGAAGTACAATGTCATATTGAGGAAAACTACAGCAATCACCTCAAAATATAATTATACAGATGGATCAAAATGCCCCGATTCTGACAAAGTAGCTGCAGCTGTAGTCATGCTATCCCTACAATGTGAATATGTAGAAAGTTGCTGGATAGTAGATAATAATTCACCGAAAAATGTGATATTATCTGACTCACTTTCATCACTGGTCTCATTACAATCAAGGAATAGTAAGTCTAGACCAGATCTAATCAAAGACATTGGTAAATTACATAATGAGGGTTTGAACTTGGACCTTCAGGTTACCATAGCATGGTGTGCAGCAGTGCACATATAGGTATCACTGGAAATGAGCTGGCTGACAGGGCAGCCAAGTCGGGCCTGGAGCATACAAATGTAGAAAATAATGTGAAGCTCGCACCCATGGAGATCTACTCATTTATCAGGGCTGAAACAATTACCCGTTGGAGCCAAACTTTATATAATAGGCCTTTTAAACAAACCAATAAGTTGAGCTCTGTGGGGCTCAGTTGACCAGTGCCTAATATTCCCATTCTATAAAAATAGATAAATGCATTAGTAGACTGAGACTGGGGACAAATCTGTTGCCTGGTAATGATGGACAACATATACTTAAATTGGATCCGGTTTGTCCCACATGTCGGGTGAAGTACACCACCGAACATTTTCCGCTAGACTGTAGTGTGCACGGGACTCATCGAGCTGATCTGCGGACTGCTGTTGCAATCTTGAGAATGTCCTCAACCCCAGAAAGGCTGCCCAAACATCAGTATACAAAGCTCTGGAGACCTACATCTTAGACTGTCAGATGACCTGTGCAGTTATGGCTGGCTCAGACACAAGTTCTCATACTTTTGCAGCTTGTTAGTAGATCAATAAACCAGTTAGTAGTGCAGAAACTAGCCTCACTAGAGTCCTTTCCGAAAAGCAATTTTATTGCCGGTTTCTCATCATTTGAGTGGGAGATTTTTGACCCCAGGTGAAAGAGTTTACTTAAAGTTCATCTTAGGGCTCTTTTAGGGCTACAGTCATCACTATAACTTAAATCAATATAAATTTGGGAAAATCTACAACGACCTGGAAAAAATTAATTTTATATATATATATCAATACCTCCACTAATAGAACCCTTCGGACAGATCCCACGCTTATGCCTCTGTCCACACAGCCACGTTAATATATTATGAAAATAAATAACTACTTATCAGTTAATACAATAGTTTCAGTAATATAAGTAATTACTTATATGACCCCCCTATTTTGGTATTAATATCGCCTCTCCCCACTGTGACCAAATATGTAGGAGACAAACATTTGTTCATCTCTTCATAAAATATGCCCTAAACTAATAGATTTAATCATATATATGGGAATAATATTGTCTGAGTCAGACCAGGTGAAATCCAGAGCCCATGGTCCAATCCACCCAGAGTAGTATGTAAGATAGCACGCAGAACAATTGATAGGCTAGGTACCAAACCAATGATCAATTGTATTGGGATGCCAGGTGCTGCGGTTTTCGACCTTCTCATTTGGGCTAGTCCGAGGCGAGGAATACTCTCTACCTATTGGGTGTTCTATGTACATAATAGGATGGTACACTTAGTGTACCTGTCCCTGGTTATCCTGACCAGATCATGATAATAGAAATTTGAATATCCCTAATCAAAACTGACCAAACATAGAGATTTCTTCAAAAACAAATATTTAGCACAATTTTGAACCTAGTATTTTCTCAAATTATCTGATTTATCCAGATTATTTGTATATTTTTCAGAAGCATTAACATGTTATTGATCCAAAATTATCGATTAAGGTAGCCTGATTATAGTAGGATCATAATTGAGGCCCCTATGCTATGACATATGTGTAATGTCAAAACATAGTGTGTTTGGTCAGTTTTTGGTCAATTACACAAAATATTGAGAAAGTATAAAAGGATAAAAAAAATCCCCATGTATACATAATAAAATATTATATACATAATTAAACAAACTAGAGTGAGGTTGGTAAAATTTCCAAGAAAATGCCTTTTGAGATTGTTGCCATATAAAGTGAGAAATCTGATTTATTATACCACATGTGTCATGTATACACCATAACCTAGTTTTTATGATCATTTATCTAATATCACCAGAATGTTTATGCCTTTCTATAAACACCAATATGATATGGACTTCAAACAATTAAGTACGGTTACATAACTGTATTATTACCACAGTTGAGGCCCTTATGCTGTGACATATATATGGGCAATGTTGTCCAATTCTGACTTTTTGTTTTGGGATTATATGTGCTCAGTCAAACTATCCTGTGAGTGCTTCTTGGGATAAATATCCTAAAATGTATAGAATATAACACTATACTTATTGCAAGCTGTTATAATTTCCCCTTACCCCCTAGATCCGCACCTGAAATAACCCTTTCTGGTCTGTATTTTGATCCCCACGCTAACAAAGGTCAACTCGGTACACATTCCTGAGGCAGAGGAATGATAATATGAACATATATCTCAAAATTCTTGCAAAAATGATACTTTATCCCTGGAATTATACTAGGGTGTTCAAGGAAATTTCAATTATCATTTCAGGTCACCTTTTTATGTAATTCTTCATTGTCCAAATCCATGCAAGAATCCAGTTTAATTTAATTTAGTAAAAGAAGCATAGATAGGAACATTATGACAGCAAGCCGCCTATCAATGGGAATAGTCTTGTCGCAAAAAATGCCTGCGTGCTGTCGGTCTATCTCCAAGTAAGCATGAACAACCGAACCGGATTACTGCCATACAAGTTTTTTCATTCGACAAGGATCTACGGTTATTATTTGTTTGGCTATTCCCTGTGTGACTGTCTTTTTCATGTAAATACTTGAGTATATTTCAAACATTATTACAATTTTACTGGCTCTACTAAGGAGACCGTTGGAATTGCTACGGAAGTGTTTTTTAACGTACTGATCATAAATGTTGTCACACAAGGGTATAGTTGTTATTTTATAACAATTATTGATCCCAGTACACGGGGAAATATAAAACATGGGAGAGGGAATATGAGGGAGGGAACACAAAATCACATCCTCAGTAACCTACTATGTTTCAAGTGAAAAGGAACTTTCACTTATTGCAGCTTACTGCAAAGAAATATGGGTTTAGTTATATATTTATGTTTTTAGGGGTAACCCATATTAGTTTGATCTTTCTTAAAATGTTAAAAAAGATGTCCAAACGACATAGTGGGCCGAGGACACAAATGTAATATATAAACACAATTTGAATTATAATTTCCCATGTATATGGGAGATTTGTTATTACAGGCTATATATCTGTATGACTGGTTATAATTATATGTACTTGGGGGATAAGTTATGAACTATCATAGTACAGATACATATTAAGACAGTCCACTTGCTCTTAATCTTCTTAGTACACATATTTTAAACTTCGTAGTCTTAACTAAAAGTATTTTAGTCCATAGCTCTGTAATTTTAATGCATAATGTTGGATACTGGATCCATGGATATGGGTGCAAGACTTTATTGTCTTGTGACATGTAGATCACAGTATTACAGTATAACGTGATATTCACATGTAACAAGGTATTCTCGTCGTATTAGAAATGGTAAACATATTTTTATATATATAGATATGCAATCTTAGACACCTTAGAAGTATATGTTCACCGGATATTGTATTCACCCAGTCTACCCCTGACTGTCGCTGACACAAATTCCTGTGTGAGTGACAGTTGGCGATATGAAAACCAAACACACACTGAGATTACAGCACGAGATTACAGCAGTCCTCATAGCCCACTTTAAAACATATAGTTATAATATATATAGCTTAAGCTGTCTGGGGGCATGCTTCCTAGAGAATTTTTTTAAAGATAAATGGTCTGAAACTGCATTCTCAGCAAGTTTGTGGGGATACTGCCTGCACATTTTTGAGGTTTGAGAAGCAATTTTGAGCTCAAAGAGCAGAGTTGGCTACGGGGTCCGATGGGAATGCTCCCCGGGAAAATGTTCAAAATAAATGGCTCGAAACTGCATTTCTTGCACTGAATTTTCTATGCCCCCCTCCCCCGATATAACCCTGTACCAAATTCCTGAGTCATCTGTCTCTATATGTTATTTATCACTGTCTGGATCGTGAGACGATGTGGGTTTTCCGTGAGTACAAGTATATACATGTCGGTAGGGCTGTAACAGCAAGGCCACTATACAAGGCCCCCCCCAGCGGGAACAACTTTTCCAGCCATTGTTCTTATCATTATTATATATTTGTTGTTGTTAAGTTGAAACGTCCTCATGTCAAAACGTATAGTTGTCAAAACATCCTTCCACGTTGCACCAAATATTTCGCAAACTTTCGGCTTTTGTAGCATACTTGTCGAAAAGCGTCGGACCCGTTGGACAGACGATAAAAAAATGAAGCAGTCCTGACGAAATTATGTAAACTTTCGGACCCATTGTCCGACGTGAAAAAAAGAGGTTTTGATTCAATCTTAATTTTTTTACAGACAACAGACCCATATTTCTTGAGTGACAAAGCTTAGATAAGATTATAAAAACGATGTGGAAGTTTGTCTTCCGTTTACTGATGCGTAATTTCAAAAGTCCACCTCATGCCTCAGACCTGATTGCGAGATAACACGCCACCTGGTCGCTTCGTACCCATACCGTTTTGCGCCAATATAGTTCATAATCCAGTAACGTCAATGTTCACGGGAAAGTCCAAAGGTGAGTCACATAAGCAATGTTACGTGCAGTGACCATGGATATATCAAAACAATGCATCTACGAAAGTGAGTGTCGGCGAACTTCAAAGCATGTGAAATTATGAGTCAATTAAATTCAAGGTTGGCGCATGCAGCTGGCCATTGATTGATCATTGAATGATAGCCGCCACATTCATGTTGTCGACATGTTGCGTGTAATGATAAAACTAGGAATCCGCATTAATGCTTAAGTTAAAGCTAATGATCTATGGTGTTTGTTGACGTCATGACTAAATGAATATTAATGTTGAAAAGTTGCGAATCGAATCGGTTTCTGACCTGCCAATCAAATACGACAAGTTCGTAAATCGGAGATGCCAAAATGTGATGATGATAAGCATTGTTATGTAGCAATATTAATTTTATTTCTACCTTCTATTTAGCAACATGTAGACCATGAATTCTGACATGCACGTAAACGAACAAGTTGTAGAAAAGCCACAGTGATTGTCATTTCTATTAACCTCGCCGATCGCAACGGCTGGTGGCCATTTAATAATGAATAATTTGGCTAAATCGCTAGTCCAGTAAAACATTGTATGTTTGACGACTTTCGGTTTCCATGCATGTAACATATATTTGAGAGGAAGTCACAGGAAATACTGATTTTTAAACGGTTTAAACGACATACAGACACATTACAGCATTAAATAGGAACCTTTGTACATGTAACAAATGCAGGTCAGTGATAGTATTTTAAACACTATTTTCACCAACAATGTATCGTTTGTGTATCGATACGGTCTGAACGTATCGATGTATCGTATCGTGACTAAAATATATTGATGTATCATTGCACCCTTATTCACATGTACATTCATATCGATGAACTGAATGTGCCTATTGAATGTGGGGTTCATCGGACCAAGGTCAATGTCACTATGCTAAAATAACAACATTTTTCTGTTAGATGTTTTATAATAGTTTTGTTTTATGCCATATTAAATGTTATTTTCACTTTAAATACAAGTCATTTAAAATATTGTGTTTGGCAGTTTTTGTGTAGAATGCAGTGATTTTTATGACCAAGAATTGCATAGCCCCGGGGGCGTTTATTATAATAAATACGGTATGTGTCTACTCTCTAGAACGGTGCAGTTTGATAGAAAACGTATTAATAAATACTGAAGTCATCAAATAAATTTACCTTTTAATGGAAACGTGTCCACTCTCAATCCAGGTGGATCACACTCCTCTGAGATCCATTCCTCAGCACATTGCTCACGACTCCTTCTTTTCAGGCGACATGAGAACTATTTACCTGAAACTAACAATGTGTGTTTACATAATTTTTATACCACAAGTACATTTGTAACAAAGAGCTGGTGGCACACAGTATTTGGACTGTCCGTCAGTGCCTAGGATGGCACTACAGGTCGCCAAAATCGCCATTGGTATTTAAAGAATTATTTTAAAAGTAGTATCTTTTTGGCAATTTGAGGATCAAATATATCTTAAATATATTAATAGTGTGTTTTCAGCATTTTGGCAGATTTGGCTACTCAAATTCTAGCGCCATCCTAGTATGCGCGACATGAACCATTCCGCGACAACCGGGTGTTTCTAGCTACGCACATGCGCACAAACGCTGTAATGTATTTTCAACTTTCTGAATAACGGACCTATGGTTTTGCATCAAATTCTGGCCTACGAATCGGCATATCGGGGAAATTGTCTTTAAATAGAAACGTGTAGGCATAGTAACTTCGTTGACAGCGATTGGATGATTGTATTTCCAGCTGAAATTCATTGGTTTGTTTGTATTTGGTGCTAAATTTTAGCCAATCGAAAGTGCATCAATAAAGTTGATCTTTTGTTGAAGAGTTCGTTTTTCCCCCGGTCCATCCGTTACTGTTGAAAATAAAACGGCCAACACGTCAAAACCAACGGGTTTCCCGTCCATTGATAACACACGTTGTACACTCGGGTATTTCCGGATGTTTTCGGTTATTTTCGGAACAAATGTAAGCGATTGGAAAAAGTGAAGCAAAAGCTCGAGCGCACGTTTCACACGGTCACGAGCTCTAACGTTATCGAAATGACGTCAGACAATATTACAACGTCATGACCGTGCAGTTCAGCGCCATTTCCAACGACGTCGAACATGTATGTACGGTGCGTTAAATTCATGAGAACATTGGATCCTAGAACAAGCAGGTGTGTCGACCATGGATTGAAAACAGACACTGAGACAGTCTACGAGTGTCAGTGATTCGGATGGAGGATATACCGACAGGTGTGAATCTGGATATGCCACTTGGCCTGGGGGTATATTTCCTGCAAGTCGAGTCATGTATATTTTCATTTCACGCCAGTCAAAGCGTCAATGGACATTTATGATTAATAACTACAATTGAACTGCTAACAGTAAAACTAAAGACTGTTCCTGTGTACTCCTGGATTCGGGTAAGTCTCTGCATATGCCGGGTCAACTCTATACTTCTGCCATTAACAGGCCTTCTTCAACTCATTGAAGATTTTGCGTCCTTATTGTGGGAGGAAACCGGAGTACCCGGAGTAAACCCACTTGTCCGGTCTGGCGATCACATACTGTGCGCATACACAGGCCCGTAGCCAGCATTTCTTATGGGGGGGGGGGTCGTTTCTAGGGCCAGAATGCCCATCGGCCGCTAGGGGGGTCGCTAGATAGATAGATAGGGTCCGGGGCATGATCCCTCGTGGGGGAAATTGGAATGCAGGTATCGTAAACGCAATTTCCTGCATTATCTGCAACGTCGGATCTTCTAATTACTAGAATTAATAGTACTTTTCCCGATATGTACTTTTAATTTTCCCATTTTCATCAGACAATACACTTGTCACATGTAGCCCCTATGAGCAGTGCCTATTTTCATATTACTCATAGTAGCAACCACCACGCATCTTTACTGCGCATTATTGCGCAATCGGTGTTCCGATAAAAAACTGACCCCAAAATATGTCCTGTATATTACGGTCTTGTATGAACAGAGCAAAGGCTTTCCAATTGAAATATTTGCATAAGTGGGAGGAGATATGACCAAATATGGCGTATATGCCCATTTGGCTGTTACGGTCAGACGGTGTTATTGATATAGTGGTCTGGGATTGGTTGAAAAAGTGTAAAGAAGCCCTTAAGAGTTATTGATACATGAACTGATTGGCTGAGTAGGTATTTGGTTGAAAAAGTGTAAAGAAGCCCTTAAGAGTTATTGATACATGAACTGATTGGCTGAGTAGGTATTGTCACAAATATTGAAAATGACTTCTAAATATTAAAATACAATATATGAGCTGCATTTTGGAATATTTAAAAATATTTGCAGACTATTTGGTGACAAATAAACAGCATATTATAAATGCAGGTGTCAGTGCAACATTCACCACCAAATTACCTTCAGAGTAGGGGGTGGGTGCCTTTAGTGGGAAATATAAAAAAACGCAATAGGTCAACCCCATTGAAAGTTGACATTTTCCTGTGGCTCAAAGGCCATTCTGTTGAAAACTACTCTCTTTTGTGCAAACTATTTTTGGGGAAAATCTAATGGCACAGTGTGTTATAATGGTGGCCTATGGAAATTGCAATAGCGGTGTCTGACCTAAAGGACAATGTAAAGAATGATGTTATTTGAATAGTACTACACACCAAAATGCTGCCTGGGAGAGGCTTATTTTCAATGTATAGCTTGATTAACTGCCCGGCAATATGATTTGAATGTGTGAGTGCTGGAAACAATAGGTAGCTATGCAATATGAGCCCAGGCAGGGTGTTACATAACAGTTCTGAGGTGTTTATGTATTGATTACAATGAAGATTAGTCCTTATTCTCTGTGATACAACGACTGTGCTGAGATATTTGCAACATCTGAATCACATATACTAGTTTATCAAGTTGGGAATTACTTCATGGTGTACATTGAGAACCATTTTAAGCTTAACTAATAATTCAAAGGGGTTTCTAATACATACAACAGTAGGGCCTGGAGAAATGCAGTTCTTCACATAGCCGCGAGTCAATAAATGGCTTCAGCGACATATTTCGCAAATTCTGTCACCTAGGTTCCATGTGCGCTTGTTAAAATTTGTCGGTTTCCTTCGCAGTACTTATTGTGGTGCAATTTTCCAGGGAACTTTCATTCTAATTACTGGTGATAATAATTACTATGCTGGTTCAGACCTACAACCTTGGATTTGATTCATTGAAACTTCACTAATGATGCCTATTATGGCACAATAAGCGCAATGTGAATGCAGTTAAATAATGAAAAGTGGTCATTTTAAATTGTCTGATATAAAATGAACCCAAAAATGATAAATAATTCATTGTACTGAGTAAATAATAGCATATAGGAACCTATAATCAGGCTGGTGTGTTCAAATTACCTCCCTTTATTAGTGTTAATACTTTATAATTGATATCTGTGTCCTTCAGTGTGAGTATGTTGTTGTTAAATTTGCTTTTTTCATTAGGAAATAGTGTTGTTTAATTGAAACAAGCTTGCAATTGGTTCCAGTAGCTATCAAGGGCCTCACAAAAAGAATTTCAGTAAAATATATGGCACAAATATGCATATGCATTGCTTTTGAGTGGTTATATTTCAGTCATTTATTAATATTTACAACAAACTTCACCTCCCTAAGATGAAATGTCATATTTCAAGTGGCAGTACATAGTTGTAGACCTCATACAGTGCTTGTTCAAGACGCACTATCTGAAGTTAAATGCATCTTGTAATTACTTTTCTGCCATATCTTACTGTCATGTGACCTACAGTAAGCTGCCTGACCCACTCGGCATTTGTAATGACCATCATTTGCCATGTTTGTTGTCTTCCTTTTTGTCTGTGTGACATTTTTTCTGCTCCATGCAAATAATTATTTCCTTTCAGTAGCTTCCTGGTGCAAGATTTAGTTCCATTCTTCAAAAAAAACCTTGTTTTGCAGGGGGTGGGGTAAAATAATGGTCCCTGATCACCAAAATGTCTTATCATCTAATACTATACATGTGGTATGTCTGTCTCAGGCAGACATTATTTCATATATTCATGAGAAATATTACACTGTTAGTGTAAAGATTAATATGTGACGACATTATAAATGTCTTATTTAGAGTTCTATTGCTAAAATGGCCAACAGTCTATGTTAAGCACACTGCATAGTGTCCCATTTGAAGGCATTTGCTGTGCAATGGTGATGTGGAAGACATAAGAAAGTCATATTTATGTGCAGAAATGTTTATTGTAATGGTATATATCTATTATATTAAATGAAACGCAAAATAAAATTGTCTTTAAAGGACACTGTAAAGAATGATGTTATTTAAAAAGTACTACACAACAAAATGCTGCCTGGGAGAGGCTTGTTTTCAATTAACAGCTTGATTTGAATGTGTGAGTGCTGGAAACAATAGGTAGCTATGCAATATGAGCCCAGACAGGGTGTTACATAACATAGTTCTGAGGTGTTTATGGATTGATTACAATGAAGATTAGTCCTTATTCTCTGTGATACAAAGACTGTGCTGAGATATTTGCAACATCTGAATCACATATACTAGTTTATCAAGTTGGGAATTACTTCATGGTGTACATTGAGAACCATTTTAAGCTTAAATAATAATTCAAAGGGGTTTCTAATACATACAACAGTAGGGCCTGGAGAAATGCAGTTTTTCACATATCCGTGAGTCAATAAATGGCTTCAGCGACATATGTCGCAAATTCTGCCACCTAGGTTCCACGTGCGCTTGTTAAAATGTGTCGGTTTCCTTCGCAGTACTTATTGTGGTGCAATTTTCCAGGGAACTTTCATTCTAATTACTGTTGATAATAATTACTATGCTGGTTCAGACCTACAACATTGGATTTGATTTATTAAAGATGCCTAGTATGGCACAATAAGCCCAATGTGAATGCAGTTAAATAATGAAAAGTGGTCATTTTACATTGTCTGATATAAAAATGAACCCAAAAATAATAAATAATTCATTGTACTGAGTAAATAATAGCATATAGGAACCTATAAGCAGGCTGGTGTGTTAAAATTCCCTCCCTTTAATTAGTGTTAATACTTTATAATTGATATCTGTGTCCTTCAGTGTGAGTATGTTGTGGTTAAATTTGCTTTTTTCATTTGGAAATAGTGTTGTTTAATTGAAACAAGCTTGCAATTGGTTCCAGTAGCTATCAAGGGCCTCACAAAAAGAATTTCAGTAAAATATATGGCACAAATATGCATATGCATTGCTTTTGAGTGGTTATATTTCAGTCATTTATTAATATTTACAACATAGTTCACCTCCCTAAGATGAAATGTCATATTTCAAGTGGCAGTACATAGTTGTATACCTCTTACAGTGCTTGATCAAGACACACTATCTGAAGTTAAATGCATCTTGTAATTACTGTTCTGCCATTTCTTACTGTCATGTGACCTACAGTAAGCTGCCTGGCCCACTCAGCCTTTTTGTCTGTGTGACATTTTTTCTGCTCCATGCAAATAATTATTTCCTTTCAGTAGCTTCCTAGTTCCATTCTTCAAAAAACCCTTGTTTTGCAGGGGGTGGGGTAAAATAATGGTCCATGATCACCACCATGTCTTATCTAATACTATAAATGTGGTATGTCTGTCTCAGGCAGACATTATTTCATATATTCATGAGAAATATTACACTGTTAGTGTAAAGATTAATATGTGACGACATTATAAATTATCTTATTTAGAGTTCTATTGCTAAAATGGCCAACAGTCTATGTTAAGCACATTGCATAGTGTCCCATTTGAAGGCATGTGCTGTGCAATGGTGATGTGGAAGACATAAGAAAGTCATATTTATGTGCAGAAATGTTTATTGTAATGGTATATATCTATTATATTAAATGAAAAAATGAAACGCAAAATAAAATTGTCTTTAGGTCAGACGGTGTTATTGATATAGTGGTCTGGGATTGGTTGAAAAAGTGTAGGGAAGCCCTTAAGAGTTATTGATACATGAACTGATTGGCTGAGTAGGTATTGTCACAAATAGTGAAAATGACTTCTAAATATTAAAATACAATATATGAGCTGCATTTTGGAATATTTAAAAATATTTGCAGACTATTTGGTGACAAATAAACAGCATATTATAAATGCAGGTGTCAGTGCAACATTCACCACCAAATTACCTTCAGAGTAGGGGGTGGGTGCCTTTAGTGGGAAATATAAAAAAACGCAATCGGTCAACCCTATTGAAAGTTGACATTTTCCTGTGGCTCAAAGGCCATTCTGTTGAAAACTACTCTCTTTTGTGCCAAACTATTTTTGGGGAAAATCTAATTGCACTGTGTGTTATAATGGTGGCCTATGGAAATTGCAATAGCGGTGTCTGACCTAAAGGACAATGTAAAGAATGATGTTATTTGAATAGTACTACACACCAAAATGCTGCCTGTGAGAGGCTTATTTTCAATGTATAGCTTGATTAACTGCCCGGCAATATGATTTGAATGTGTGAGTGCTGGAAACAATAGGTAGCTATGCAATATGAGCCCAGGCAGGGTGTTACATAACATAGTTCTGAGGTGTTTATGTATTGTTTACAATGAAGATTAGTCCTTATGCTCTGTGATACAAAGACTGTGCTGAGATATTTGCAACATCTGAATCACATATACTAGTTTATCAAGTTGGGAATTACTTCATGGTGTACATTAAGAATCATTTTAAGCTTAAATAATAATTCAAAGGGGTTCCTAATACATACAACATTAGGGTCTGGAGAAATGCAGTTTTTCACATAACGCTAGTCAATCAATGGCTTCAGCGACATATGTCGCAAATTCTGCCACCTAGGTTCCATGTGCGCTTCTTAAAATGTGTCGGTTTCCTTTGCAGTACTTATTGTGGTGCAATTTTCTAGGGAGCTTTCATTCTAATTACTGCTGATAAGAATTACTATGCTGGTATAGACCTACAACATTTGATTTGATTTATTGAAACTTCACTAAAGATGCCTATTATGGCACAGTAAGCCCAATGTGAATGCAGTTAAACAATGAAAGTGGTCATTTTACATTGCTTGATATAAAATGAACCCAAAAAATGATAAATAATTCATTGTACTGAGTAAATAATGGCATATAGGAACCTATAAGCAGGCTGGTATGTTCAAATTACCTCCCTTTATTAGTGTTAATACTTTATAATTGATATCTCTGTCCTTCAGTGTGAGTATGTTATGGTTAAAATTGCTTTTTTCATTAGGAAATAGTGTTGTTTAATTGAAACAAGCTTGCAATTGGTTCCAGTAGCTATCAAGGGCCTCACAAAAAGAATTTCAGTAAAATATATGGCACAAATATGCATATTCATTGCTTTTGAGTGGTTATATTTCAGTAATTTATTAATATTTGCAACAAACTTCACCTCCCTAAGATGAAATGTCATATTTCAAGAGGCAATGCACAGTTGTAGTCCTCTCACAGTGCTTGTTCAAGACACACTAGCTGAAGTGAAATGCATATCGTAGTTAATTTTCTGCCATTTCTTACTGTCATGTGACCTACAGTAAGCTGCCTGACCCACTCAGCATTTGTAATGACCATCATTTGCCATGTTTGTTGTCTTCCTTTTTGCCTGTGTGACATTTTTTGTGCTCCATGCAAATAAGTATTTCCTTTCAGTAGCTTCCTGGTGCAAGATTTAGTTTCATTCTTCAAAAAACCCTTGTTTTGCAGGGGGGTGGGGTAAAATAATTGTCTCTAATCACCACAATGTCTTATCTAATACTATAAATGTGGTATGTCTGTCTCATGCAGACATTATTTCATATATTCATGAGAAATATGACACTGTTAGTGTAAATATTAATATGTGACGACATTATAAATGTCTTATTTAGAGTTCTATTGCAAAAATGGCCAACAGTCTATGTTAAGCACACTGCATAGTGTCCCATTTGAAGGCATGTGCTGTGCAATGGTGATGTGGAAGACATAAGAAAGTCATATTTATGTGCAAAAATGTTTATTGTAATGGTATATATCTTTTATATTAAATGAAATGCCCCAACAAATTGTCTTTAAAGGACAATGTAAAGAATGATGTTATTTGAATAGTACTACACACCAAAATGCTGCCTGGGAGAGGCTTATTTTCAATGTATAGCTTGATTAACTGCCCGGCAATATGATTTGAATGTGTGAGTGCTGGAAACAATAGGTAGCTATGCAATATGAGCACAGGCAGGGTGTTACATAACATAGTTCTGAGGTGTTTATGTATTGTTTACAATGAAGATTAGTCCTTATGCTCTGTGATACAAAGACTGTGCTGAGATATTTGCAACATCTGAATCACATATACTAGTTTATCAAGTTGGGAAATACTTCATGGTGTACATTAAGAACCATTTTAAGCTTAAATAATAATTCAAAGGGGTTCCTAATACATACAACAGTAGGGTCTGGAGAAATGCAGTTTTTCACATAACGCGAGTCAATAAATGGCTTCAGCGACATATGTCGCAAATTCTGCCACCTAGGTTCCATGTGCGCTTCTTAAAATTTGTCGGTTTCCTTCGCAGTACTTATTGTGGTGCAATTTTCTAGGGAGCTTTCATTCTAATTACTGCTGATAAGAATTACTATGCTGGTTCAGACCTACAACATTTGATTTGATTTATTGAAACTTCACTAAAGATGCCTATTATGGCACAGTAAGCCCAATGTGAATGCAGTTAAACAATGAAAGTGGTCATTTTACATTGCTTGATATAAAATGAACCCAAAAAATGATAAATAATTCATTGTACTGAGTAAATAATGGCATATAGGAACCTATAAGCAGGCTGGTATGTTCAAATTACCTCCCTTTATTAGTGTTAATACTTTATAATTGATATCTCTGTCCTTCAGTGTGAGTATGTTATGGTTAAAATTGCTTTTTTCATTAGGAAATAGTGTTGTTTAATTGAAACAAGCTTGCAATTGGTTCCAGTAGCTATCAAGGGCCTCACAAAAAGAATGTCAGTAAAATATATGGCACAAATATGCATATTCATTGCTTTTGAGTGGTTATATTTGAGTAATTTATTAATATTTGCAACAAACTTCACCTCCCTAAGATGAAATGTCATATTTCAAGAGGCAATGCACAGTTGTAGTCCTCTCACAGTGCTTGTTCAAGACACACTAGCTGAAGTTAAATGCATATCGTAGTTACTTTTCTGCCATTTCTTACTGTCATGTGACCTACAGTAAGCTGCCTGACCCACTCAGCATTTGTAATGACCATCATTTGCCATGTTTGTTGTCTTCCTTTTTGCCTGTGTGACATATTGTGTGCTCCATGCAAATAAGTATTTCCTTTCAGTAGCTTCCTGGTGCAAGATTTAGTTTCATTCTTCAAAAAACCCTTGTTTTGCAGGGGGTGGGGTAAAATAATTGTCTCTAATCACCACAATGTCTTATCTAATACTATAAATGTGGTATGTCTGTCTCATGCAGACATTATTTCATATATTCATGAGAAATATTACACTGTTAGTGTAAAGATTAATATGTGACGACATTATAAATGTCTTATTTAGAGTTCTATTGCAAAAATGGCCAACAGTCTATGTTAAGCACACTGCATAGTGTCCCATTTGAAGGCATGTGCTGTGCAATGGTGATGTGGAAGACATAAGAAAGTCATATTTATGTGCAGAAATGTGTATTGTAATGGTATATATCTTTTATATTAAATGAAATGCCAAACAAAATTGTCTTTAAAGGACAATGTAAAGAATGATGTTATTTGAATAGTACTACACACCAAAATGCTGCAAGTGAGAGGCTTATTTTCAATGTATAGCTTGATTAACTGCCCGGCAATATGATTTGAATGTGTGAGTGCTGGAAACAATAGGTAGCTATGCAATATGAGCACAGGCAGGGTGTTACATAACATAGTTCTGAGGTGTTTATGTATTGTTTACAATGAAGATTAGTCCTTATGCTCTGTGATACAAAGACTGTGCTGAGATATTTGCAACATCTGAATCACATATACTAGTTTATCAAGTTGGGAATTACTTCATGGTGTACATTAAGAACCATTTTAAGCTTAAATAATAATTCAAAGGAGTTCCTAATACATACAACAGTAGGGTCTGGAGAAATGCAGTTTTTCACATAACGCGAGTCAATAAATGGCTTCAGCGACATATGTCGCAAATTCTGCCACCTAGGTTCCATGTGCGCTTCTTAAAATTTGTCGGTTTCCTTCGCAGTACTTATTGTGGTGCACTTTTCTAGGGAGCTTTCATTCTAATTACTGTTGATACGAATTACTATGCTGGTATAGACCTACAACATTTGATTTGATTTATTGAAACTTCACTAAAGATGCCTATTATGGCACAGTAAGCCCAATGTGAATGCAGTTAAACAATGAAAGTGGTCATTTTACATTGCTTGATATAAAATGAACCCAAAAAATGATAAATAATTCATTGTACTGAGTAAATAATGGCATATAGGAACCTATAAGCAGGCTAGTATGTTCAAATTACCTCCCTTTATTAGTGTTAATACTTTATAATTGATATCTCTGTCCTTCAGTGTGAGTATGTTATGGTTAAAATTGCCTTTATCATTAGGAAATAGTGTTGTTTAATTGAAACAAGCTTGCAATTGGTTCCAGTAGCTATCAAGGGCCTCACAAAAAGAATTTCAGTAAAATATATGGTACAAATATGCATATTCATTGCTTTTGAGTGGTTATATTTCAGTAATTTATTAATATTTGCAACAAACTTCACCTCCCTAAGATGAAATGTCATATTTCAAGAGGCAATGCACAGTTTGTAGTCCTCTCACAGTGCTTGTTCAAGACACACTAGCTGAAGTTAAATGCATATCGTAGTTACTTTTCTGCCATTTCTTACTGTCATGTGACCTACAGTAAGCTGCCTGACCCACTCAGCATTTGTAATGACCATCATTTGCCATGTTTGTTGTCTTCCTTTTTGCCTGTGTGACATTTTGTGTGCTCCATGCAAATAGTATTTCCTTTCAGTAGCTTCCTGGTGCAAGATTTAGTTTCATTCTTCAAAAAACCCTTGTTTTGCAGGGTGGGGGGTGGGGTAAAATAATTGTCTCTAATCACCACAATGTCTCATCTAATACTATAAATGTGGTATGTCTGTCTCATGCAGACTTATTTCATATATTCATGAGAATATACACTGTTAGTGAAATATTAATATGTGACGACATTATAAATGTCTTATTTAGAGTTCTATTGCAAAAATGGCCAACAGTCTATGTTAAGCTGACCATCATTTTCCATGTTTGTTGTCTTCCTTTTTGTCTGTGTGACATTTTTTCTGCTCCATGCAAATAATTATTTCCTTTCAGTAGCTTCCTGGTGCAAGATTTAGTTCCATTCTTCAAAAAAAACCTTGGGGGTGGGGTAAAATAATGGTCCCTGATCACCACCATGTCTTATCTAATACTATAAATGTGGTATGTCTGTCTCAGGCAGACATTATTTCATATATTCATGAGAAATATTACACTGTTAGTGTAAACATTAATTATGAATGTCACATTTAGAGTTCTATTGCTAAAATGGCCAACAGTCTATGTTAAGCACACTGCATAGTGTCCCATTTGAAGGCATGTGCTGTGCAATGGTGATGTGGAAGACATAAGAAAGTCATATTTATGTGCAGAAATGTTTATTGCAATGGTATATATCTATTATATTAAATGAAACGCAAAATAAAATTGTTTTTAAAGGACACTGTAAAGAATGATGTTATTTAAAAAGTACTACACAACAAAATGCTGCCTGGGAGAGGCTTGTTTTCAATTAACAGCTTGATTTGAATGTGTGAGTGCTGGAAACAATAGGTAGCTATGCAATATGAGCCCAGACAGGGTGTTACATAACATAGTTCTGAGGTGTTTATGTATTGATTACAATGAAGATTAGTCCTTATTCTCTGTGATACAAAGACTGTGCTGAGATATTTGCAACATCTGAATCACATATACTAGTTTATCAAGTTGGGACTTACTTCATGGTGTACATTGAGAACCATTTTAAGCTTAACTAATAATTCAAAGGGGTTTCTAATACATACAACAGTAGGGCCTGGAGAAATGCAGTTCTTCACATAGCCGCGAGTCAATAAATGGCTTCAGCGACATATGTCGCAAATTCTGTCACCTAGGTTCCATGTGCGCTTGTTAAAATTTGTCGGTTTCCTTCGCAGTACTTATTGTGGTGTAATTTTCCAGGGAACTTTCATTCTAATTACT
>CM026387.1:81742647-81768803 GCA_014843695.1 Archivesica marissinica | reverse complement strand
GCCCCGCTTAGACCGTGTCTCATTTATATGAAAAAGTTGGCAGTTTCTTACGGAGGTTGGTGCACCAAGTACTGGTTAACCACTGGAGCCTGCCCAGGAAAGGCGCTGTTAGGTAAACTGCCCGTCGCTCAAATGGTAAACTGGTAGCGAAGTTAAATAAAAAAAAAATAAGCTTGCTTATTAAAACAACATTAATAACATATTTAAATAATCATACACCGCTTTCGTATCTAAACGCAATACTACCTCCCAATTATAGTCATACACTTGTTAGTACAAGTACAAGTATGCAACAACAATAAAAATGATATTTTAAGACAAATACAAATATTAGTAACAACAAAATGAGATTGTATGCATCCACAGTCAAACCACAGACTGCATACATTCTTATGCATCCCTATCCTATATCTTTAAGCTACATATTCACTAAATTTCACATCCCAGAGCTCAGACGTTTGCATCGTTGTCCAATATATGTGTAAGGATTTTAAATGATGTTAAATGACAGATTATGTGCATGGGCTCCAGAAATGATTCACATATATGGGGCAGAACACAAAACAATATTATGTTATATTTATATTTCGGGTGTTACGCCTGCATCAGCACCATTTCGGGCTATATCGCCGGCGGGCAGTTTACCTAACAACACCTTTCCTGGGCAGGCTCCAGCAGTTAACCAGTACTTGGGTGCAGCAACCTCCGTAAGAAACTGCCAACTTTTTCATATAAATGAGACACGTCCTGAGCGTCAGTGATTATAGGTTACAGTGGTATACAAGTCAGCGACACAAAACAATATACAATATGACATTTGGAATGTCTTAACTATTTACAATATAACATTAACAATTTGAAATGAACAAGGCACGGGTGGGGGTGAAATAACACGTGTAATAATATATTATTCTTAACTATCACATTATACATGAAATATCGTCATAACAAAGAATAGGAAACAACATAGTATGATGTTGCACAACAAGTAAAAGCTTAATATATATTATATATATATACCTAGTGGTTAAGGCGTCTGCCTTGGGAGCGGGAGGTCGAATGTTCGAATCTCGTCAGGGGTTCGCTTTGGTATGGCCAATTGGTGAGACGCCAGCTAGTTAAATAATGGTCACCGATTGCCTACCAGTCTGGCATACAATCATAGCATTCGGAAAGTACATGCCTTTGTACAGATGTTCATAACAAGAGGTGTCTCATAAGCTAGAAATGGCTGGCCCTATGAATAGGGGTGACACTATGATAAACAAACACTTTACTTTTACTTGATATATCGAAAGCAACTAGATTCTTGGAAATAACACGTTATATGTATACCTACAAAAGTCAATTTTATACTGCTTGAATGAATGATGAATTACCTTCAGAGGTAAATACGTCCATACTGTAATCGACGACTCTCGGAGTTGTTGTAATTGTTCTCTCTACATAACATAGATTTGGTCCACATAAATAAACACAGTAAATAAAAGAAGTCATAGTATCTCACACAACACATCAATCGCTTCCATACGAAGCCTAACAATTATATTATTGCATCCAGTCTGCAACTGTATCGTAGCTGGGTCCATATCACAGTCAACATCACTATCTACTATAATTTCCTGTCTGTTTCTCCTTCAACTTGGCATAGGCACTAACCCAAGTGTGAACGCTGTGCTTATACACAATATCTTTGGGGAAGTCGGCCAAGATCTTCATATCAACAGTTGGGGTGTCCATGGTATCTACATAATTGTATAACCATTCGCCAATCCTGAAATTATTTTGTAAGTGGTTTTATACATTTATGTTTACATCACAATAAAAAAATGTCTACATTGAGAATTCGTTTCCTTGTATGTTCTATGTCAATATTTTCAAACTGAAATGGTATTCATTAGATTAGCTACATATTGGAGTATGTAGTATGCCTTTTACTTCATACCTTATACGACAACCCTGGTGATGAGTGTTTTATTTGGAGTATGTAGTATGCCTTTTACTTGATACCTTATACGACAACCCTGGTGATGAGTGTTTTATTTGGAGTATGTAGTATGCCTTTTACTTGATACCTTATGCGACAACCCTGGTGATGAGTGTTTTATTTGGAGTATGTAGTATGCCTTTTACTTGATACCTTATGCGATAACCCTGGTGATGAGTGTTTTATGGAAAATAACGCAATAAATCGTAATATAATAAAAATATGAGCTCAGTACACCGCATAAGCTAAATGCCTTGCCTAATGGCACAATCGTACCGGAGTTTGTACCCCGCTGGTACCATTACGATTGTGCCATACTGTACCATATGCAAGGCATTAAATTCCACATGCTTATTCGCACTCGCTCATGTTGATGGATTCCATCAGGAATGGGGTATCGAGAGTGATTAATATAACTTGTAGAACTTGTTTAACAATCGACCTAAACTAGATTTGTATAAACTAATGCAGTAGTAATAGGAGGAAATTTAGTCTGATAATCTTATATTTATCTAGTGAATACTGAGCTTCTGAGTATATATACATTCGACGGAGCGTAAGATAGGAAACAGTACAGCATTGTTTAGTATTATATTGCTTATCACTAAGCATGTTATACTGTTTTCATGTGTTCCGAATGAGCATACACGAATGGGGCTGACATGTCCTACTATGTACTGAGTATAAACACAATGCGAAAGCATTTCTTTTCAACATTACGTAAGAAATGTCAATACCTGTTGAAAAGAAATGCAATACCGTCGATATTTCCTAGGGTGCGCTGAGCAGAAATGCAGTTCGGCCGACATTTCCTACGATGTGTGAAGCAGAAATGAAATGGTGAAATATTTTACTTGCTTATGATTGGTTGTACTGGTGAAACATTTTGCTCACTTGTGATTGGTTGTACTAGTGAAACATTTTGCTTACTTGTGATTGGTTGTACTGGTGAAACATTTTGCTCACTTGTGATTGGTTGTACTAGTGAAACATTTTGCTTACTTGTGATTGGTTGTGCTGGTGAAACATTTGAAACCTGTGGTAGGTTGTATCAATACCAAGCTTACTTGTGATTGGTTGTCTCAGTGAAATCGTCAT
Organism: Archivesica marissinica; assembly: GCA_014843695.1. Classification (NCBI taxonomy): domain Eukaryota; kingdom Metazoa; phylum Mollusca; class Bivalvia; order Venerida; family Vesicomyidae; genus Archivesica; species Archivesica marissinica. The sequence continues at coordinate 81,765,718 of CM026387.1, read as the reverse complement.
CGTCTGGATTCTGTCTAACAGCTACAACAAGCAGGATGAACTCGTGTAGAACATCCACCAGCTGGGACAGTTTGTCCACCGATAGTTTCTTCAAATACTCTCTCAATGGTGGCATTAACTCATCGGGCAATTCATCATGGAATTCCGGTAAAACACTCTCAAATATGAACTGAAATGGCATTAGAAATATTACACTAGTGCTCCTATGAAAGGCTCACATTACTAACATGTGTTGTATCAGCTAAGTATTTTACATGGTTATTCTATAATACAAGTGAAATGTGGAAATATCATCTACCGGAAATGAAAGTTACAAAAGTACAAAATAACCTCTAATTCATCTTGAAAATTTCAAACAACTTGATAGTTCCTAATGTGTATATGCTAAAACAGTGAAACCCATCAACATCGGAACATATCCATATTGGAATTCCTTCCAAACCGAACACATTTCTTGGTATCCAACTTTTCCCCTCTTTGTTCATTGTAGTAAACCGCTATAAACCGGATTCCCTCTTTTCCGAATAGCGAACATATTTTTAATAAAATTACCTATGTTATCCGAACAGTAACTGGTCTAGAAGAAATATGAAACTTTTAAACAAATAACTTTCATCTATTTGATTCAGAATATTGTACACATAAAACTAATCAGTTATTTACTAACTGCCAAACTACAAATATGTCTCAGCCTCCTTGCAGAGGTTTTTAATTTAGGAGATATCTACCCCACTATGAAAACCCCTCTAAACCGAAAACCCGTCTAAATAAAACTTTATCTCTGGTCCAGTGACTTTTCTGTTTAGAGGGTATCACAGTACCATAATTATATGTGTAAAGAGTTTTCTTTTACTGCAACACTAAACTTAACAGATGAGATAGTATTTAATATATAAATAAAACAAACCTCTGTATGATGCTGCTGGTCAATCATTTTTTTGGATTTTTGTAGTGACAACAGTAACCATAGTGACTGGGCATGCTGTAACTCACATATTTGCTGTGCCTAAAATGTAGTTGGATATGACATACATGTAGAAACTATAGAGAAAAAACAGAAATATGTCCCTCAGAAATTCACTATTTTTTTTCAATTTCAGGGTCAGTCATGTACAATAGAATGAGAACATTATTATAAGGTGCTAATGAATGGTCCTATCTTTAAAAAAGCATAACTAGATCTTACATCAAAGTGCATTTTTATGCCAGGAAAAATATATTTATGAAAAAATGGTATATTTCAAATTGCATAGAAGATGTTATGTTATTGTCCACATATATTGAACACACATGGACTATCTATTTTGTGATAGACGAAGTGAAGTCACATTCGGTGGAACTGTTGAATGTATATGCACATAAAGGTAGGCTACATTTATACCGTTTAGCTTATATTTCTCATAGTCACTAACATGATTCAATGACAGCAATCAGAATGCACACACTATGCTATGTTATATTTCGGGTTTTACGCCTGCATCAGTACCATTTTGGGCTATATCGCCGGCGGGCAGTTTACCTAACAACATCATTCCTGGGCAGACTCTAGCGGTTAACCAGTACTTGGGTGCACCAACCTCCGTAAGAAACTGCCAACTTTTTCATATAAATGAGACACGGCCTGAGCGGGGCTCGAACACCTGACCATCAGTGATGATAGGTTACAGTGGTATACAAGTCAGCGACCGTAACCACTCTACCACGGAGGCAGACTAAACATACACTAACCTGGCCAATAGATACTTAATTTGTAATTTGATCATCCTAGTACCAAATTGAATATAACAATCGCCATAATGTTAGAAAATGACTTCTATAGATGAATTATGTATTTTATAATTGATAAAATTAATATATGTGAACCTGTGATTAATTATGTAAACAAATATACGCTGAGTTATTAACATAAATGTTGATGGGTAGTTTTGATACCTCCAAGACAGATTATATGCGAACAATGTCGCACTTACGACTATGGAGTGAAAATAAAGAAACCAGTCAGCTGATTTAATAATGTATATTTTTGCATGGTTGCTAGTTTCAATAAAATAGATTATACTCTTAATTATATATAATTATCCTGTTGTCTAAGTGCATTTACCTTTTGACTGTGTATTGAAAGTCTTTCCATCTTTAGTGTTTTCATCATGAACTCGTGCAGAGATTTATCTGGCTGTCCTCCTGTAGACTTGAGGAAACTGATGGTTATGTCAATATTATCAAGGGATTGACATACGTCCGGCAAGCATTTAAGTTCAGCACAGATCTGTGTCCTCACTGCTGCATTCAAATTCACCTGAAACATCAAATATAATGCACAATTTAAACCTTATTTATGCTACAACGATTGTGAAACAAATTTTGATATCAATCAGAATTGTTGGCACGAATGGGAGCATACCAAGCATTGTAGTTCTTCGTGTGGGTGGTAGCTGGAATACACAGCATCAGATACTACCGTACCATCTTAACATCTTCCAAGACAGAATGTCAACCTTGGTTGCATTGAAGACAGCAGCAGATACTACCGTACCATCTTACCATCTTCCAAGACAGAGGGTCAAACCTTGGTTGCATTGAAAACAGCAGCAGACTACAAACAGTATTTGTACATGTCCGAAATAACAATACAGTTACACAACAGAAGGAAAATGTGACATTGCACAGGTATCTGATTTGCAACTATTTATATTTAAAATTATATATATATATATATATATATATTGTTTCATTGTTGTAGGAAAATAGGAACAAGACGTTTACATTACCTGTGGAATTTTATCTGCTAGCTTCAGAAACACTGCAGCATTGGTAAACTCTGTTCTATACACCATCTGGTCAATCTGAAAACACAACAATCCATTAAAGACAGTATAAATTGATACTTCAATTTTAAATTTATTTGTGTTCTCTATATGTATATCTTATAAATGTAGACAGTGCACTGTATAATCAAGCACTGCAACTATAGTATCCAGGGTGAAATAACTACAGCATTCACATCATAGCAAACAGGTAGTGAGTTCGAACCACGGCATAACGACAGCGGTATTGTCCGCACAATCTATATTGTCTCTTCTCACTCACCAATGGTGATCGATTTCATCAGGAATGAGGTCACTGGAGCGACTCAAATTGTAAGAATTTGTTTCACAATTTACCAAATTTAACATAAACTAAAGTATTGTACCCATAGCGATAATGGTGAATCATGTGTCAATGATAAATGGTGCCACGAAGAGAGTTGCCTGAAAGCCTATTGCTGTTGGATGTCATTGTTAGATTCAGTCTAAGGCATACCAATTATGGAATATAAATCCACAGCGATGAAAGTAAACAAAAACTGTTGCATGCAGCACTACGGCAGTATTCTACGTAATGTTGTTGTTAAGTTGCAGAAGAACGAAAAGTTACTAACCAATAGTATATTGGATATTACTAGTGTCGATTGATAATTTAATATTTGTAAATATATGCATTCGACCATATTAATTACCTGGATAGGTAAGTTTGGATAAATATGCAACATGCACGGGTTTTTCAAGTTTTTGCTGGCAATCGAATGTTATTTGTAATACACGCCAAAAACTACCTATGTATGCTACATATACGATTAAATGTTCTAGATAACTTGACAGGATAAACGACCCACCTAAATTATCTTACGTGGACTTGTCTAATATTTTCCCGCGATTTTCGCGATTTTCTTTATCGTTCCAGGACAGTATATTGTTTATTGTATTATCAGTCAAATAAATGAAGCTACACCGTCCTACATGTATACACTAGTATGTAACAGTCGGTAGAATTAACATTAGATACAGTGAAACACATGGTTACCATTAAAACCCGTCCAACATCAATTCTCGACTTGGAGAACATGTATCTGTCCATCAGCTGTCTCTCCAGCCCTGCGAAGTCGTACTCAATCTTTGTACCCTTGCTCATATCAAACGAATATTGACAATTTGCCAGAACCAACGGTAGAATGTCATGTTGTGGTTCATAACTGATCAGGTGGGCCGACGTCACTTCTTGTGGTCTGATGCTTGTAATGCTGCCAGAATTCCTGTTAATTTGCAATTGTTTAAAAACATTCCCATGCTTGTTAAATAATATGATATAATAGCGAAACAAATTGTAAAATTATTAAATGTCCATATATTATTGTCATGCCTAAATGTTTAAAATTGCATCTACAATTGTGAAGCTCAATAGAATAATTTTTATTTTTGCGCTACATAAAAACGAAAACGTAACAATCATAATGATCAAAACATCATTACCTGCTTCATCGAATGATATAAAGATACACCCTATTCAGCTATATACATATAGAGTAACTGCTGATGCATCATATTCTACTATATACATCTAGAGTAACTGCTGATGCACCATATTATACTATATACATCTAGAGTAACTATTGATGCACCATATTCTACTATATGCATCTAGAGTAACTGCTGATGCACCATATTATACTATATACATCTAGAGTTACTATTGATGCACCATATTCTACTATATGCATCTAGAGTAACTGCTGATGCACCATATTATACTATATACATATAAAGTAACTATTGATGCACCATATTCTACTATATACATCTAGAGTAACTGCTGATGCACCATATTATACTATATACATCTAGAGTAACTATTGATGCACCATATTCTACTATATGCATCTAGAGTAACTGCTGATGCACCATATTATACTATATACATCTAGAGTAACTGCTGATGCACCATATTCTACTATATACATCTAGAGTAACTGCTGATGCACCATATTATACTATATACATCTAGAGTAACTACTGATGCACCATATTCTACTATATACATATAGAGTAACTACTGATGCACCATATTCTACTATATACATCTAGAGTAACTACTGATGCACCATATTCTACTGTATACATCTAGAGTAACTGGTTGCTGATGCACCATATTCTACTATATACATCTAGAGTAACTGGTGATGTACCATATTCTACTATATACATCTAGAGTAACTGCTGATGTACCATATTCTACTATATACATCTAGAGTAACTGGTTGCTGATGCACCATATTCTACTATATACATCTAGAGTAACTGGTGATGCACCATATTCTACTATATACATCTAGAGTAACTGGTTGCTGATGCACCATATTCTACTATATACATCTAGAGTAACTGGTGATGTACCATATTCTACTATATACATCTAGACTAACTGGTGATGCACCATATTCTACTATATACATCTAGAGTAACTGGTGATGCATCATATTCTACTATATACATCTAGAGTAACTGCTGATGCACCATATTATACTATATACATCTAGAGTAACTACTGATACACCATATTCTACTATATACATCTAGAGTAACTGGTGATGCATCATATTCTACTATATACATCTAGTGTAACTGGTTGCTGATGCACCATATTCTACTATATACATCTAGAGTAACTGGTGATGCACCATATTCTACTATATACATCTAGAGTAACTTTTGATGCACCATATTCTACTATATACATCTAGAGTAACTGGTGATGCACCATATTCTACTATATACATCTAGAGTAACTTTTGATGCACCATATTCTACTATATACATCTAGAGTAACTGGTGATGCACCATATTCTACTATATACATCTAGAGTAACTTTTGATGCACCATATTCTACTATATACATCTAGAGTAACTGGTGATGCACCATATTCTACTATATACATCTAGAGTAACTTTTGATGCACCATATTCTACTATATACATCTAGAGTAACTGGTGATGCACCATATTCTACTATATACATCTAGAGTAACTGGTTGCTGATGCACCATATTCTACTATATACATCTAGAGTAACTGGTGATGTACCATATTCTACTATATACATCTCGAGTAACTGCTGATGTACCATATTCTACTATATACATCTAGAGTAACTGCTGATGCACCATATTCTACTATATACATCTAGAGTAACTACTGATGCACCATATTCTACTGTATGCATCTAGGGTAAATTACAGATGCACCATATTCTACTATATACATCTAGAGTAACTGCTGATGCACCATAGTCTACTACATGTATATACATATAGAGTAACCGGTATCAGTAACATGTGTGAATATCAGCAGTCTTTTCATATTCGTCACCGACTTCATATGTTATATTTATATTTCTTTCCTCTAGTGAAGCGACTTGGATCATTCCAAACTATAAACATGTATGGCTTTCTTTGACAATGCCTATAAGAATGGTATTGTTGAAATGAATGTCTACAACTTTCGAGCTATTGGTGCATGCATATTATGTATAGTTAAGTATGTGTTTATTCCATTTGACCAAGTATTGTGTTCTGTATACAAGTATTGTGTTCTGTATACAAGTATTGTGTTCTGTATACAAGTGTTGTGTTCTGTATACAAGTGTTGTGTTCTGTATACAAGTGTTGTGTTCTGTATACAAGTGTTGTGTTCTGTATACAAGTGTTGTGTTCTGTATACAAGTGTTGTGTTCTGTATACAAGTATTGTGTTCTGTATACAAGTGTTGTGTTCTGTATACAAGTGTTGTGTTCTGTATACAAGTATTGTGTTCTGTATACAAGTATTGTGTTCTGTATACAAGTGTTGTGTTCTGTATACAAGTGTTGTGTTCTGTATACAAGTGTTGTGTTCTGTATACAAGTTTTGTGTTCTGTATACAAGTGTTGTGTTCTGTATACAAGTGTTGTGTTCTGTATACAAGTGTTGTGTTCTGTATACAAGTATTGTGTTCTGTATACAAGTGTTGTGTTCTGTATACAAGTGTTGTGTTCTGTATACAAGTATTGTGTTCTGTATACAAGTGTTGTGTTCTGTATACAAGTGTTGTGTTCTGTATACAAGTGTTGTGTTCTGTATACAAGTTTTGTGTTCTGTATACAAGTATTGTGTTCTGTATACAAGTGTTGTGTTCTGTATACAAGTGTTGTGTTCTGTATACAAGTGTTGTGTTCTGTATACAAGTATTGTGTTCTGTATACAAGTGTTGTGTTCTGTATACAAGTTTTGTGTTCTGTATACAAGTGTTGTGTTCTGTATACAAGTGTTGTGTTCTGTATACAAGTGTTGTGTTCTGTATACAAGTATTGTGTTCTGTATACAAGTGTTGTGTTCTGTATACAAGTGTTGTGTTCTGTATACAAGTGTTGTGTTCTGTATACAAGTTTTGTGTTCTGTATACAAGTATTGTGTTCTGTATACAAGTGTTGTGTTCTGTATACAAGTGTTGTGTTCTGTATACAAGTGTTGTGTTCTGTATACAAGTATTGTGTTCTGTATACAAGTGTTGTGTTCTGTATACAAGTTTTGTGTTCTGTATACAAGTGTTGTGTTCTGTATACAAGTGTTGTGTTCTGTATACAAGTGTTGTGTTCTGTATACAAGTGTTGTGTTCTTTATACAAGTTTTGTGTTCTGTATACAAGTGTGTGCTGTTTATGTATAGTTAAGTATGTGTTTATTCCATTTGACCAAGTGTTGTGTTCTGTATACAAGTGTTGTGTTCTGTATACAAGTATTGCGTTCTGTATACAAGTTTTGTGTTCTGTATACAAGTGTTGTGTTCTGTATACAAGTTTTGTGTTCTGTATACAAGTGTTGTGTTCTGTATACAAGTGTTGTGTTCTGTATACAAGTTTTGTGTTCTGTATACAAGTGTTGTGTTCTGTATACAAGTTTTGTGTTCTGTATACAAGTGTTGTGTTCTGTATACAAGTTTTGTGTTCTGTATACAAGTGTTGTGTTCTGTATACAAGTGTTGTGTTCTGTATACAAGTTTTGTGTTCTGTATACAAGTGTTGTGTTCTGTATACAAGTGTTGTGTTCTGTATACAAGTTTTGTGTTCTGTATACAAGTGTTGTGTTCTGTATACAAGTGTTGTGTTCTGTATACAAGTTTTGTGTTCTGTATACAAGTGTTGTGTTCTGTATACAAGTTTTGTGTTCTGTATACAAGTGTTGTGTTCTGTATACAAGTGTTGTGTTCTGCATACAAGTGTTGTGTACTGTATACAAGTGTTGTGTTCTGTATACAAGTTTTGTGTTCTGTATACAAGTTTTGTGTTCTGTATACAAGTGTTGTGTTCTGTATACAAGTTTTGTGTTCTGTATACAAGTGTTGTGTTCTGTATACAAGTGTTGTGTTCTGTATACAAGTTTTGTGTTCTGTATACAAGTGTTGTGTTCTGTATACAAGTGTTGTGTTCTGTATACAAGTTTTGTGTTCTGTATACAAGTGTTGTGTTCTGTATACACGTTTTGTGTTCTGTATACAAGTGTTGTGTTCTGTATACAAGTGTTGTGTTCTGTATACAAGTGTTGTGTACTGTATACAAGTGTTGTGTTCTGTATACAAGTGTTGTGTTCTGTATACAAGTGTTGTGTTCTGTATACAAGTTCTGTGTTCTGTATACAAGTGTTGTGTTCTGTATACAAGTTTTGTGTTCTGTATACAAGTGTTGTGTTCTGTATACAAGTGTTGTGTTCTGTATACAAGTGTTGTGTTCTGTATACAAGTGTTGTGTTCTGTATACAAGTATTGTGTTCTGTATACAAGTGTTGTGTTCTGTATACAAGTTTTGTGTTCTGTATACAAGTGTTGTGTTCTGTATACAAGTGTTGTGTTCTGTATACAAGTGTTGTGTTCTGTATACAAGTATTGTGTTCTGTATACAAGTGTTGTGTTCTGTATACAAGTTTTGTGTTCTGTATACAAGTTTTGTGTTCTGTATACAAGTTTTGTGTTCTGTATACAAGTGTTGTGTTCTGTATACAAGTTTTGTGTTCTGTATACAAGTGTTGTGTTCTGTATACAAGTTTTGTGTTCTGTATACAAGTTTTGTGTTCTGTATACAAGTTTTGTGTTCTGTATACAAGTTTTGTGTTCTGTATACAAGTTTTGTGTTCTGTATACAAGTGTTGTGTTCTGTATACAAGTGTTGTGTTCTGTATACAAGTGTTGTGTTCTGTATACAAGTGTTGTGTTCTGTATACAAGTGTTGTGTTCTGTATACAAGTGTTGTGTTCTGTATACAAGTGTTGTGTTCTGTATACAAGTGTTGTGTTCTGTATACAAGTGTTGTGTTCTGTATACAAGTGTTGTGTTCTGTATACAAGTGTTGTGTTCTGTATACAAGTTTTGTGTTCTGTATACAAGTGTTGTGTTCTGTATACAAGTGTTGTGTTCTGTATACAAGTGTTGTGTTCTGTATACAAGTTTTGTGTTCTGTATACAAGTGTTGTGTTCTGTATACAAGTGTTGTGTTCTGTATACAAGTTTTGTGTTCTGTATACAAGTGTTGTGTTCTGTATACAAGTGTTGTGTTCTGTATACAAGTGTTGTGTTCTGTATACAAGTGTTGTGTTCTGTATACAAGTGTTGTGTTCTGTATACAAGTTTTGTGTTCTGTATACAAGTTTTGTGTTCTGTATACAAGTTTTGTGTTCTGTATACAAGTGTTGTGTTCTGTATACAAGTGTTGTGTTCTGTATACAAGTGTTGTGTTCTGTATACAAGTTTTGTGTTCTGTATACAAGTTTTGTGTTCTGTATACAAGTGTTGTGTTCTGTATACAAGTGTTGTGTTCTGTATACAAGTGTTGTGTTCTGTATACAAGTTTTGTGTTCTGTATACAAGTGTTGTGTTCTGTATACAAGTGTTGTGTTCTGTATACAAGTGTTGTGTTCTGTATACAAGTTTGTGTTCTGTATACAAGTGTTGTGTTCTGTATACAAGTGTTGTGTTCTGTATACAAGTGTTGTGTTCTGTATACAAGTTGTGTTCTGTATACAAGTGTTGTGTTCTGTATACAAGTGTTGTGTTCTGTATACAAGTGTTGTGTTCTGTATACAAGGTTGTTCTGTATACAAGTGTTGTGTTCTGTATACAAGTGTTGTGTTCTGTATACAAGTGTTGTGTTCTGTATACAAGTGTTGTGTTCTGTATACAAGTGTTGTGTTCTGTATACAAGTGTTGTGTTCTGTATACAAGTGTTGTGTTCTGTATACAAGTGTTGTGTTCTGTATACAAGTGTTGTGTTCTGTATACAAGTGTTGTGTTCTGTATACAAGTGTTGTGTTCTGTATACAAGTGTTGTGTTCTGTATACAAGTGTTGTGTTCTGTATACAAGTGTTGTGTTCTGTATACAAGTGTTGTGTTCTGTATACAAGTGTTGTGTTCTGTATACAAGTGTTGTGTTCTGTATACAAGTGTTGTGTTCTGTATACAAGTGTTGTGTTCTGTATACAAGTGTTGTGTTCTGTATACAAGTGTTGTGTTCTGTATACAAGTGTTGTGTTCTGTATACAAGTGCTGTGTTCTGTATACAAGTTTTGTGTTCTGTATACAAGTGTTGTGTTCTGTATACAAGTGTTGTGTACTGTATACAAGTTTTGTGTTCTGTATACAAGTGTTGTGTTCTGTATACAAGTGTTGTGTTCTGTATACAAGTGTTGTGTTCTGTATACAAGTTTTGTGTTCTGTATACAAGTGTTGTGTTCTGTATACAAGTGTTGTGTTCTGTATACAAGTTTTGTGTTCTGTATACAAGTGTTGTGTTCTGTATACAAGTGTTGTGTTCTGTATACAAGTGTTGTGTTCTGTATACAAGTGTTGTGTTCTGTATACAAGTGTTGTGTACTGTATACAAGTGTTGTGTTCTGTATACAAGTTTTGTGTTCTGTATACAAGTGTTGTGTTCTGTATACAAGTTTTGTGTTCTGTATACAAGTTTTGTGTTCTGTATACAAGTTTTGTGTTCTGTATACAAGTGTTGTGTTCTGTATACAAGTGTTGTGTTCTGTATACAAGTTTTGTGTTCTGTATACAAGTGTTGTGTTCTGTATACAAGTTCTGTGTTCTGTATACAAGTTTTGTGTTCTGTATACAAGTTTTGTGTTCTGTATACAAGTTCTGTGTTCTGTATACAAGTGTTGTGTTCTGTATACAAGTGTTGTGTTCTGTATACAAGTGTTGTGTTCTGTATACAAGTGTTGTGTTCTGTATACAAGTGTTGTGTTCTGTATACAAGTGTTGTGTTCTGTATACAAGTGTTGTGTTCTGTATACAAGTGTTGTGTTCTGTATACAAGTGTTGTGTTCTGTATACAAGTGTTGTGTTCTGTATACAAGTTTTGTGTTCTGTATACAAGTGTTGTGTTCTGTATACAAGTGTTGTGTTCTGTATACAAGTGTTGTGTTCTGTATACAAGTGTTGTGTTCTGTATACAAGTGTTGTGTTCTGTATACAAGTGTTGTGTTCTGTATACAAGTGTTGTGTTCTGTATACAAGTTTTGTGTTCTGTATACAAGTGTTGTGTTCTGTATACAAGTGTTGTGTTCTGTATACAAGTATATCAATTTGACCAAGTTTTGTGTGCTGTTCACCGATTGAATAATAAATTTATAATCATATTCAATTTGTCGTGGTATGGACTTAGTCACCATTGGGGATATCATGTGCAAGTGTGATGACCAGCTCAGTCGGTAGTGCGTCGCCCTGTATGACATATGTGTTGCTTGTGTGACATGGGTATTGGCTGCACATTTGGTCGTGGTACGGACTTAGTCACCATTGGGGATATCATGTGCAAGTGTGATGACCAGCTCAGTCGGTAGTGCGTCGCCCTGTATGACATATGTGTTGCTTGTGTGACATGGGTATTGGCTGCACATTTGGTCGTGGTACGGACTTAGTCACCATTGGGGATATCATGTGCAAGTGTGATGACCAGCTCAGTCGGTAGTGCGTCGCCCTGTATGACATATGTGTTGCTTGTGTGACATGGGTATTGGCTGCACATTTGGTCGTGGTACGGACTTAGTCACCATTGGGGATATCATGTGCAAGTGTGATGGCCAGCTCAGTCGGTAGTGCGTCGCCCTGTATGACATATGTGTTGCTTGTGTGACATGGGTATTGGCTGCACATTTGGTCGTGGTACGGACTTAGTCACCATTGGGGATATCATGTGCAAGTGTGATGGCCAGCTCAGTCGGTAGTGCGTCGCCCTGTATGACATATGTGTTGCTTGTGTGACATGGGTATTGGCTGCACATTTGGTCGTGGTACGGACTTAGTCACCATTGGGGATATCATGTGCAAGTGTGATGGCCAGCTCAGTCGGTAGTGCGTCACCCTGTATGACATATGTGTTGCTTGTGTGAGATGGGTATTGGCTGCACATTTGTATCGCCCTGTGACATTTGGCAGCTAACGAGTGGCCATGGCTGGATATATACTTCGAGATCATGTTCACCTTGCTTTTTATCCTTGGAAATTCATAGAAGCACCATCCGTAAATGTTTTAAATGCCGATATTTATTGTGGCTTTGTAGATTTCAAGATGTGGTATGTATTAGAGTATGTGTAAACAAATATTGGATTATACGAATTGATCAATATCGTCTCAATGCACGGGTATCCCGATATCGATGGGATAAATGTATAATCTAAAAATCGCTATTTGACGTAGAACAATTGGGAGGCTATATTGAATATCAGCGTTCCGAGTGAATCTGGATGCTGCGCAGTGGAAGAGCTGAAGGTGACATTGCGACAAACTCACAAATGGCGTCGTGAAAGATCTCCCTAGAAGCAATAGGTCACGTGTACATGAGTCGAAACGACGTCAACATCATGACATCACAGTTTAGTCGTCATTCCAACCATGTCGCAGCAGACAATCATTCACTCTATGTGGCGGTGATGTTTGGCATGTCTAGCGACCAATGGCGGCTATACACGCTATTGAGATTATGATTTTTGTATGCCTTTACCAAAATCTAATTGATTGGTCATGATCCAAATTAACTGAATGTTGGTAAGCTTGTCGCACTTATGCCCTTTGATATACCTGTCAAAGTTGAAAGGATTTCGATAATCCAAAATCAAATTAATACGATTATATCCATGTATAGTTACTTTTGCGACTGACTGTACAATAGTTAATTTTGCATTTATAGTACTACAAACATAAAACACACCTATGTGCCTCCTTTAGATATTTGTCGAGGAAATCATTCTGTTTTCTCAGCAGGAAGTCCAATAAGGCGTATGAACATAGCCCTGCCTCCTTGGTTGTTGGCAGTAACATAGATACTGGAGTTGTGTCACTGATTCTTTTACTACAGTATTCCTTCGACACGATCATACCCCCTAGTTCGGTAGGACATACTGAAAAACAACAATATAAAACTGTCTAACAGGAACTTCTGTGGTGTGCTGTGACTGCCACATACAGATGGAGGGCAATCATATATTAACTACTATTATCTTAAGAAATAGGCATTACTTCTGCTATTTTGAGTGTTCAATAAGCGGTACTATGGAGTTTATAATTGTATAAACTGTCACATGGGTGTTGTGTGTGTGTGATATGGGTGTTGTTTGTGTGATATAGGTGTTGTGTGTGTCACATGGGTGTTGTGTGTGTGATATGGGTGTTGTTTGTATGACATATGTGTTGCTTGTGTGACATGGGTGTTGTTTGTGTGACATATGTGTTGCTTGTGTGACATGGGTGTTGTTGGTGTAACATGGGTGGTGTGTGTGATATAGGTGTTGTTTGTATGACATGGGTGTTGTGTGTGTGATATGGGTGTTGTTTGTGTGACATATGTGTTGCTTGTGTGACATGGGTGTTGTTTGTGTAACATGGGTGTTGTGTGTGTGTGTGACATGGGTGTTGTTTGTATGACATGGGTGTTGTGTGTGTGATAGTGGTGTTGTATGTGTGACATATGTGTTGCTTGTGTGACATGGGTGTTGTTTGTGTAACATGGGTGTTATTTGTGTGACATAAGTGCTGTGTGTGACACGTGATCGTGCTATGTGTGATCACTGAATACAATTTATCTCCCAAGCCCTTCATGCATTCATCGTTACCCATCCCTGTCTTCAAGAGGAATTCGCCATCGTTTTGAGTTAATAACTCTTTTAAATGAGGTTGTGTTTTGTACTAACTTATACTCCTTGAAAACTTCAGATTATATTTATTTCTTCAACTTGAGTTAGTTTAAAATCTTCCCATTGTTACTGAATATGGTTGATAAGCATTTACATGACAACGTGATTATCATTTGATGGACATGTGTAACATCTACGGCCCACTACAATTCTCCGAAATATACAAAATAAGCAGGTTGTTTTGGATTATCTTTCCTAAAATTATATCGGCTTTTCAACGATTGCAGAACAAGTTATTACACTTAAAATTCATCATTCATCTGAGTGAAAGGCGAACAACTGGAGAAACATCACCGGTCCCATTTGACAATCACCGTATCATCGAACCTGGGTAATATTGATGAGAAACGTTCTGGAACTTTATTTCAAATGATATCATGGAGACAAAACAAAGGTATTTCTGACAGAATGTTTCCATTAAATTAATATAATATTCTACTTCATCTGCCTACCTACAGTTTAGGATGTCCACAAATTGTATTTCTGTTTCCAACATTGAAGAATGTCCACTAAATTAAAGTGGCTGTAAGACATAACCTATCACTGAATAACTTGATCCCACACATTTCATTATTTTATTTATGTATTGGATAATGATATACTTACAGTATAGAGTCAACGCATCTCTGACCAAGTCCCAGGCTTCAGCAAAGTCTTGGATCAACTGTGTTGTTTCTGCACAAGCAATTTCTCCTACAAAATATGAAGGCATGACATTATAACCAATACATTGACGCATAACCTGACACGCAACACATTGAGGAGTAATCCTATAACCAATACATCGAGGAGTAATCTTATAACCAATACATTAGAGTAAACTTATAACCAATACATTGACGCGTAATCTGACACGTAATATATTGAGGAGTAATCATATACCCAATACATCGAGGAGTAATCTTATACCCAATACATAGATTAATCTTATACCCAATACATAGAATAATCTTATACCCAATACATAGAGTAATCTTATACCCAATACATTACAGTAATCTTATACCCAATACATTACAGTAATCTTATACCCAATACATTACAGTAATCTTATACCCAATACATTAGACACATGTTATACCCAATACATTAGGAGTAATCTTATAACCAATACATTAGAGTAATCTTATAACCAATACATTAGAGTAAACTTATACCAAATACATTAGACACATGTTATACCCAATACATGGAAGAGTAATCTTATGCTCAATACATTAGACACATGTTATACGCAATACATAGAGTAATCTTATACCCAATACATAGATTAATCTTATACCCAATACATTAGGAGTAATCTTATACTCAATACATTAAGGAGTAATCTTATACTCAATACATTATGAGTAATCTTATACCCAATACATAGAGTAATCTTATACTCAATACATTAAGGAGTAATCTTATACTCAATACATTATGAGTAATCTTATACCCAATACATTAGAGTAATCTTATACCCAATACATTAGGAGTAATCTTATACCCAATACATAGAGTAATCTTATACACAATACATTAGAGTAATCTTATACCCAATACATTAGGAGTAATCTTATACCCAATACATTAGAGTAATCTTATACCCAATACATTAGGAGTAATCTTATACCCAATACATTAGGAGTAATCTTATACCCAATACATTAGAGTAATCTTATACTCAATACATTAGGAGTAATCTTATACCCAATACATTAGGAGTAATCTTATACCCAATACATTAGGAGTAATCTTATACTCAATACATTAGGAGTAATCTTATACCCAATACATTAGGAGTAATCTTATACTCAATACATTAGGAGTAATCTTATACCCAATACATAGAGTAATCTTATACTCAATACATAGATTAATCTTATACCCAATACATTAGAGTAATCTTATACTCAATACATTAGGAGTAATCTTATACCCAATACATTAGGAGTAATCTTATACCCAATACATAGAGTAATCGTATACCCAATACATTAGGAGTAATCTTATACCCAATACATTAGGAGTAATCTTATACTCAATACATTAAGGAGTAATCTTATACCCAATACATTAGGAGTAATCTTATACTCAATACATTAAGGAGTAATCTTATACCCAATACATTTAGGGTTAGGGTTAGTAATCGTATACCCAATACATTAGGAGTAATCTTATACACAATACATTAGGAGTAATCTTATACTCAATACATTAAGGAGTAATCTTATACCCAATACATTAGGAGTAATCTTATACCCAATACATTAGGAGTAATCTTATACTCAATACATTAAGGAGTAATCTTATACCCAATACATTAGGAGTAATCTTATACTCAATACATTAAGGAGTAATCTTATACCCAATACATTTAGGGTTTAGTAATCGTATACCCAATACATTAGGAGTAATCTTATACCCAATACATTAGGAGTAATCTTATACTCAATACATTAAGGAGTAATCTTATACCCAATACATTAGGAGTAATCTTATACTCAATACATTAAGGAGTAATCTTATACCCAATACATTTAGGGTTAGGGTTAGTAATCGTATACCCAATACATTAGGAGTAATCTTATACCCAATACATTAGGAGTAATCTTATACTCAATACATTAAGGAGTAATCTTATACCCAATACATTAGGAGTAATCTTATACTCAATACATTAAGGAGTAATCTTATACTCAATACATTAAGGAGTAATCTTATACTCAATACATTAAGGAGTAATCTTATACTCAATACATTAAGGAGTAATCTTATACTCAATACATTTAGAGTAATCTTATACTCAATACATTAGGAGTAATCTTAAATACATAGAGTAATCTTATACTCAATACATTAAGAGTAATCTTATACCCAATACATTAAGGAGTAATCTTATAACCAATACATTAAGGAGTAATCTTATACACAATACATTAGAGTAATCTTATACCTAATACATTACAGTAATCTTATAACCAATAGATTAAGGAGTAATCTTATACCCAATACATTAGAAGTAATCATATACCCAATACATTAAGGTTTAATCTTATACCTAATACATTAAGGATTAATCTTATACCTAATACATTAAGGATTAATCTTATACCTAATACATTAAGGATTAATCTTATACCTAATACATTAAGGATTAATCTTATACCTAATACATTAAGAATTAATCTGATACCTAATACATTAAGGATTAATCTTATACCCAATACATTAAGGAGTAATCTTATAATCAATACATTACAGTAATCTTATAACCAATACATCGAGAAGTAATTGTATACCTAATACATTAAGGATTAATCTTATACCCAATACATCGAGGAGTAATCTTATACCAAATACATCGAGGAGTAATCTTATACCCAATACATTAAGGATTAATCTTATACCAAATACATCGACGAGTAATCTTTTACCCAATACATTAAGGAGTAATCTTATAACCAATACATTACAGTAATCTTATACCAAATACATCGACGAGTAGTCTTATACCAAATACATTAAGGAGTAATCTTATAACCAATACATTACAGTAATCTTATACCCAATGCACCGAGGAGTAATCTTATACCCAATACATTAAGGAGTACTCTTATAACCAATACATTAGGAGTAATGTTATACCCAATACACTTAGGAGTAATCTTATACCCAATACATTAGGAGTAACGTTATACCCAATACATCGAGGAGTAATCTTATACCCAATACATTAGGCGTAACATTATACCCAATACATCGAGGAGTAATCTTATACCCAATACGTTAGGAGTAACATTATACCCAATACATTGAGGAGTAATCTGTTAGCCAATACATCGAGGAGTAATCTTATACTCAATACATCGAGTAGTAATCTTATAACCAATACATCGAGGAGTAATATTATACCCAATACATCGAGGAGTAATATTATACCCAATACATCGAGGAGTAATCTTATACCCAATACATCGAAGAGTAATATTATACCCAATACATCGAGGAGTAATATTATACCCAATACATCGAGGAGTAATCTTATACCCAATACATTGAGGAGTAATCTTATACCCAATACATCAAGGAGTAATCTTATACCCAATACATCGAGGAGTAATCTTATACCCAATACATCGAGGAGTAATCTTATACCCAATACATTGAGGAGTAATCTTATACCCAATACATCGAGGAGTAATCTTATAACCAATACATCGAGGAGTAATCTTATACCCAATACAATGAGGAGTAATCTTATACCCAATACATTGTGGTGTAATATTATAACCAATAAATTGTGGTGTAATATTATAACCAATACCTCAACAAGTAATCTTATACACCCAATATATCATTGTATGATCTTATAACCAATACATCAAGACTTGATCGTATACCAAATACAACGTGGTGCGGTCATACACACAATACATGAAGGCATGATCATATAACAAATACACCAATACCCAATACGTCAATATGTTATCTTATATACTCTATGCAAAAGTACACTATGGGATTTGAGTCTGTATGGGAGAATACTGAGCGCAGTACATCTGACATTACGCGTGTGTACCGACTCGTGTATTGTCATTTTCAAACTTGCTTGGATATTGCCTAAACTATTGTCTGTAGTGTCAAGCCTATGGTGTATCATAATACTCTTCAAAATATTACAAGAAGTATTTTAGGGCCAGAACCGCACACATGACGTTGGTGATCATTTGTCCACACACCCGAAGCATCTGTGAACCAAACATGATATTTTTCGCTTAAGGACATGGCCGATAACATATCTTAAGAGCAACTTTTCAATCCATTGTACTCCTTTCAACAAAAAATGAAAATAGATGTTCATCATTGAAATCAATGTAAATATATTTTTAGCATCACCTACCTCTCTTAAGTTGAGCTACAGTGATCTGTGAGGCTTCTGCCTTGTCCAGCTTCCTTTGATACTTTTGGAACAGGGCACGTTGTAGACGTAAAATACTGGGAATATACCGCAAAGCTCTAAGATGATGCTCCTATATACAGAATGCAGATAAATGAGAAATCCACATTAATTATTACTTAGCCAGTGATAATTGGAAACAGTTGGGCTATCCATAAATACATTGGCAATACTACTGGAGGACATCTTGATCATGCGATAAAGCATTGCTTGTTGCAATCAACTTTTAAAATAACCTTTAACCTGCTAATCGCAACTAACGTTTGTTTTGAAAACAACATCGGGCCAGATCAGACGGCACAGAATGTAGTCCCGTTTGATCAGGTTCTATACTGCTTGCTATTCGGATAGTGGATAGCTAAACACTTAGTAGCAAACAACATAGATCGTGATCAAACGCGGTGTTACGATAATCTGAATGCAGTTACCATTTGTTGATATTCAATTTGAATTCGGTGTGGTATTATTTGTTCAATATTTGTTCAAAGCTATAAAATATATTGAAATTTATTTGTACAATTTCCTCGAAATAAGCATAATATAGCGGGAAATACAGGAAAATATTATCTAAATTTGATAGTATTACGAAAAAATGCTATGCTTAGTAGTTTTAAGACCAAAAATGTGTAACACAATTTCATAATAAAATAGTCTACAACAAGCAAATATTCTGAGAAACCCTCATTATTACCAATGGTATTTGGTATGAATATTAAATGTTGCGATAATCCCTGCTGAACGCGAATCCATGTAAGGGAAACATATTTTGTTTACTGTCTAGAAGCAAACAAAGTGACAACAATGTTTGACACTTGACCATTTGCTAAGAAGTCTTGGCATTGATAGCTAATTGTCTAATTACAGGGTTAGTGGCTTTTGTCATGCATACATTCAGATACTCTTTACATAAACAACACGAATCCTTTACAATAAGTGTTTATGATAAAACACATGTCTTATGTTGACAGTGACGAAAAAAGTTCATTCTCACTTATTCAACCTGCTGCAATCTGACAATTGTTTAAATAACCATTTAATGTCCATAGCATATGACTAGCGTGAAAGCAGTTAAGAAAACAGAAAATATATATGGAAATTCATATTTCCCGCGTAAAAGTCATATTTCCCATTTTGAGAGTATTTCCCTCCCAGATACTCTCCCAGTGTTGGATATACTAGCGGGAAATTTCCCAGCCTATCGTGACTGTATACTATTAAATTATTCTTGTTCGTTCAATTAACAAAGTTGACATCGAATTTCGTTTATATTAAAACATCAGAACAAGAAGGTTTTCCAATAGGACTAATTTAGTTACCATGGAATTACCAGTGGTCCATTGTTTAGTCTAAGGTATACATGGGTCTCAATTATTTATTGATTCACTTTGATACAACACTATTTTGTCAAATGTACATTATTTCACCCACATTTCTGAAATATGAATCTGCCTGACAGATCTAATGCGTATTTGGTGTCCGGTAGATTGAATACAATATGGTCATTGACATACCTCTTTCAGGAAGAGTTGGAGAACTTTATGTTGTCCATGAGTTAGTTTGGACTCAGTCTCTTGTCTGAGATGTTGTAGAGATATCGGTGTTCTGTATCGCCACACTCTGGCAATTTCCTGTAGTGATGCAGGATTCTCTCCGACCGTGTTTGAGTCTGTCTCATATAGCAGGCAGAGTAACGGGTCTGCTCCTTAAATACATATATATAGCTATATATACCGGTAACTTATAACAACTAGTGACATCCATATAAACGTATAGCTGAAGCATAAAGTCATGCTCATGATGGTCACTATGTCTGTGTTCAAATGTATCACATTAGTATCTTAGTGTCAGATGTGACCATTGATTCTCATGCACTCTACAATACTTGTTTGAAATGGATTCATTTTAAGTTTGTAATACTTGTTTGAAATGGATTCATTTTAATTTTGTAAAACTTGTTTGAAATGGATTCATTTTAATTTTGTAAAACTTGTTTTTTTATATATTCATTTTAATTTTGTAATACTTGTTTGAAATGGATTCATTTTAATTTTGTAAAACTTGTTTGAAATGGATTCATTGTAATTTTGTAATACTTGTTTGAAATATATTCATTATAATTTTGTAATACTTGTTTGAAATGGATTCGTTTTAATTTTGCTACATGTGCCAGTTGATTCTCATTCACACTACAATACTGGACTTTTGCTACATAATTGCGAGTTTGACCTTCGAGGTACATTTTGTCGCTTGTCACTACAACATTCCACTGCGGACAACGGGTGTATATGTAGTAATACACGGAGCAAATAATATATACATACATGTACAGTGAGGGTACGTATACTAAAGTTCCAAATGAGATATTTCAAATCTTTGTGCTTGGAATGAGAACTGTTGGGATCAATAAATGTGCCATGTAAGCATATGTGAAAATGGAAAATAATACTTATGACCAATTCATTTTATAAAAGGTTCCATATACGGTACTGGAACGAGTCCATATATCAATTAATATAGACATGTACAAGCCCGTACATGAATCGTCTAGTATGTGAATCCACCACACATTTAAACACCATTACTTAAACTTTATTTATTTTACAACGATTGCGAAGCAAGTTCTATCAACTTATATTAATCACTCTCGTTTGCGCGGATGAAAGCTTATATGTGGTCATTCGTGTGGAGGAAACCGGAGTACCCGGATAAAACCCACCTGTCCGATCTGGCGACGACCGTATCATCTCACATACTTCCCAGTTCGAGGATCGAACCTGGGTTGCATTGGTGAGAAGCGAGCGTGTTAACCACTGTGCTAATCGGAGAGCCAGTGGACATCATTGTAAACATAAATATTGCCTCCAAAGACTGACACAGAAGAATTCAATCACGAGTTTCATGACTAAGTATATTGTGGCAATGGAATATGGGAACATAAATCAAACAATGGACATGCAAATTAATATAAAACTTTTCAATTTCTTTGAGCTTACTGGTAGCTAAATAGCAAAACCAGTATCCACACAGATTTGGTGCTGAATGACCTCATCACAAAATACATAATGCAACACATGACAAGATAAAAGCAATGTGTGAGACTGGTTTTCAAAACAAGGCTCTACATGATATGGACATACTGCATACATATATATATAAAAGAATGAATGTATAATTATTACGAAATAATAAGTATCAACCGTGGTATATCGCAGAATAACCCGAGTTTAGAAGGCCTTCGTGATATATTTCTACGCATAAGAACTTCAAACTCGGGTTATTCTGCGATATACCACGGTTGATACTTATTATTTCGATTCTAACACGACATACTTCTAATAATTTTAAGAATCAAAGGAGTATTTTCTTCAAACGCCGTTGTACTCCGCTGCATTTGGCTTTCGAAATTTCCTTCCGCGTGACGTTATTTTTTATGGAAAATATCAATCAGGTGTATAAATGAACAAAAGTTGTAGCTGATCAATAATTTTATTTATTTTGTCAAATAAAACTGTACAGAATAGTAACTGAAACGTTACTTAACAGAACAACAAGACGGACAAGAGATTATCTGATTCTAAAAATAGCTCAATTCCGCGAATTACCACGGTAGTATTTTACAAACATCACGTGACTTTCATTCATAAAACTTTACACACATTGTATAAATGGAATAGCCAAAACACGGTGAGCGCGCAGCATAGTTCAAGGTAGGTATATCGCAGAATAACCCAAGGTAGATTTAACTCTACAAGTATGTATGTTATTAGCTGGGTCGTGTTAGAATAGAAAATAGTTGTTCCTCTCTGTGTATGCTTGTTACAAATGTGATAAAGTTAATGAATGTACAGCGAGAATATTGGTTCCTCTCTGTGTATGCTTGTTACAAATGTGATAAAGTTAATGAATGTACAGCGAGAATATTGGTTCCTCTCTGTGTATGCTTGTTACAAATGTGATAAAGTTAATGAATGTACAGCGAGAATATTGGTTCCTCTCTGTGTATGCTTGTTACAAATGTGATAAAGTTAATGAATGTACAGCAAGAATATTGGTTCCTCTCTGTGTATGCTTGTTACAAATGTGATAAAGTTAATG
>CM026387.1:81725742-81741647 GCA_014843695.1 Archivesica marissinica | reverse complement strand
TTGATCAGCTACAACTTTTGTTCATTTATACACCTGATTGATATTTTCCATAAAAAATAACGTCACGCGGAAGGAAATTTCGAAAGCCAAATGCAGCGGAGTACAACGGCGTTTGAAGAAAATACTCCTTTGATTCTTAAAATTATTAGAAGTATGTCGTGTTAGAATCGAAATAATAAGTATCAACCGTGGTATATCGCAGAATAACCCGAGTTTGAAGTTCTTATGCGTAGACATATATCACGAAGGCCTTCTAAACTCGGGTTATTCTGCGATATACCACGGTTGATACTTATTATTTCTTAATAATTATACATTCATTCTTTTATATATATATGTATGCAGTATGTCCATATCATGTAGAGCCTTGTTTTGAAAACCAGTCTCACACATTGCTTTTATCTTGTCATGTGTTGCATTATGTATTTTGTGATGAGGTCATTCAGCACCAAATCTGTGTGGATACTGGTTTTGCTATTTAGCTACCAGTAAGCTCAAAGAAATTGAAAAGTTTTATATTAATTTGCATGTCCATTGTTTGATTTATGTTCCCATATTCCATTGCCACAATATACTTAGTCATGAAACTCGTGATTGAATTCTTCTGTGTCAGTCTTTGGAGGCAATATTTATGTTTACAATGATGTCCACTGGCTCTCCGATTAGCACAGTGGTTAACACGCTCGCTTCTCACCAATGCAACCCAGGTTCGATCCTCGAACTGGGAAGTATGTGAGATGATACGGTCGTCGCCAGATCGGACAGGTGGGTTTTATCCGGGTACTCCGGTTTCCTCCACACGAATGACCACATATAAGCTTTCATCCGCGCAAACGAGAGTGATTAATATAAGTTGATAGAACTTGCTTCGCAATCGTTGTAAAATAAATAAAGTTTAAGTAATGGTGTTTAAATGTGTGGTGGATTCACATACTAGACGATTCATGTACGGGCTTGTACATGTCTATATTAATTGATATATGGACTCGTTCCAGTACCGTATATGGAACCTTTTATAAAATGAATTGGTCATAAGTATTATTTTCCATTTTCACATATGCTTACATGGCACATTTATTGATCCCAACAGTTCTCATTCCAAGCACAAAGATTTGAAATATCTCATTTGGAACTTTAGTATACGTACCCTCACTGTACATGTATGTATATATTATTTGCTCCGTGTATTACTACATATACACCCGTTGTCCGCAGTGGAATGTTGTAGTGACAAGCGACAAAATGTACCTCGAAGGTCAAACTCGCAATTATGTAGCAAAAGTCCAGTATTGTAGTGTGAATGAGAATCAACTGGCACATGTAGCAAAATTAAAACGAATCCATTTCAAACAAGTATTACAAAATTAAAATGAATATATTTCAAACAAGTATTACAAAATTACAATGAATCCATTTCAAACAAGTTTTACAAAATTAAAATGAATCCATTTCAAACAAGTATTACAAAATTAAAATGAATATATAAAAAAACAAGTTTTACAAAATTAAAATGAATCCATTTCAAACAAGTTTTACAAAATTAAAATGAATATATTTCAAACAAGTTTTACAAAATTAAAATGAATACATTTCAAACAAGTTTATAAAATTAAATGAATCCATTTCAAACAAGTTTTACAAAATTAAAATGAATATATTTAAACAAGTTTTATAAAATTAAAATGAATCCATTTCAAACAAGTTTTACAAAATTAAAATGAATACATTTCAAACAAGTTTTATAAAATTAAAATGAATCCATTTCAAACAAGTTTTACAAAATTAAAATGAATCCATTTCAAACAAGTATTACAAACTTAAAATGAATCCATTTCAAACAAGTATTGTAGAGTGCATGAGAATCAATGGTCACATCTGACACTAAGATACTAATGTGATACATTTGAACACAGACATAGTGACCATCATGAGCATGACTTTATGCTTCAGCTATACGTTTATATGGATGTCACTAGTTGTTATAAGTTACCGGTATATATAGCTATATATATGTATTTAAGGAGCAGACCCGTTACTCTGCCTGCTATATGAGACAGACTCAAACACGGTCGGAGAGAATCCTGCATCACTACAGGAAATTGCCAGAGTGTGGCGATACAGAACACCGATATCTCTACAACATCTCAGACAAGAGACTGAGTCCAAACTAACTCATGGACAACATAAAGTTCTCCAACTCTTCCTGAAAGAGGTATGTCAATGACCATATTTTATTCAATCTACCGGACACCAAATACGCATTAGATCTGTCAGGCAGATTCATATTTCAGAAATGTGGGTGAAATAATGTACATTTGACAAAATAGTGTTGTATCAAAGTGAATCAATAAATAATTGAGACCCATGTATACCTTAGACTAAACAATGGACCACTGGTAATTCCATGGTAACTAAATTAGTCCTATTGGAAAACCTTCTTGTTCTGATGTTTTAATATAAACGAAATTCGATGTCAACTTTGTTAAATGAACGAACAAGAATAATTTAATAGTATACAGTCAGGATAGGCTGGGAAATTTCCCGCTAGTATATCCAACACTGGGAGAGTATCTGGGAAATACTCTCAAAATGGGAAATATGACTTTTACGCGGGAAATATGAATTTCCATATATATTTTCTGTTTTCTTAACTGTTTTCACGCTAGTCATATGCTATGGACATTAAATGGTTATTTAAACAATTGTCAGATTGCAGCATGTTGAATAAGTGAGAATGAACTTTTTTCGTCACTGTCAACATAAGACATGTGTTTTATCATAAACACTTATTGTAAAGGATTCGTGTTGTTTATGTAAAGAGTATCTGAATGTATGCATGACAAAAGCCACTAACCCTGTAATTAGACAATTAGCTATCAATGCCAAGACTTCTTAGCAAATGGTCAAGTGTCAAACATTGTTGTCACTTTGTTTGCTTCTAGACAGTAAACAAAATATGTTTCCCTTACATGGATTCGCGTTCAGCAGGGATTATCGCAACATTTAATATTCATACCAAATACCATTGGTAATAATGAGGGTTTCTCAGAATATTTGCTTGTTGTAGACTATTTTATTATGAAATTGTGTTACACATTTTTGGTCTTAAAACTACTAAGCATAGCATTTTTTCGTAATACTATCAAATTTAGATAATATTTTCCTGTATTTCCCGCTATATTATGCTTATTTCGAGGAAATTGTACAAATAAATTTCAATATATTTTATAGCTTTGAACAAATATTGAACAAATAATACCACACCGAATTCAAATTGAATATCAACAAATGGTAACTGCATTCAGATTATCGTAACACCGCGTTTGATCACGATCTATGTTGTTTGCTACTAAGTGTTTAGCTATCCACTATCCGAATAGCAAGCAGTATAGAACCTGATCAAACGGGACTACATTCTGTGCCGTCTGATCTGGCCCGATGTTGTTTTCAAAACAAACGTTAGTTGCGATTAGCAGGTTAAAGGTTATTTTAAAAGTTGATTGCAACAAGCAATGCTTTATCGCATGATCAAGATGTCCTCCAGTAGTATTGCCAATGTATTTATGGATAGCCCAACTGTTTCCAATTATCACTGGCTAAGTAATAATTAATGTGGATTTCTCATTTTTCTGCATTCTGTATATAGGAGCATCATCTTAGAGCTTTGCGGTATATTCCCAGTATTTTACGTCTACAACGTGCCCTGTTCCAAAAGTATCAAAGGAAGCTGGACAAGGCAGAAGCCTCACAGATCACTGTAGCTCAACTTAAGAGAGGTAGGTGATGCTAAAAATATATTTACATTGATTTCAATGATGAACATCTATTTTCATTTTTTGTTGAAAGGAGTACAATGGATTGAAAAGTTGCTCTTAAGATATGTTATCGGCCATGTCCTTAAGCGAAAAATATCATGTTTGGTTCACAGATGCTTCGGGTGTGTGGACAAATGATCACCAACGTCATGTGTGCGGTTCTGGCCCTAAAATACTTCTTGTAATATTTTGAAGAGTATTATGATACACCATAGGCTTGACACTACAGACAATAGTTTAGGCAATATCCAAGCAAGTTTGAAAATGACAATACACGAGTCGGTACACACGCGTAATGTCAGATGTACTGCGCTCAGTATTCTCCCATACGGACTCAAATCCCATAGTGTACTTTTGCCTAGAGTATATAAAATAACATATTGACGTATTGGGTATTGGTGTATTTGTTATATGATCATGCCTTCATGTATTGTGTGTATGATCGCACCACGTTGTATTTGGTATACGATCAAGTCTTGATGTATTGGGTATAAGATCATACAATGATATATTGGGTGTATAAGATTACTTGTTGAGGTATTGGTTATAATATTACACCACAATTTATTGGTTATAATATTACTCCACAATGTATTGGGTATAAGATTACTCCTCATTGTATTGGGTATAAGATTACTCCTCGATGTATTGGGTATAAGATTACTCCTCGATGTATTGGGTATAAGATTAATCCTTAATGTATTAGGTATAAGATTACTCCTCGATGTATTGGGTATAAGATTACTGCTAATGTATTGGGTATAAGATTACTCCTTAATGTATTGGGTATAAGATTAATCCTTAATGTATTAGGTATAAGATTACTCTAATGTATTGTGTATAAGATTACTCCTTAATGTATTGGTTATAAGATTACTCCTTAATGTATTGGGTATAAGATTACTCTTAATGTATTGAGTATAAGATTACTCTATGTATTTAAGATTACTCCTAATGTATTGAGTATAAGATTACTCTAAATGTATTGAGTATAAGATTACTCCTTAATGTATTGGGTATAAGATTACTCCTAATGTATTGAGTATAAGATTAATCTATGTATTGGGTATAAGATTACTCTAATGTATTGAGTATAAGATTACTCTAATGTATTGAGTATAAGATTACTCTAATGTATTGGGTATACGATTACTCTATGTATTGGGTATAAGATTACTCCTAATGTATTGAGTATAAGATTACTCTAATGTATTGGGTATAAGATTAATCTATGTATTGAGTATAAGATTACTCTATGTATTGGGTATAAGATTACTCATAATGTATTGAGTATAAGATTACTCCTTAATGTATTGAGTATAAGATTACTCCTAATGTATTGGGTATAAGATTACTCCTAATGTATTGGGTATACGATTACTCTATGTATTGGGTATAAGATTACTCCTAATGTATTGAGTATAAGATTACTCTAATGTATTGGGTATAAGATTACTCCTAATGTATTGGGTATAAGATTAATCTATGTATTGGGTATAAGATTACTCTATGTATTGGGTATAACATGTGTCTAATGTATTGAGCATAAGATTACTCTTCCATGTATTGGGTATAACATGTGTCTAATGTATTTGGTATAAGTTTACTCTAATGTATTGGTTATAAGATTACTCTAATGTATTGGTTATAAGATTACTCCTAATGTATTGGGTATAACATGTGTCTAATGTATTGGGTATAAGATTACTGTAATGTATTGGGTATAAGATTACTGTAATGTATTGGGTATAAGATTACTGTAATGTATTGGGTATAAGATTACTCTATGTATTGGGTATAAGATTACTCTATGTATTGGGTATAAGATTAATCTATGTATTGGGTATAAGATTACTCCTCGATGTATTGGGTATATGATTACTCCTCAATATATTACGTGTCAGATTACGCGTCAATGTATTGGTTATAAGTTTACTCTAATGTATTGGTTATAAGATTACTCTAATGTATTGGTTATAAGATTACTCCTCGATGTATTGGTTATAGGATTACTCCTCAATGTGTTGCGTGTCAGGTTATGCGTCAATGTATTGGTTATAATGTCATGCCTTCATATTTTGTAGGAGAAATTGCTGGTGCAGAAACAACACAGTTGATCCAAGACTTTACTGAAGCCTGGGACTTGGTCAGAGATGCGTTGACTCTATACTGTAAGTATATCATTATCCAATACATAAATAAAATAATGAAATGTGTGGGATCAAGTTATTCAGTGATAGGTTATGTCTTACAGCCACTTTAATTTAGTGAACATTCTTCAATGTTGGAAACAGAAATACAATTTGTGGACATCCTAAACTGTAGGTAGGCAGATGAAGTAGAATATTATATTAATTTAATGGAAATATTCTGTCAGAAATACCTTTGTTTTGTCTCCATGATATCATTTGAAATAAAGTTCCAGAACGTTTCTCATCAATATTACCCAGGTTCGATGATACGGTGATTGTCAAATGGGACCGGTGATGTTTCTCCAGTTGTTCGCCTTTCACTCAGATGAATGATGAATTTTAAGTGTAATAACTTGTTCTGCAATCGTTGAAAAGCCGATATAGTTTTAGGAAAGATAATCCAAAACAACCTGCTTATTTTGTATATTTCGGAGAATTGTAGTGGGCCGTAGATGTTACACATGTCCATCAAATGATAATCACGTTGTCATGTAAATGCTTATCAACCATATTCAGTAACAATGGGAAGATTTTAAACTAACTCAAGTTGAAGAAATAAATATAATCTGAAGTTTACAAGGAGTATAAGTTAGTACAAAACACAACCTCATTTAAAAGAGTTATTAACTCAAAACGATGGCGAATTCCTCTTGAAGACAGGGATGGGTAACGATGAATGTATGAAGGGCTTGGGAGATAAATTGTATTCAGTGATCACACATAGCACGATCACGTGTCACACACAGCACTTATGTCACACAAATAACACCCATGTTACACAAACAACACCCATGTCACACAAGCAACACATATGTCACACATACAACACCAATATCACACACACAACACCCATGTCATACAAACAACACCCATGTCACACACACACAACACCCATGTTACACAAACAACACCCATGTCACACAAGCAACACATATGTCACACAAACAACACCCATATCACACACACAACACCCATGTCATACAAACAACACCTATATCACACACACACACCACCCATGTTACACCAACAACACCCATGTCACACAAGCAACACATATGTCACACAAACAACACCCATGTCACACAAGCAACACATATGTCATACAAACAACACCCATATCACACACACAACACCCATGTGACACACACAACACCCATATCACACAAACAACACCCATATCACACACACACAACACCCATGTGACAGTTTATACAATTATAAACTCCATAGTACCGCTTATTGAACACTCAAAATAGCAGAAGTAATGCCTATTTCTTAAGATAATAGTAGTTAATATATGATTGCCCTCCATCTGTATGTGGCAGTCACAGCACACCACAGAAGTTCCTGTTAGACAGTTTTATATTGTTGTTTTTCAGTATGTCCTACCGAACTAGGGGGTATGATCGTGTCGAAGGAATACTGTAGTAAAAGAATCAGTGACACAACTCCAGTATCTATGTTACTGCCAACAACCAAGGAGGCAGGGCTATGTTCATACGCCTTATTGGACTTCCTGCTGAGAAAACAGAATGATTTCCTCGACAAATATCTAAAGGAGGCACATAGGTGTGTTTTATGTTTGTAGTACTATAAATGCAAAATTAACTATTGTACAGTCAGTCGCAAAAGTAACTATACATGGATATAATCGTATTAATTTGATTTTGGATTATCGAAATCCTTTCAACTTTGACAGGTATATCAAAGGGCATAAGTGCGACAAGCTTACCAACATTCAGTTAATTTGGATCATGACCAATCAATTAGATTTTGGTAAAGGCATACAAAAATCATAATCTCAATAGCGTGTATAGCCGCCATTGGTCGCTAGACATGCCAAACATCACCGCCACATAGAGTGAATGATTGTCTGCTGCGACTGGTTGGAATGACGACTAAACTGTGATGTCATGATGTTGACGTCGTTTCGACTCATGTACACGTGACCTATTGCTTCTAGGGAGATCTTTCA
Source organism: Archivesica marissinica (assembly GCA_014843695.1). Lineage (NCBI taxonomy): Eukaryota > Metazoa > Mollusca > Bivalvia > Venerida > Vesicomyidae > Archivesica > Archivesica marissinica. The sequence goes on along the minus strand of CM026387.1, from coordinate 81,733,665 downwards.
CGACGCCATTTGTGAGTTTGTCGCAATGTCACCTTCAGCTCTTCCACTGCGCAGCATCCAGATTCACTCGGAACGCTGATATTCAATATAGCCTCCCAATTGTTCTACGTCAAATAGCGATTTTTAGATTATACATTTATCCCATCGATATCGGGATACCCGTGCATTGAGACGATATTGATCAATTCGTATAATCCAATATTTGTTTACACATACTCTAATACATACCACATCTTGAAATCTACAAGGCCACTATAAATATCGGCATTTAAAACATTTATACTTTCTGTTGCGACTGAATGTATTACGGATGGTGCTTCTATGAATTTCCAAGGATAAAAAGCAAGGTGAACATTATCTCGAAGTATATATTCAGCCATGGCCACTCGTTAGCTGCCAAATGTCACAGGGCGATAAAAATGTGCAGCCAATACACATGTCACACAAGCAACACATATGTCATACAGGGCGACGCACTACCGACTGAGCTGGCCATCACACTTGCACATGATATCCCCAATGGTGACATAAGTCCGTACCACGACAAATTGAATATGATTATAAATTTATTATTCAATCGGTGAACAGCACACACTTGTATACAGAACACAAAACTTGGTCAAATTGAATGAACACATACTTAACTATACATAATATGCATGCACTAATAGCTCGAAAGTTGTAGTTCATTTCAACAATACCATTCTTATAGGCATTGTCAAAGAAAGCCATACATGTTTATATTTTGGAATGATCCAAGTAGCTTCACTAGAGGAAAGAAATATAAAAATAACATATGAAGTCGGTGACGAATATGAAAAGACTGCTGATATTCACACATGTTACTGATACCGGTTACTCTATATGTATATACATGTAGTAGACTATGGTGCATCAGCAGTTACTCTAGATGTATATAGTAGAACATGGTGCATCAGCAGTTACTCTAGATGTATATAGTATAACATGGTGCATCAGCAACCCATTACTCTATATGTATATAGTAGAATATGGTGCATCAGCAGTTACTGTAGATGCATATAGTAGAATATGGTGCATCAGTAGTTACTCTAGATGTATATAGTAGAATATGTTGCATCAGTTGTTACTCTAGATGTATATAGTACATTATGGTGCATTAGCAGTTACTCTAGATGTACATAGTAGAACATGGTGCATCAGTAGTTACTCTAGATGTATATAGTAGAATATGGTGCATCAGCAGTTACTGTAGATGTATATAGTAGAATATGGTGCATCAGTAGTTACTCTATATGTATATAGTAGAATATGGTGCATCAGTAGTTACTCTAGATGTATATAGTAGAATATGGTGCATTAGCAGTTACTCTAGATGTATATAGTAGAATATGGTACATCACCGACCCATTACTCTAGATGTATATAGTAGAATATGGTACATCAGTGACCCATTACTCTAGATGTATATAGTAGAATATGGTACATCAGTGACCCATTACTCTAGATGTACATAGTAGAATATGGTACATCAGCGACCCATTACTCTAGATGTATATAGTAGAATATGGTACATCAGCGACCCATTACTCTAGATGTATATAGTAGAATATGGTGCATCAGTAGTTACTCTAGATGTATATAGTAGAATATGGTGCATTACCAGTTACTCTAGATGTATATAGTAGAATATGGTGCATCAGTAGTTACTCTAGATGTATATAGTAGAATATGGTGCATCATTAGTTACTTTAGATATATATAGTAGAATATGTTGCATCAGTAGTTACTCTAAATGTATATAGTACATTATGGTACATTAGCAGTTACTCTAGATGTACATAGTAGAATATGGTGCATCAGTAGTTACTCTAGATATATATAGTAGAATATGGTGCATCAGTAGTTACTCTATATGTATATAGTAGAATATGGTGCATCAACAGTTACTCTAGATGTATATAGTAGAATTTGGTGCATCAGCAGTTACTCTAGATTTATATAGTAGAATATGCTGCATCAGCAGTTACTCTAGATGTATATAGTAGAATATGGTGCATCTGTAGTTACTCTAGATGTATATAGTAGAATATGGTGCATCAGCATTTACTCTAGATGTATATAGTAGAATATGGTGCATCAGCATTTACTCTAGATGTATATAGTAGAATATGGTGCATCAGTAGTTACTGTAGATGTATATAGTAGAATATGATGCATCAGTAGTTACTCTAGATGTATATAGTAGAATATGATGCATCAGTAGTTACTGTAGATGTATATAGTAGAATATGATGCATCAGTAGTTACTGTAGATGTATATAGTAGAATATGATGCATCAGTAGTTACTCTATATGTATATAGTAGAATATGATGCATCAGTAGTTACTCTAGATGTATATAGTAGAATATCGTGCATCAGTAGTTACTCTAGATGTATATAGTAGAACATGGTACATCACCAGTTACTCTAGATGTATATCGTAGAATATCGTGCATCACCAGTTACTCTAGATGTATATAGTAGAAATATGGTGCATCAGCAGTTACTCTAGATGTATAGAGTAGAATATGGTGCATCACCAGTTACTCTAGATGTATATAGCTGAATAGGGTGTATCTTTATATCATTCGATGAAGCAGGTAATGATGTTTTGATCATTATGATTGTTACGTTTTCTTTTTTATGTAGGGCAAAAATAAAAATTATTCTATTGCGCTTCACAATTGTAGATGCAATTTTAAACATTTACGCATGACAATAATATATGGACATTTAATAATTTTACAATTTGTTTCGCTATTATATCATATTATTTAACAAGCATGGTAATATAATTGCAAATTAACAGGAATTCTGGCAGTATTACAAGCATCAGACCAAAAGAAGTGACGTCGGCCCACCTGATCAGTTATGAACCACAACACGACATTCTACCGTTAGTTCTGGCAAATTGTCAATATTCGTTTGAGATGAGCAAGGGTACAAAGATTGAGTACGACTTTGCAGGGCTGGAGAGACAGCTGATGGACAGATACATGTTCTCCAAGTCGAGAATTGATGTTGGACGGGTTTTAATGGTAACCATGTTTTTCACTGTATCTGATGTTAATTCTACCGACTGTTACATACTAGTGTATACATGTAGGATGGTGTAGCTTCATTTATTTGACTGATAATACAATAAACAATATACTGTCCTGGAACGATAAAGATAATCGCGGGAAAATATTAGACAAGTCCACGTAAGATAATTTAGGTGGGTCGTTTATCCTGTCAAGTTATCTAGATCATTTAATCGTATATGTAGCATACAAAGGTAGTTTTTGGCGTGTATTACAAATAACATTCCATTGCCAGCAAAAACTCAAAAAACCCGTGCATGTTGCATATTTATCCAAACTTACCTATCCAGGTAATTAATATGGTCGAATGCATATATTTACAAATATTAAATTATCAATCGACACTAGTAATATTCAATATACTATTGGTTAGTAACTTTTCGTTCTTCTGCAACTTAACAACAACATTACGTATAATACTGCTGTAGTGTTGCATGCAACAGTTTTTGTTTACTTTCATCGCTGTGGATTTATATTCCATAATTGTTATGCCTTAGACTGAATCTAACAATGACATCCAACAGCAATAGGAAGCTTTCAGGCAACTCTCTTCTTGGCACCATTTATCATTGTGGGTACAATACTTTAGTTTATGTTAAATTTGGTAAATTGTGAAACAAATTCTTACAACATTAGTTGCTCCAGTGACCTCATTCCTGATGAAATCGATCACCATTGGTGAGTGAGAAGAGACAATATAGATTCTGCGAACAATACCGCTGTCGTTATGCCGTGGTTCAAACTCACTACCTGTTTGCTATGATGTGAATGCTGTAGTTATTTCACCCTGGAGACTATAGTTGCAGTGCTTGATTATACAGTGCACTGTCTACATTTATAAGATATACATATAGAGAACACAAATAAAGTTAAAATTGAAGTATCAATTTATACTGTCTTTAATGGATTGTTGTGTTTTCAGATTGACCAGATGGTGTATAGAACGGAGTTTACCAATGCTGCAGTGTTTCTGAAGCTAGCAGATAACATTCCACAGGTAATGTAAACGTATTGTTCTTCTTTTCCTGCAACAATGAAACAATATATATATCTATAATTTTATATATAAATAGTTGCAAATCAGATACCTGTGCAATGTCACATTTTCCTTCTGTTGTGTAACTGTATTGTTATTTCGGACATGTACAAATACTGTTTGTAGTCTGCTGCTATTTTCAATGCAACCAAGGTTTGACCCTCTGTCTTGGAAGATGTTAAGATGGTACGGTAGTATCTGCTGCTGTTTTCAATGCAACCAAGGTTGACTTTCTGTCTTGGAAGATGTTAAGATGGTACGGTAGTATCTGATGCTGTGTATTCCAGCTACCACCCACACGAAGGACTACAAGACTTGGTATGCTCCCATTCGTGCCAACAGTTCTGATTAATATCAAAATTTGTTTCACAATCGTTGTAGCATAAATAAGGTTTAAATTGTGCATTATATTTGATGTTTCAGGTGAATTTGAATGCAGCAGTGAGGACACAGATCTGTGCTGAACTTAAATCCTTGCCGGACGTATGTCAATCCCTTGATAATATTGACATAACCATCAGTTTCCTCAAGTCTACAGGAGGACAGCCGGATAAAACTCTGCACGAGTTCATGATGAAAACACTAAAGATGGAACTTTCAATACACAGTCAAAAGGTAAATGCACTTAGACAACAGGATAATTATATATAATTCTAACACGACCAGCTAATAACATACATACTTGTAGAGTAAAATCTACCTCGGGTTATTCTGCGATATACCTACCTTGTTTTGGCTATTCCATTTATACAATGCGTGCAAAGTTTTATGAATTGATATGTTCCATAAAATATAACCTCATCACCCCTTATGCGTCATCACCCCTTATGCGGGAGGAAATTTCGAAAACCAAATGCACGGCGTTTGAAGAAAATACTCCTTGATTCTCGTCTAAAATTATTAGAAGTAAGTCTCTAAAATTATTAGAAGTAAGTCGTGTTAGAATCGAAATAATAAGTATCAACTGTAGTATATCGTTTGTCGTTCTTATGCGTAGAAATATATCACTCAGGCATTCAGCCTTCGTGATATATTTCTACGCATAGGAACTTCGAAGTTCGAACTAGTAACTTATTCTGCGATATACCATGGTTGATACTTATTATTTCTTAATTAAGAGTATAATCTATTTTATTGAAACTAGCAAAAAGAATACATTATTAAATCAGCCGACTGGTTTCTTTATTCTCCATAGTCGTAAGTGCGACATTGTTCGCATATAATCTGTATTGGAGGTACTAAAACTACCCATAAAAATGTATGTTAATAAGTCAGCGTATATTTGTTTACATAATTAATCACAGGTTCACATATATTAATTTTATCAATTATAAAATACATAATTCATCTATAGAAGTCATTTTCTAACATTATGGCGATTGTTATATTCAATTTGGTACTAGGATGATCAAATTACAAATTAAGTATCAATGGGCCAGGTTAATGTATGTATTAGTCCGCCTCCGTGGTTGAGTGGTTAAGGTCGCTGACTTGTATACCACTGTAACTTATCATCACTGATGGTCAGGGGTTCAAGCCCCGCTCAGGCCGTGTCTCATTTATATGAAAAAGTTGGCAGTTTCTTACGGAGGCTGGTGCACCCAAGTACTGGTTAACCGCTGGAGCCTGCCCAGGAAAGGTGTTGTTAGGTAAACTGCCCGCCGGCGATATAGCCCAAAATGGTACTGATGCAGGCGTAAAACCCGAAATATAACATAACATAGTGTATGCATTCTGATTGCTGTCATTGAATCATGTTAGTGACTATGAGAAATATAAGTTAAACGGTATAAATGTAGCCTACCTGTATGTGCATATACATTCAACAGTTCCACCGAATGTGACTTCACTTCGTCTATCACAAAATAGATAGTCCATGTGTGTTCAATATATGTGGACAATAACATAACATCTTCTATGCAATTTGAAATATACCATTTTTTCATAAATATTTTTTTCCTGGCATAAAAATGCACTTTGATGTAAGATATAGTTATGCTTTTTTAAAGATAGGACCATTCATTAGCACTTTGTAATAATGTTCTCATTCTATTGTACATGACTGACCCTGAAATTGAAATAAAATAGTGATTTCTGAGGGACATATTTCTGTTTTTTTCTCTATAGTTTCTACATGTATGTAATATCCAACTACATTTTAGGCACAGCAAATATGTGAGTTACAGCATGCCCAGTCACTATGGTTACTGTTGTCACTACAAAAATCCAAAAAAATGATTGACCATCAGCATCATACAGAGGTTTGTTTTATTTATATAAATACTATCTCATCTGTTAAGTTTGGTGTTGCAGTAAAAGAAAACTCTTTACACATGTGTGTACATATAATTATGGTACGGTGAAACCCTCTAAACCGAAAAGTCACTGGACCAGAGATAAAGTTTTATTTAGAGGGGTTTTTCGGTTTAGAGGGGTTTTCATAGTGGGGTAGATATCTCCTAAATTAAAAACCTCTGCAATGCATTGGAGGCTGAGACATATTTGTAGTTTAGCAGTTAGTAAATAACTGATTAGTTTTATGTGTACAATATTCTGAATCAAATAGCTGAAAGGTATTTGTTTAAAAGATTCATATTTCTTCTAGACCAGTTACTGTTCGGATAACAGAGGTAATTTTATTAAAAATATGTTCGCTATTCGGAAAAGAGGGAATCCGGTTTAAAGCGGTTTACTACAATGAACAAAGAGGGGAAAAGTTTGATACCAAGAAATGTGTTCGGTTTGGAGGGAATTCCAATATGGATATGTTCCGATGTTGAGGGGTTTCACTGGTTTAGCATATACACATTAGGAACTATCAAGTTGTTTGAAAGTTTCAAGATGAATTAGAGGTTATTTTGTACCTGTACACGTAACTTTCATTTCCGGTAGATGATATTTCCACATTTCACTTGTATTATAGAATAACCATGTAAAATACTTAGCTGATACAACACATGTTAGTAATGTGAGCCTTTCATAGGAGCACTAGTGTAATATTTCTAATGCCATTTCAGTTCATATTTGAGAGTGTTTTACCGGAATTCCATGATGAATTGCCCGATGAGTTAATGCCACCATTGAGAGAGTATTTGAAGAAACTATCGGTGGACAAACTGTCCCAGCTGGTGGATGTTCTACACGAGTTCATCCTGCTTGTTGTAGCTGTTAGACAGAATCCAGACGATGACGATTTCACTGAGACAACCAATCACAAGTAAGCAAATTGTACCACTAACACAAACAATAACAAATAAGTAAAACTTGGTATTGATACAACCTACCACAGGTTTCAAATGTTTCACCAGCACAACCAATCACAAGTAAGCAAAATGTTTCACTAGTACAATCAATCACAAGTGAGCAAAATGTTTCACCAGTACAACCAATCACAAGTAAGCAAAATGTTTCACTAGTACAACCAATCACAAGTGAGCAAAATGTTTCACCAGTACAACCAATCACAAGTAAGCAAAATGTTTCACCATTTCATTTCTGCTTCATACATCGTAGGAAATGTCGGCCGAACTGCATTTCTGCTCAGCGCACCCTAGGAAATATCGATGGTATTGCATTTCTTTTCAACAGGTATTGCATTTCTTTTCAACACAACGTAAGAAATGTCTGTCGCATTGTGTTTATACTCAGTACATAGTAGGACATGTCAGCCCCATTCGTGTATGCTGATTCGGAACACATGAAAACAGTATAACATGCTTAGTGATAAGCAATACAATACAACACAATGCTGTACTGTTTCCTATCTTACGCTCCGTCGAAT
>CM026387.1:81707147-81724742 GCA_014843695.1 Archivesica marissinica | reverse complement strand
ATTACATATCGAATAGCCAACCTAGGTGAGATAATAAGACTAAAATGTTTGGTATAAGCATAATCATAATGAACATGTCGATTGTATGCAAAACATGAAATAAATCTACATTGAACACGTCTTAGGAGATTTGAAACATATAAATACCCTAATTGTATGTCATTAAAAATCTCCAAAATGTTCATAAAGGACGAGAGTAACAAACGTTATATTAATCACACACCTGTGTTTGACTGGAATCCAGACTTTCTGAACAGTATCATCAAGAGTATCACACTGATCATTAATTCCTTGGCACTGATGAGTCCATAGCTTTATAAATGTATTACTACTGCTGCATACAAGGAGTTGTGGAGCCATGTCTAACACAGGGTTGGACAATTGAAATGCACACAATTTCGGTTGGTATGACTCCACCACTTCCACTTTACTTGCGTCTGCTGGTTTGCAAAATTCCTTAATCATGTGCTCATCTATATGGTCCTGCTTCTTCAGAATGATATCAATGGCTGTTCTATCCACTATAAAATATATCATAGATTATTGTTAAATGTTAAATCAGAATGCTTGCTGGCTTGTCCTGCATGACGAGTGAACAATTCTGTAACCATTTCCTTAATATGAAATAGGGTAAAGCCAATAAAGGGTTGAGGTCAAAATCAATTACTGAAATAGAAATCAAGGAAAGAATATGAGTACTCACCCGCGAAGGGTTTGATATATAAAACAGATTAAGAGGATATATGTTTGTTTCTGTTAATGATCGAATTACATTTCACCGAATGAATATTGAAATCAGCCTCATCACGAGTGGTGTTGGCCACTATAGCAGTCTATGGTAGAAATCTTAGAAAAATGCCACTGTCTGCACTGTTGTAATGTAGCGACTGATGTGGTTCTGTATACCTTGATCTCCGAGATCGATGGAACAACAAGTACGAACTTCAACTTTTAATTAATTATTAAACCTATAGCCTATATCTACATAGGCCTGCACAAGTCAATGCTGTTTGATAGTAACCAGCACCAGGCCTCTCTATCTTTAGCTATTGTTTATTGTATGTACCATGACGACCATAAATACAATTTATTATATGTACAATGCCGACTGTAAATAGAAATTTGATTTCATTTTCTTATTTGCAACAAATGAAAATACTACAAGATAAACTGATCGCTCCAACTGATAATTACTGTGTGTGTTTCAATTTTACTTATCGTCGCTACTGGTTGCCCATATGAGCGATGCCTCCTGAAGAGATTAATCATTACAGAGTGTTGGAAGATAGTGCAATGATACAGACAGAGACCAATTCCACAGTCTCCTTTGGTTCTTTTACTTTCACGGTGTAAAGCACTGATACGAGCTCTCGGTTTAAACTCCCATCTGAAAGACTGTTTACTTTTATTCGGGTCAGACGGGGGATCGAACCCGCGGTCCCTGGATTACCATCCCAGTGGAAATGATAATTACATCATGACATTCAGCTTTTAATCATGCTAGCAGCTCATTGACATGGAACTGGCTATATCCAGTTCTAATGATGCAATGCAGCCCATTTGATAATGTAAATATAATTTGCAATTGGTGGATGGTTAACCTGCGAGCTGAAGCCTTATTCATATGGTTAGTATTTTATAATTTCAATCTATTTTGAAATGGCCCATTCTATAGTATTGTGCTATATGTAATTTGGAAACCCACTTCCTATATATAGTTAACGTATATTAAGTACTACGTCGATGGCAAATTAGTCCTCTAAGTTATCGAGTGCAAATCCATTTATACAGTGAACAATTATATAAAACAATTGAATACCTCATCGATGTATCAATTAAGGAAGGAAATATACATATTATATATGGTCATATGCACACACATGATAGGGTTCTTTGCAGATAATATAAACACAAACTCACCATTAGGTAAATGTTGACACAGAGCTGCTAGAGTCGTCAATTCTTCTGACTGCTCTTTGAATGCATCAATTTCTTTCTGTCGTATTTCTATTACTTTTGTTACAAGGTATTTCTTGGATTGGACTAGAGATGCCAGCTCTGAAAATTTGTCACCCTTTTCTTGAATTATTTTGAAGTCTCCAATCGTAATTGAACCATCACTAAGAGCAGAACATCTGTTTTCAATTACTGACACTGCCTTGACTAAGTTCTCAACACATTCGTTTGTCATGTCAATCTTATTCTCACCAGTTCTATCAACTGAAATAAGGTAAATGGTTGTGAAATGAAACATTTACCAAAATCATTTAAAACACTTCCAACATACTTTTAGTTTCAGAGTGTCTTAAGATGAAAATTTACGCGGTCTAGTATAAAGAATATTTTATTCAAGAATGGTGCATAGGAATAGTTGCAACACCACAGTTAGGATTGTAAATAATGTTACATAGTAACTTACTCGAATCCCTTTCCTTACGCGGTCTATTATTGACAAAGTTAGCCGGCATCGTCAATTTCGCAAACATTTAAAAATCCATATTATCCTACAATGAATTTGCCTGTTTATCAAATTTGACTAAGACAATGCGTCTGTAACACGACCTATCGTGATTAAATGTTAGAATGGAAATCATTAGTCTGACGTCTTCTTGCCGACCCAAGACAATAACATAACAAATGTTTGCTATAACTTCTATTGCAAATCTGATAAGAGACGTAATTATACATTGGGTCCATATATGGCACTGTATAATAATGTATATGGGAGTGAAAGGATGCACATTGTATATGTGTTCCATAGTGTTTTTATCAAACTGACTTACAATGAATTTTCAGATACTGTTGAAAAGGTGCCCAAATCAACACATGATTGAGTATGCTCTGTTGTATATCCTTCTCAGATTCTCTAACATGCTTCTTCCATTCAGTTACAAAAAGAGCAGATAACAGCATGCCAAAACGCTTGTTCTGATCTTCTGAGAACTTCCCATAATCTAACGCATATCCTTTTGAAATAGCCTAAAATATAAAGAACAACTTTACAACTGCAATTCTTTCAGCATATACAAAAGTGACAATGTGCAAGTAATACTATTATAATAATTACATATACCGTCTCTGTGGCCTAGTGGTTAAGGCGTCCGCATACGGAGCGGGAGGTCGAATGTTCGAACCTCGTTCTGATATGGCGCCAGCTAGTTAAATAATAGTTACCGATAGCCTACCAGCCTGGCACCCGCAATATACCAAGAATAGTACTGGGAAGTACATATGTTAATAAAAAAGAGGTGTCATGTAAGACAGAAATGGCTGGCCCTTTAAATAGAGGTGACACTATAATAAACAAACACTTTACTTTACTTTTATATGAATCACTAGTTAATAATAAATACTATGGTCAAAATCAAGCATACAAAATAGGAGAATATGAGAACTATTTAGTTATCAGCTTAAATGTATATATAGGATGTATTAAAAGTTAATAAAGGTGTACTACAAATCAATCAAATGTACAAGTCTATAAAGGGTACATACACGTTTATAAGTGAATAATAAAAGCATTATAACATAAGTTTATAAGGGTGTAATGTACATCATACAAATATGCATCACAAGTCAGGAAAGGGTACATTACAAGTCAACAGTGAGTATGTGAGACACAATTATCAACTATCGAGTACACTTACTCTCATGACACAAATTGCTATGTTTCGCTAGAGCTTTAGTCATCATATGCAATATGTCCGAAAATAAATAGGCTGTTATGCTATTTGCTGTTATGGCGTATGCAATTATAATGGAAATGGCCGATTGTCGACAGGAGCCAAAGTTTCATAAACATATAACTATCAGGGTTAATTTGTCCATTAGCACTAGCCATTAATCCTTGGCATCGTGCAATTTCATGACTCCTAAATTCCAAACTTCGATTATGGTGCAAGTGAATATTAAAATGCACGTGGAATCCATGCGGTGCTGGCATAATCGAGAATTGTTTATCAAATACTGAGTAGTAGTCAGTGATTCTAATGTGTTTTGACATGATTGTTAAACACATGGTCGAGATGGAGGTTTATGCAATATTCTTCAAATGAAAAGTGAGAACATCCATTCATTTCTTTGTCCGTAAACATTATAGTTAATCCTATGGTATTAGATGTAACAGTATAAGAAGTGTGACATTGCATACCTTTTGTGAGATGTGTGTGTAGCAATAGCAATATTGCAATCACTCGTCTGATACTTTAGATTAGTATGTAACAGTATGGCAACGAATGTTCGAATATAAGTCCGAATATTCGAATGTTAAAATCGTATACGAATATTACATTAATGCATTTTAAGTTTTTCAATTAAAATTTCAATACATTGCAGCTAAAGTGGTGTTTAAATATCAATCAAGTAAGATTCAAACACAAAATAATGGACCTAATGCAGACCATGAAGTGCGAAAGTTATCCCGAGTTGCTCCATTTTACAAAGGCAGGTGATAATACGTTTCTCAGAAATACATGCAATAATAATTGATTATTGCTATGCACTCTATTTGATGGACAGAGATGGAGGAAATTCGCAAATACTAATTGTACCCCATGAAAATAAACAATAGTCCCATATTGGCACTAAATGCATCATCCTGTTTATTCTACATGCTATGTGACATACCTTGAGGTTCCCAATACACTACTGACATGTTGTGTATTTGCTCATATTATTGACACATGGGAGCTTAATTGAGCCAGAATGTGTCATGGATAATATGACTACAATGTACATACAATCATGTAATAAATGTTGTTTGTTGGCTTATTAAACTATGAAAAACACGATCCTTGTATACACGGACATTCATTGTCCATACACTTCAAATAATATAATTATTTACATGATTATTATTTGAAGCAAGTGTTAAATCAATGAATCATGTGGATAGCGTGGAGAGTGTACTAACAGTGATGCGCCGACAATAAATAAAGTTTGAACTGAATTAAATTGCCACGACAAGATGAAAGGGAAATTATGCAAGGGCCCGAATCTACGACATGTAGGAGGTCATGTGGTTCCGAATAGTCGAATACCTAGCCAATCGAATATTCGAATACCTTTTTTGACAGACAGACAGACAGGGACAGACAGACAGACAGACAGACAGACAGACAGACAGACAGACAGACAGACAGGAAGACAGACAGACAGACAGAAGACAGACAGACAGACAGACAGACAGACAGACAGACAGACAGCAGACAGGACAGACGACAGACAGACAGACAGACAGACAGACAGACAGACAGACAGACAGACAGACAGACAGACAGACAGACAGACAGACAGGCAGACAGACAGACAGACAGACAGACAGACAGACAGACAGACAGACAGACAGACAGACAGACGTTATTTCATATCAGCTTATACACATGACATATAGAACATATTACATGGTATGACAACATGATGGACATAATGATAATATATTGAAATTTACAATTTCATTGGTGGGTAAAATACCGGTTTTAACAATTTTCAGGTTTTCAACAATTTACTAAGCAGTCAGTATAATTTATGCAAAATTTATAATACGGTATTGCCAGTTATTGCTAAATAAAATTGTAAACTGAACATTACTGAACAATACTTATGCCACTGGTGGGGGAAACTGCATTTAGTTCATTATTAAAGGGTTTTAGACTTGTTTTCATATAAATATGCATGCGTTACATTAGACCGTTCGATACATTACGTGCACGTGCAATTACCTATATATAGTAATTATGTCGACAGTGGGAATTCTTTGAGCTAGTCAAGTTATACTACGGCGCGGTCGAGGTGTTACTATTCCTATTGTATAGTCAATGGAGATTATTCCGTCAATGAGTTTTTCAGTGCGTTCACTGGATATTTTCTTATCACGAATCTGTCGGCGGGTTAATTTAGTTATTTAGTGTGATGTGATTATATTCACGGTAATGTTATATTGGATAATTATAATATTGATTCAAGTTTTGCGTGAGTAAGTTAATTAATTATTTGAGACTAACAGAGATAACAAGGAAACTGTGGGGGGCGGGTCGGCGAGAAAAGAACGTTATATGTGTTGCGTCAGGGACTGTTGATTAACTTTATCTGGTAATTTTTAAAATATGTGACATAAGTTGATACAACTTTTGGAGAGTTTGTGGATTTTGTAAGTTAAGAAGTTGTTGAAATAGTACATTGGGTTTCCTATTGAAATATGGTGCGAGTAATTTTTCACGGATATTTTTTAATGTAAGTGTATGTAACTCGTCGCCTAATTGAGAGGGACAGAACTGGCATTTTCGGTCGTTATGTTCTACAGCCAGTTTGTGGTTTGCTGTTCTGAATTTAAGCATTGTTATACCTTGGTGACATGGTAATATATTCAAGTATGGTTCAAAATTTATATTATCTTTGAAAAGTCCGTACATTTTCCTGTTGATGAATTTTCAATGTCGATGGACCATTTTTGGAAAAACTTATTAGGGTTTCTCTTATTAGTTTAGAATAGTGTTTAGAAATTGTATATCTTTGTTGGAAACATACATATGAATAACCTGTATTGCTTAGTATGTCGTAAATGCATTTCATCCATCGAAAACGTCTGAAATCATTTGAAAATAGCATAGCTTCATAGCACAAATATGATAATTTTGTATTTTTTTAAAAGAGTACACTATCATTCGAGTTTTGATTGTTATTTCAATAGGGTATCTTCCTAGCTCCTGATGGAGCATATACATATGCATGCTTTTTCTGGTGTACGTGATTTTCCGCATGAAGTTATTATGTACTATTTCGAGGATGGATATATTTTCGAAGCCATATATCTCGCATCCATATGTGAGTATTGGTAAAATTGTACAATCAAATAGTTTTAATTGTAAATCAATTGAGATATCTAAATTGTTTATTCTCATCAATAACAAATGCAAAGCCTTGTTTGCCTGGTCGGCTATGTGATGTCGTGCTGCAGCGAAACTCCCGTTGCTCGAGAAAACTAATCCTAGATATTTATACATTTTAACTATTTCAATTCACTGTCTCCCAGGAAAAAGTGTAGATATTTTAATTTTCTAGCACCAAAAACCATTACTTTTGTTTTGTCTGTATTTGCTTCTAATTTCCAGATTTGACTGTAATCGTAACAATCGTTAAGGCATTTTGGATATTTTGTCGTCTGCAAATAGTAGTGTATCATCGGCATATAGTAGGACTAATATTTTTAATAAAGTTTTGGCTTTGGTTGATAAAATATCTATGTTTATTCCGTGATTACCCCAGGATGCTAGGACATTTTCAAGGTCATTCAGGTATATACTAAAAAGCAGAGGTGACAAATGATCCCCTGACGTACCCCACAGTCGCATTTGAAAAAGGAGGTGTTTTCATTATTCACAGATAGCTCGCCCATATGGTTCGCCGGCGGCGAGGATAATTAAGTTCAATCATCACTATTCACAGATACACAGGACTTAATGTGTGTACATGTTAAAGAGAATTCGGAAACATTTTCCATTTATTTCATTCCATAGAAGTATTTTCCATAGACCTACTCTCCAAAGGGGGTCAAAAGCGTGCGTAAAAAAATCTACGTAGGTTATAAAGAGCTTCTGCTTGTTTTGCTTCATTAATTCTATTAATATGTAATAAAGGGAGAACATATAATCTGATGCCATAAACATCAACAGCTCAATCATTTTATGAATACTTGCCTGAAAGGCTACCTTGCTCATAGTGTCTTGCATATATGCGTTGTACTCATCACATTTCTCACAATACAGCTGTACAAACTCTTTCATCACGTAGCTATCTCTGAAAACCTGAAAATAGTATGATATCTATTTGAAGCTTCTCCTACCTACTTTGGCTGAAAAGTTCATGTTAGTATGCCAGACAAGGAGTAATTACAACTGCAAGTGTAATCAATTACAAGTAAGTACATTTTCCAGAGTAATTGAATGTAATTAAAATTACACGAATGACATATCCCTGAAGTCGATCATTTTGATCTCCCATCAACCAATTATCCATGCTTTAACCTGTTATAATTGAGACACTAGTGTGTGTATGCGTTGTACTTGTCAGTAACATAATATGAACTCCGTTTCCAATTTTAATACTTTCACTTCCAATTTTAACTATCTCTCACATACTTTCACTTCCAATGTACATGGTGACACAAACATAAGTTAATGTGAAGAAAACAGTAAACAGAAAAGCAGCTTTGATTTTCATAGCTATTTCCATAGCTTTTGCAGACTGTTTATATATGTTTGCTTTTGCGATTTAAAGTCGCATCAACAGCTTGGGTTATATGGCCACTATCCAGATATTACTGGCAGAGGATGACCCATGGTGTCCCTCCGAGCAATATTGTATTTAATGCATGGGCGGCACAAGTGTTGAACTACCGACCTTCCGCAAGCTAGCTGGATATCTTCCTCACTTGAAATAATTCGACACCCCAGTGTGATTCGAACATACAGCAGTGAGGGGTAATTGATTTTAAGTCAGCTACCGTAACAACACCCTACCGCGTAGGCCCCCGTTTACTGGCTGGTGTGGTTATATTATCCTATTGAACAGATATTATAGTGTAGCTACGGGGGTCAATTGGTCAATAGTTTTACTAAATGGGGATAAGATATCTATGTCCGACATAACGGTATAATTAATAATGTATAATATATTTGGTAAAACTATTTCTGAGATAACAGGAATATGCGAATTGGGTATATAATATATATCGGTGTGCATTTGGTACATTTTAAAACTTCAAGAGGTTTAAGCTTTCATAGCACAATGTTTGGAATAAATAATTGGAGGTGACATGAACGATACACTTGAAAATAGTGATAGTTTAAATAAAAATATAGCGACAAACACCAAACAAGTAAAATCTCTGACAACATTAATTAAAGTAAATCTTCAAAACTGACTAAATAATATATGAAAACGCATATGGCCTCAACAATAAAAATGAAATTGAAAGATTTGAAAATGAATCGCGACAATCAAGAACACTTTTAAACCTTATAAATGTAAATGGTAATCATATTACATACATTGCAAGAATTTTGAATGAAGAAGTAAAATTTTATAAAACACTGTATACATCGGAAAATATTAATATAACCACAATGAAAAAGAGTATATTACAAAAAAACAACTTAATGAGACAGAAGCTAATCTGGCTTATTTAGCGAAATAGTAAATAACGTCAATTTCTCAAACGCTATGTGTATTATCTCTAATTTATAAAAAAAAATCAGTATCTTTATTTTGGAACAGACATAGAAAACTGACTGGAGTCGTATTACATTGCTTACTGTTGATTATAAAAATGTAGCAAGGATGTCTGATTGCATGATGAGCTTATTTGCCCGAACAGGAAGACGAGTGAAGAAAAAGATGCCATCGAGAGCACCGCACACATGGTAGAAGTTCCACTGGGAACCAAAGCGATCAGCTACTACACGCCAGCTATCAGGGGTTGAGGGCGTACTTTGGAAATGGTGTTGTGCGGCACGAGAAAGGAGTAAGCGAGGCTTCTGTAGCTAGAGGCCAGGTAGTGAGTTAGTCTTGGTCCTCTCAAACATGTCAGTCAGCCTCTCGAGCATCTCGTGAGACATGGCCGGTTTCCATGCGCAGGTAGCCCTTGAAATCGCCACGAGACTCTCGTTCCAATTCGGTCATCAGTTGATCATAGGTGCAGAACAATTCAAGCCTAGCTATCCAAGGCCGCAACCAAAACTGTCTTCTTCTTCTCTGATGTTGTTCTTGGCGACTCCTCAGCAGAACAGCTATAGCGATGATGCACACTGAACACGTTGTGTTTGAACTAATAATAATGACGTGATGGCTGGGGTTTATATACCCCAAAGGTAGATACCCCCAACATAGCTACTATGGCGTAGGATTGTCGTACGATATCCTAAGATGCCGGACGATGGTGTATGTGTCTGGCAATTATCTGTGGACAGGTGCAAGTTATTCATGTAGTATACATTGTACGATGGTCCTACAATGTCATACGACGGACCTACGATGGTCTACGACGTTGAACAAGATTATTTTCCAACGTATGATGACCCTAGTAAACCACAAAATCGTACGTTGGCTTCACGATGCTCCATGATGGTACCATCGTATGCTCTGTGGGACCATAGCTTAACCCAGGTATCATGGCAATAAATGGAGGCTATAGACCAAATGGTTACTGAGGGGAAAACGTTTGAAAATGTTCACGGACGACGACAGACACATGTGAGAGCTAAAATATTTCTACCCCGGACAAAATCACTATATCTTGTTCCATAGATGTGATAGAAATGCAATCTTAGTGTCTAGAATGGGGGGTTTTGCGTATGGGAATTCAACTATGACAATATAAATGCTGTAAAATAATTTGGCACATTTGAGTCATATGATATTAAAATCGAAAATGGCTTCCACCAGTTATTCGGGTCAGGAATGATCTGTGTATGTAGACCTGAGTTTCAGGATAATAAGATGAACATGAATGAGTGATACCTGCAGGCCACAAGAAGAAAAAGAGTGGTCATCCAGATGCCATATGGTTATACAAGTGGTTGCTTTATATGCAAGTTCTAACAGTTTGTATATACTTGAATAGGGGGAAGTGCTGATAGTCCTGATATCTAATAATAGTTAATTTTTCTTTTTGATGAAAAATGCATTTTCATGACAGGCAGTGTATCGTTTTTGTGTTTTTTTGAGAAAGTATGTGACTTGAGAAGACATCAGACTAGTTGATGTGTAGAAAAGATGTGGTATAAATTACAAACTGAAGGTGGGGTCTTCCGGTACTGTAATATTTGGTGGAAGAATACAGTGTGTAAACACAGTGACGTCATTCACAGGTGTAACAAGTGGAATTTGTGTGTATCAGATGCATAAGAGTGATATTAGTCGAGTGAGTGATTGTTAGCATTAGTTACGAGAGAGTGGTATGATCGAGAAAATTGTATAACTGGTTCAAGTCGTATGCATGGCATCCATTGCATACACTGGTCATTATAGTGACTCTCCTTACCCATGGCCAGTTTAGCATCCAGTAGCTGTCCACAATTTGACCGAAGCAAGTCAATTTACTACTGAAAGGTTATATTTTTAGGATTACTCCAACAACTTAGCTGGTAAGTTAGGCAATTTGATTATATTATATATTATTGTAAATATATTACATTTATAATATAATCATAGTATAATAATTATAACATTATATAGCTTATTAAGAATAAGTTTCGGTTGGTATGTAATACTGGGGGATAAGACATGTACTAGTATATAATGTCTATTTTGTATTGTTTACATTTATAGGTTTTTGGTATACATTGAATAAAAGTGTTTGAAATTCAGAATCACAGTTTCCTCTATATACGACCCAACCGCAAAGCATAAGCAACAGATGGCTCCCTATCGAGGTAGTAGACATTAAAACCAGCTGTGGAACCTTCAATTTAAAGTAGGTGTGTCCCAAGCGAAAGCCGTCAACCAAGGAGAACGATCCCCGGGGAAGGAACCATCCAGAGACGACCAGGACGGAAACACCCAGTGATTTTTTTCTGTTTTATTTTATAGTGTGCACACATGGGCTTGATCACCGATGATTATTTTCTGTGATTTTTTTAAAGTGAATTGTGATATATATTATGCGCGCCGACAACAATGTGAGCAGCAATGACGAACAAGGTACTAACATTATCATTATGGAGTGTGTGAATAAGTTATGATTGTAAAACTGGAGTAAGATTTTATTATGTTGGATATTTAAATATTTAAAGAAGAAACAAAATCCTAAGGTCCTTTTATAAATTGCCATTAAATATTATAGCAGCCCATTTCATGACATTAAATTTCGTGTATAGTCGTCCACTAAACCGCACGTAATACACGGTCGCGGTACACTATTCACAGTAGTTATAATCTAGGCGCATGAAATAGTAGCGTTGCCCTAGTCCTATTCAGTCTTTGTAGTTGATAGACCGTTGTAAACAAAACATGGTCAATTCACGCATTCAAGACATGCATTTCTATCTTGGTAGCTAGAGATTGTCAAAATCATATCAGAAAAATAGTTTGACATTGTCCGGAGATCATTTATTTTGACTGCCGTTACAAATTTTGCATTATTATTCTCTGTGATTAACAGAAGTACAGATATAACTTGTAGCGATCACAATCGTGTATATGTTCAGATGTTTGGTTCTCTTTTTGTTTATAAATTAGGAATTAGTATTTTAGCAATATCTATAAAGGTTGAGTGATAATGTTGATATTCAACATTTTCATAATTAGACATTGTAAAGGTATAGGGTTAGATCGAGGCTAGAACCTACATTATACATACATTTGGTTGTAATAGGCCATTAACCTAGGTCTAGATTCATATAATTTATATTTGAGTATTTAGTATAGGGCTGAGTGTATAAAATCACCAACTGGCCATATCAGAACGAACCCCTGACGAGATTCGAACTTTCGACCTCCCGCTCCGTAGGCGGACGCCTTATCCACTAGGCCACAGAGACGGTATATTAACCCTTATCCACTAGGCCACAGAGACGGTATATTAACCCTTATCCACTAGGCCACAGAGACGGTATATTAACCCTTATCCACTAGGCCACAGAGACGGTATATTAAGGATTATCAATAGGTTAAATCATAGATCCAACATTATTGGTGGAACCCTGATTTATGATATAGCCCAGTACATTATAATTATATAGCCCAATTTCCTTCAAATGGTTGGACTGATTCAAGTCACAAATGTTTTCGCACCGGGAGAGAGAGAGTTCGGACCTATATAGGTGTGCGATTAGTGTGTTATAAAGTTTTAGCGAATCAGAATGTTGTGTTGATATAATTCTGTATATGATCGTAGATGTATATAAATATATGTATGAATTATGCATTTATTTTAGGTATTTATTCAAAGGCCAGATACGGCGTTACACAGGAGTAAATTATTTTAGCGTGCAGTATAGGGTCCATGGTTGATTGCAGAATTAGAACATTTTATGTATTGATTCTTGAGCATTTCCAGATTTAGGAAATTCCCATGGATATAAATAGATGGTGTAATAGTTCAGGCTAGATGTTACGACAGATGTCATGTGTGGAGCCGTACCATACAGCCATAGCGATTTAAGATATTAGTTAGTTATAACAGGTGATATAATTAGTTTAGTTACCTGTTTTTAGATAATATATATAAAATTGTAATATAAAACATATCATTGCTATTTAGGTTTACACGCAGCAGAAAACAAGATTTGTAAACACAAGCGACTGTGATGTTGTATGTTATTGATTTATATATTAAAGGAAAACTCAATGTAGGTAATCGCGAACTACACAGACGTTACAGCTTGAGAGAAGCGAATAGTCTACGTGTATTACGGAGGTGTCCATTGTCTACTGCAGCCCAGCAAATGTTTTGAAGGAATAAGGTAAACATCATTTGTGTATTGACATTTACATATGATTTGTAGGTCACATACCTAGCTCGGCCTGAGTCAGTGACAGTTGACAACAAAAATTGGTCTTGAAATAATTAATTAAATATTACATAAATATTATTGCTGGATCCGGTGAATATTTTGTTGTGTTTATACAGCAATGCAAAGCTACATGCTCATACAATAGAATCCTTGATTCACACTTAACCTATTGAAACTCGATTTCACACATATAGTGATTTGAACTTGGACTTGATTTGAGTTTACACTTGGAAGTTTGACTTTACGCTTGGAAGTTTGAGTTTACGCTTGGAAGTTTGAGTTTACGCTTGGAAGTTTGAGT
The DNA here is from genome assembly GCA_014843695.1 of Archivesica marissinica. Classification (NCBI taxonomy): domain Eukaryota; kingdom Metazoa; phylum Mollusca; class Bivalvia; order Venerida; family Vesicomyidae; genus Archivesica; species Archivesica marissinica. Next base: position 81,710,930 of record CM026387.1, on the reverse strand, counting down.
TTACACTTGGAAGTTTGAGTTTACACTTGGAAGTTTGAGTTTACACTTGGAAGTTTGAGTTTACACTTGGAAGTTTGAGTTTACACTTGGAAGTTTGAGTTTACACTTGGAAGTTTGACTTTACACTTGGAAGTTTGAGTTTACACTTGGAAGTTTGAGTTTACACTTGGAAGTTTGAGTTTACACTTGGAAGTTTGAGTTTACACTTGGAAGTTTGAGTTTACACTTGGAAGTTTGAGTTTACACTTGGAAGTCTGACTTTAAACTTTGAAGCTTGGCAGAGAAGCTTGAGCGTTGAGTTACATTTGAGTTGGCTGTTGTGAAAAGTAAAGAATATAGTTGTTATTTTCATTCATACTTTGTTAATTGTGTTGACCTTTTCAATTCACACTACTTTTATATTTATTTTACATACCCTAGTTTTTTTATTCCCATTATGGATTCAGCGGCAAAGGGAGAAACTTTCGGAGATGGAGATGATATGGGTACTTTGTGATAAATATGATATATCACTTAGGATTCCTCACACCCAGACGCCCATGACCCCTGTTACAAGATCATCTCTGGCAGACTGGATCTCTGAATGTACAGGAGCCAGATCTAAACAGCCGTTTACGTCGATCCCTATACAGTTTCCTGGGCCTACCCTATCTACCGATCCGAGAATAAAACAATTCACGAGACAGGGCTCACTTTCTGGTCAGTCCCATACTTCGTGGCTGTTGCCTGTACCCAAGATCCAATTATTTTCAGGGGATGATCCACTGCCCAAGAATGAGATCACGTATACAGAATGGTGGCACAAGATGCGATGTTTACTACAGGATTCTGATCTGAGCCACAGCCAGATATTTCAGGCTTTGAGGAGACCGCCTATGAGGAATGACCCGCCGTAATGTATGTGATGTATAATGTAGATTACTAGATAAGATACATGTATATATGTGTGATGTATAATGTAGATTACTAGATAAGATACATGTATATATATGTGTGATGTATAATGTAGATTACTAGATAAGATACATGTATATATGTGTGATGTATAATGTAGATTACTAGATAAGATACATGTATATATGTGTGATGTATAATGTAGATTACTAGATAAGATACATGTATATATGTGTGATGTATAATGTAGATTACTAGATAAGATACATGTATATATGTGTGATGTATAATGTAGATTACTAGATAAGATACATGTATATGTGTGATGTATAATGTAGATTACTAGATAAGATACATGTATAATGTATAATGTAGATTACTAGATAGATACATGTATATATGTGTGATGTATAATGTAGATTACTAGATAAGATACATGTATATATTTGATGTATAATGTAGATTACTAGATAAGATACATGTATATGTGTGATGTATAATGTAGATTACTAGATAAGATACATGTATATGTGTGATGTATAATGTAGATTACTAGATAAGATACATGTATATGTGTGATGTATAATGTAGATTACTAGATAAGATACATGTATATGTGTGATGTATAATGTAGAGTATGTGATGTATAAGGTGTGTGGTGTGTGTGTGTTGTTTGTTTTTTTTTTTTTGTTTTTGGTGTACACCCGTAGTATCATGAGGGGTCAAGTTTGCCCCCCATGTGTATTTAGACTCGGTCCAGTCCAGACCAATTTCCCCTATGCCACCATCTCTGGAGAGCTAAGAATCGCTGCAGATCAGTAAATGACATTCACGGAACTACCTAGTGTTCCTCGGGTGTATCCCCACTGCAAGTCTAACCCTGTCGTCAGTAGGAAAATACGCCATTGGCCGGTGAAAATGTGGAGTCCTTAGATGAGCTTGGGTCTGCATTTAAGGTAAGCACCCGGAACGTGTAAAGCATGGTGTTTGTTTTGAGGTTTTTGTCCTATGTCACAGACGGGTCAACTGGAAACCCCGGTATACAAGAAACTTTAATTTGAGTCGGATGTACAACAATAAACACTAGCTACAATAGCTATTTGCCGACAAAAACAAAGATACATAATGTATGGGTAAAACAAACACCTGTGGATAAACCATGGATTAAACAAACACCTGTGGGATAAATGGTTTGTGGATAAACCATGGATTAAACAAACACCTGTGGGATAAAAACATAAATTTACATTGGCATTATAACATATTATGCAGTAGTTCATTAATTTAAACCTAAAAATCCCTTAGTATTAATAGTAATATAGTAGTGGAATAAAACATTAAAGCAGATCGAGATCTATACAATGATAAATAATTATTTGATTTAGAGGTATACAGGTATACAAGTAATTTACAATTGATGCAACTGTCGTACCCTGGTATGATAGGAAGTTTTATTATATTCACATCATAAATCCATGACAAATACATGTTGTATTCTTCAGTGGGATACAAGATCTTGTTTTCAGAATCTGTATCATAGCTGTCTGTAGCCATAATACGTTTCTTGTTTTTACACAAAGTGATATATTTACACAAGTCCAGCATTCTGGGCTTCATTAAATATTATACAGAATTCAAATAGTACATATACTGAAAGGATAAAGAAACGCAGGGTAACAAAATATGCAACACTTATTTAAATCATTGGCCTAAAATTATGAAAACCGGTCAGCAGACTATCTATCTTGGTCACTGTGTACTAAAACCGGTGGCTAAAGTTACTTAACCGTTTCATGCACCGTGCCACATAGAGAAAGTGATAAAAAACACGTGCAGAATAATGATGACAAGTTCGTCAAAACATTTTGTCATACATATACACATCACTTTCCACTATTTACATTGAATTTGAAGATATTGCAATCATGGTACGGCTGACGGAAGTTCAGAGGGGTCAGGCTATTGCATTGCTAATGCAAGGTCAAAGGCAACAACAGGTTGCTACGCAGTTCGGTGCGAATGTTTCTACCATAGAACGTCTTGTCCGTCGTCTTAAGAGATACCGGAAGGGTTGCCGACCGACCGCGATCGGGACGTCAGAGCGTAACATCGCTACGTCAAGTCAGGGCTATTCGTCCTACCCACCTGCGTAATAGCCACGTTACTGCCACTGAAACCGCCGTTAATACGGTAGGCAATCATAATCGCCACATTCACCCCAAAACTGTAAGGAATCGATTGCGCGAGGTTTGTGTGCGAGCACGTCATCCATACGTTGGTCTGCCTCTCACGCATGCACGTCGCATGCGTCGTATGGCTTGGTTGTCTGCCCATGCTCCCACACGATTTCCAATGAGTAAATGGAGACGGGTATTTTTTACAGACGAGTCCTGGTTCACTCTTTTTCGTCCAGACGGCCGACGTTGGTATACGGGGAACGTTTCACCGACGCTTGCGTTCTTGAGAGGGATAGGTTTGGGGACGGCTCGGTTATGGTCTGGGGAGGGATATCTCACAGGGTAAAGTCACCGTTGATTGTGGTAACCGGGAATTTAAACGCCGTAAGATATAGGGATGTAATCCTCCGCCCGGTCGTAGTTCCATTTGTGCAACAGCGTTACCTAATTTGCTAGAGTTTGTCAAGACTTTCTCACAAACCATAACATTAACCCACTCGATTGTCCGCCGTACAGTCCAGATTTGTCCCCAATCGAACATCTGTGGGACGAACTTGACAAGAGGGTAAGGGGGCGTCGGAATATCCCTGTTACTCTCGACAAACTAAGGACTGCCTTCTTGCAAGAGTGGGACAATATCCCCATGAGAAGGATAAATGCACTGATGAACTCCATGCACAGGAGAATCAAGGCTGTGTCATATGCGCGAGGT
>CM026387.1:81687921-81706147 GCA_014843695.1 Archivesica marissinica | reverse complement strand
AAAGTGTCAGTTCACTAATATAATTCACAGCGTCAGTTCACTAATATAATCCCGTGTCAGTTCACTAATATAATTCACAGCGTCGGTTCACTAATACAATTCACAGTGTCAGTTCACTAATACAATTCACAGTGTCAGTTCACTAATATAATTCACAGCGTCGGTTCACTAATACAATTCACAGTGTCAGTTCACTAATATAATTCACAGCGTTAGTTCACTAATACAATTCACAGTGTCAGTTCACTAATATAATTCACAGCGTCGGTTCACTAATATAATCCACAGTGTCAGTTCACTAATATAATTCAAAGTGTCAGTTCACTAATATAATTCACAGCTTCAGTTCACTAATATAATCCAGTGTCAGTTCACTAATATAATTCACAAAGTTATCATATCGCGAGCTAGCTTTACTCCATTAAGCGCAATCTGTATCAATGTGAAATGAAATAAATCACATTCAACAAGAATGTGTGCAAGTGTGCAGAGAAATAAATTTATTATATTTATTTCTATCTCTTTTCAACAGTTACTGTACCAAACAGATCTATCGTGTAATATAATTGCTCAATAAATCATGCATTGCCTCTACATCACAAGTCACGTATAATACATGAACAAGGCCAATATGAAAAAACGAAAGTGGGGGTATTCACACAAAAACGTTATGTTTTCTCACCCAAAACATTAGTACAGTGTTGTACAAGACACTACACAAAGCAGCTGTGTTACTGAATACTAAACAAATCTCACAAAATATAAACAAACTATCAGTTCCGGTACAATATTTTACTACACTACCATATTTGGCAACTAATTTGCATACAATACGCTACTTCCTCAACGGTCTACGCATGTCTGTCTGCCGAGTTTCGTTCGTCAACCAATGAAACGGTTTGATAGTTTCCGTAAGAGTGACGTACTAATTAACCATTCATAAATGGCGCAGAAATACACAATGTCCTCGACTCAACAGCCCTGAACAGATGTCAATAGACAAAAAGTAGTTCCGGTACAACCCATGCAATTTTTCACCTAGAATATCAATTGTATGGCAAAACTAGCACATGTCCCTAAAATTAGACCTGTTAAAACACCACAGAACCAAATTCCATTCGAAACCACGTGTTCAACAAATATGACCTACATTTATCTAGGAATGAGCTGTTTACATAAAATGTATGTAGTTAATCTGTCACTTTTACACCAAATTTATGTAGTTCCAAAACAGCAGTGTATACTTATTCCAATGACTGTTATTTTAGAATTTGAAAGTATCAGAATTAGAAAATAGAGTGTTAATCAGAATAATACCATATCCCAGGAAATTAAATCTGTTAATTCATGCAAGTGAAAATCTCCACAAAATCTCCACTCTACAATATCATTCTCAATATTGTGTCAAACAAAAACTGCAGTAATTCATTATAGATCTATATATATATATATATAGGCAACTTTATGTGTGAAATTCAGTATAAAATTTTGTATACTGCTGTACATATATTACTGCAATTTGTGGTTTAACAAATATTATGTACTCACGCTCTACTGTACTGTATAAACCAACTGTATACGGCCACTAGTATTTCAACTGTTCACAAAGTTTGATGACACAACTCATTAATTAAAACACCATAATGATAGTCCTCTCATTGTCACTGATACTTCTCCCTGCATCGACTGCGAAAATCACTGCTGATACGTAATGGACGATAAATGTTCCCACGTCTTCAACGATGAGTTCCATGTAGATTCTATAAACGCTGCCTATGTAGATTCTACAAACGCTGCCAATGTAGATTCTAGAAACGCTGCCAATGTAGATTCTATAAACGCTGCCAATGTAGATTCTATAAACGCTGCCAATGTAGATTCTATAAACGCTGCCAATGTAGATTCTATAAACGCTGCCAATGTAGATTCTATAAACGCTGCCTTTCCACACGTCTGGTTAGACGATATAACATGATAATTAATTACAAATGTCCACAGATCTTCTTTTAAAAAAGCATATTTAAAACTAATTGTCCACTTCTCCTGGATTATTAAAATACAAGTAACAATGCCTATAAAGCATGTTATATGTCCACACGTTTTTCCATTAATAAATACATCCCGAACCACCTCCACGTATATATATCAAGACTGATCTATACATCCTGTCACGTCAAAAGTCAGCTCCTCCTTGACACAACAAACATCATCACGAATGGGCGCCATCTGTAGCAGGTCGGTTCTGGGGTGTTAAGTGCCCCATTACCAGTTAGCAGAAGAAAATAAACTCGGGGTAGGTTCTCTATCCACTTTATTGTATGTTTCGTGTCATAATACGGTTATTAACCAATTAATAACCAACCAAGCGATGTGACTGAAAATATATAACAAGCCAGCTTAAATATAAATAATAGTAATCTGGTCCTTCTTCTGAAAACAAATATATAAATACTTGTTTGCACTTCCAAAATGTATATGATATCTGGCATACACATAGCATAACCGTTACTAAATAACACGTTTACTCTTTCACAATTTACTAGTGACCGACTGATTGTATAGAACCATAATAGTAAAGTAGTACAAAGGTGAAACTAATAAAATCAACAATAGCACATCACAATAGTGCCATATATAAAAACAACAATAGCATATGTACATTCCATTTTCATTATTCTACACTTACCAGTATAAGGTACTGACCACCTTTCTTCCTCGCACACACACACACACCAGTGCCACTCCTAGTTGTTAGTTAGATCTGCAAGTTAAATAACAGAATGTGCAAAGAGTATATAGATGTGATAGATGAATTCAATACACCGCCATTTTTAGGAATTCATGTACAATTTGCATGGAACGCGAAATTACCAAAACCGGTTCTAACATTTACTTTCCAAATCAGCTCATTTCTAGAACAAACCAACACAAACGGTGTAAACAATAGACAACACCAGAAATACGTACCATTCAAATTTATCCAGTACTATTGTACAAATGTATTAATTTAAAAGATTTAACAAGACTGAATTTGAAGCTCACTTCAAATTTTCCACAACTCAGTGACGTGATATCATGAAACGAGCACCAACCAATCAAAGAGCTAGAATCCCATAGTCCAGGTAAGAAGGTCAACAGGGTCATTAAAACATATATGCGGTCTCACATAGACCAAACAGAGAGGTCTCACATAACCCAAAATATGAGCCTGCCACAATTATATACAATGAACGAGAGCATTATATACAATGAACGAGAACAGTATATACAATGAACGAGAGCATTATATACAGTGAACGAGGGCAGTATATACAATGAACGAGAACAGTATATACAATGAACGAGAGTATTATGTACAATGAACGAGAGCATTATATACAATGAACTAAGGCAGTATATACAATGAACGAGAGCATTATATACAATGAACGAGGGCAGTATATACAATGAAAGAGAACAGTATATACAATGAACGAGAGCATTATATACAATGAACGAGAGCATTATATACAATGAACGAGAGCATTATATACAATGAACGAGAACAGTATATACAATGAACGAGAGCAGTATATACAATGAACGATAATATTATATACAATGAACGACAGCAGTATATACAATGAACGAGAATATTATATACAATGAACGACAGCAGTATATACAATGAACGATAATATTATATACAATGAACGAGAGCATTATATACAATCAACGAGAGCAGTATATACAATGAACGAGAGCATTATATACAATGAACGAGAGCATTATATACAATGAACGAGAGCATTATATACAATGAACGAGAGCATTATATACAATGAACGAGAGCATTATATACAATGAACGAGAACAGTATATACAATGAACGAGAGCATTATATACAATGAACGAGAGCATTATATACAATGAACGAGAACATTATATACAATGAACGAGAGCATTATATACAATGAACGAGAGCATTATATACAATGAACGAGAGCATTATATACAATGAACGACAGCATTATATACAATGAACGAGAGCATTATATACAATGAACGAGAACAGTATATACAATGAACGAGAGCATTATATACAATGAACGAGAGCATTATATACAATGAACGAGAACAGTATATACAATGAACGAGAGCATTATATACAATGAACGAGAGCATTATATACAATCAACGAGAGCAGTATATACAATGAACTAGAGCATTATATACAATGAACGAGAGCATTATATACAATCAACGAGAGCAGTATATACAATGAACGAGAGCATTATATACAATGAACGAGAGCATTATATACAATGAACGAGAACAGTATATACAATGAACGAGAGCAGTATATACAATGAACGAGAGCATTATATACAATGAACGAGAGCATTATATACAATGAACGAGAGCAGTATATACAATGAACGAGAGCAGTATATACAATGAACGAGAGCATTATATACAATGAACGAGACCAGTATATACAATGAACGAGAGCAGTATATACAATGAACGAGAGCATTATATACAATGAACAAGAACAGTATATACAATGAACGACAGCATTATATACACTGAACGAGAGCATTATATACAATAAACGAGAACAGTATATACAATGAACGAGAGCATTATATACAATGAACGAGAACAGTATATACAATGAACGAGAGCATTATATACAGTGAACGAGGGCAGTATATACTATGAACGAGAACAGTATATACAATGAACGAGAGTATTATGTACAATGAACGAGAGCATTATATACAATGAACTAGGGCAGTATATACAATGAACGAGAGCATTATATACAATGAACGAGGGCAGTATATACAATGAAAGAGAGCATTATATACAATGAACGAGAGCATTATATACAATGAACGAGAGCATTATATACAATGAACGAGAACAGTATATACAATGAACGAGAGCATTGTATACAATGAACGAGAGTATTATATACAATGAACGAGAGCATTATATACAATGAACGAGAGCATTATATACAATGAACGAGAACAGTATATACAATGAACGAGAGCATTATATACAATGAACGAGAGCATTATATACAATGAACGAGAGCAGTATATACAATGAACGAGAGCATTATATACAATGAACTAGAGCATTATATACAATGAACGAGAGCATTATATACAATGAACGAGAGCATTTTATACAATGAACGAGAGCATTATATACAATGAACGAGAACAGTATATACAATGAACGAGAGCAGTATATACAATGAATGAGAACAGTATATACAATGAACGAGAGCATTATATACAATGATCGAGAGCACTATATACAATGAACGAGAATATTATATACAATGAACGAGAACATTATATACAATGGACGAGAATATTATATACAATGAACGAGAGCATTATATACAATGAACGTGAACATTATATACAATGAACGAGAACAGTATATACAATGAACGAGAGCAGTATATACAATGAACGAGAACATTATATACAATGAACGAGAACAGTATATACAATGAACGAGGGCAGTATATACAATGAACGAGAGCACTATAGACAATGAACGAGAATATTATATACAATGAACGAGAACATTATATACAATGAACGAGAGCAGTATATACAATGAACGATAATATTATATACAATGAACGACAGCAGTATATACAATGAACGAGAATATTATATACAATGAACGACAGCAGTATATACAATGAACGATAATATTATATACAATGAACGAGAGCATTATATACAATCAACGAGAGCAGTATATACAATGAACGAGAGCATTATATACAATGAACGAGAGCATTATATACAATGAACGAGAGCATTATATACAATGAACGAGAGCATTATATACAATGAACGAGAGCATTATATACAATGAACGAGAACAGTATATACAATGAACGAGAGCATTATATACAATGAACGAGAGCATTATATACAATGAACGAGAACATTATATACAATGAACGAGAGCATTATATACAATGAACGAGAGCATTATATACAATGAACGAGAGCATTATATACAATGAACGAGAGCATTATATACAATGAACGAGAGCATTATATACAATGAACGAGAGCAGTATATACAATGAACGAGAGCATTATATACAATGAACGAGAGCATTATATACAATGAACGAGAACAGTATATACAATGAACGAGAGCATTATATACAATGAACGAGAGCATTATATACAATGAACGAGAGCAGTATATACAATGAACGAGAGCATTATATACAATGAACGAGAGCATTATATACAATGAACGAGAGCATTATATACAATGAACGAGAGCATTATATACAATGAACGAGAGCATTATATACAATGAACGAGAGCAGTATATACAATGAACGAGAGCAGTATATACAATGAACGAGGGCAGTATATACAATGAACGAGAGCATTATATACAATGAACGAGAGCAGTATATACAATGAACGAGAGCATTATATACAATGAACGAGAGCATTATATACAATGAACGAGAGCATTATATACAATGAACGAGAGCATTATATACAATGAACGAGAGCATTATATACAATGAACGAGAGCAGTATATACAATGAACGAGAGCATTATATACAATGAACGAGAGCATTATATACAATGAACGAGAGCAGTATATACAATGAACGAGAGCATTATATACAATGAACGAGAGCATTATATACAATGAACGAGAGCAGTATATACAATGAACGAGAGCATTATATACAATGAACGAGAGCATTATATACAATGAACGAGAACAGTATATACAATGAACGAGAGCAGTATATACAATGAACGAGAGCATTATATACAATGAACGAGAGCATTATATACAATGAACGAGAGCAGTATATACAATGAACGAGAGCAGTATATACAATGAACGAGAGCATTATATACAATGAACGAGACCAGTATATACAATGAACGAGAGCAGTATATACAATGAACGAGAGCATTATATACAATGAACAAGAACAGTATATACAATGAACGACAGCATTATACACTGAACGAGAGCATTATATACAAAACGAGAACAGTATATACAATGAACGAGAGCATTATATACAATGAACGAGAACAGTATATACAATGAACGAGAGTAGTATATACAATGAACGAGAACATTATATACAATGAACGATAACAGTATATACAATGAACGAGAGCATTATATACAGTGAACGAGAGCATTATATACAATGCACGAGAGCATTATATACAATGAACGAGAGCATTATATACAATGCACGAGAGCATTATATACAGTGAACGAGAGCATTATATACAATGCACGAGAGCATTATATACAATGAACGAGAGCATTATATACAATGCACGAGAGCATTATATACAATGAACGAGAGCAGTATATACAATGAACGAGAACAGTATATACAATGAACGAGAGCATTATATACAATGAACGAGAGCAGTATATACAATGAACGAGAGCATTATATACAATGAACGAGAACAGTATATACAATGAACGAGAACAGTATATACAATGAACGACAGCATTATATACACTGAACGAGAGCATTATATACAATAAACGAGAACAGTATATAAAATGAACGAGAGCATTATATACAATGAACGAGAACAGTATATACAATGAACGAGAGTAGTATATACAATGAACGAGGGCAGTATATACAATGAACGTGAACAGTATATACAATGAACGAGAGCATTATATACAATGAACGAGGGCAGTATATACAATGAACGAGAACATTATATACAATGAACGAGAACAGTATATACAATGAACGAGAGTAATATATACAATGAACGAGAGCATTATATACAATGAACGAGAACAGTATATACAATGAACGAGAGCATTATATACAGTGAACGAGAGCATTATATACAATGCACGAGAGCATTATATACAATGAACGAGAGCATTATATACAATGCACGAGAGCATTATATACAATGAACGAGAGCATTATAAACAATGAACGAGAGCATTATATACAATGAACGAGAGCAGTATATACAATGAACGAGAGCATTATATACAATGAACGAGAGCAGTATATACAATGCACGAGGGCAGTATATACAATGCACGAGAGCAGTATATACAATGAACGAGAGCAGTATATACAATGAACGAGAGCATTATATACAATGAACGAGAGCATTAGTACAATGAACGTGAGCATTATATACAATGAACGAGGGCAGTATATACAATGAACGAGAGCATTATATACAATGAACGAGGGCAGTATATACAATGCACGAGAGCAGTATATACAATGCACGAGAGCAGTATATACAATGAACGTGAACAGTATATACAATGAACGAGAGCATTATATACAATGAACGAGGGCAGTATATACAATGAACGTGAGCAGTATATACAATGAACGAGAGCATTATATACAATGAACGAGAGCATTATATACAGTGAACGAGGGCAGTATATACAATGAACGAGAACAGTATATACAATGAACGAGAGCATTATGTACAATGAACGAGAGCAGTATATACAATGAACGTGAGCATTATATACAATGAACGAGGGCAGTATATACAATGAACGAGAGCATTATATACAATGAACGAGAGCATTATATACAATGAACGAGAGCATTATATACAATGAACGAGAACAGTATATACAATGAACGAGAGCATTATATACAATGAACGAGACCAGTATATACAATGAACGAGAGCAGTATATACAATGAACGAGAGCATTATATACAATGAACAAGAACAGTATATACAATGAACGACAGCATTATATACACTGAACGAGAGCATTATATACAATAAACGAGAACAGTATATACAATGAACGAGAGCATTATATACAATGAACGAGAACAGTATATACAATGAACGAGAGTAGTATATACAATGAACGAGAACATTATATACAATGAACGATAACAGTATATACAATGAACGAGAGCATTATATACAGTGAACGAGAGCATTATATACAATGCACGAGAGCATTATATACAATGAACGAGAGCATTATATACAATGCACGAGAGCATTATATACAGTGAACGAGAGCATTATATACAATGCACGAGAGCATTATATACAATGAACGAGAGCATTATATACAATGCACGAGAGCATTATATACAATGAACGAGAGCAGTATATACAATGAACGAGAACAGTATATACAATGAACGAGAGCATTATATACAATGAACGAGAGCAGTATATACAATGAACGAGAGCATTATATACAATGAACGAGAACAGTATATACAATGAACGAGAACAGTATATACAATGAACGACAGCATTATATACACTGAACGAGAGCATTATATACAATAAACGAGAACAGTATATAAAATGAACGAGAGCATTATATACAATGAACGAGAACAGTATATACAATGAACGAGAGTAGTATATACAATGAACGAGGGCAGTATATACAATGAACGTGAACAGTATATACAATGAACGAGAGCATTATATACAATGAACGAGGGCAGTATATACAATGAACGAGAACATTATATACAATGAACGAGAACAGTATATACAATGAACGAGAGTAATATATACAATGAACGAGAGCATTATATACAATGAACGAGAACAGTATATATAATGAACGAGAGCATTATATACAGTGAACGAGAGCATTATATACAATGCACGAGAGCATTATATACAATGAACGAGAGCATTATATACAATGCACGAGAGCATTATATACAATGAACGAGAGCATTATAAACAATGAACGAGAGCATTATATACAATGAACGAGAGCAGTATATACAATGAACGAGAGCATTATATACAATGAACGAGAGCAGTATATACAATGCACGAGGGCAGTATATACAATGCACGAGAGCAGTATATACAATGAACGAGAGCAGTATATACAATGAACGAGAGCATTATATACAATGAACGAGAGCATTATATACAATGAACGTGAGCATTATATACAATGAACGAGGGCAGTATATACAATGAACGAGAGCATTATATACAATGAACGAGGGCAGTATATACAATGCACGAGAGCAGTATATACAATGCACGAGAGCAGTATATACAATGAACGTGAACAGTATATACAATGAACGAGAGCATTATATACAATGAACGAGGGCAGTATATACAATGAACGTGAACAGTATATACAATGAACGAGAGCATTATATACAATGAACGAGGGCAGTATATACAGTGAACGAGGGCAGTATATACAATGAACGAGAACAGTATATACAATGAACGAGAGCATTATGTACAATGAACGAGAGCAGTATATACAATGAACGTGAGCATTATATACAATGAACGAGGGCAGTATATACAATGAACGAGAGCATTATATACAATGAACGAGAGCATTATATACAATGAACGAGAGCATTATATACAATGAACGAGAACAGTATATACAATGAACGAGAGCATTATATACAATGAACGAGAGCAGTATATACAATGAACTAGAGCATTATATACAATGAAAGAGAACAGTATATACAATGAACGAGAACATTATATACAATGAACGTGAACAGCATATACAATGAACGAGAGCATTATATACAATGAACGAGAACAGTATATACAATGAACGAGAGCATTATATACAGTGAACGAGGGCAGTATATACAATGCACGAGCGCAGTATATACAATGCACGAGAGCAGTATATACAATGAACGTGAACAGTATATAAAATGAACGAGAGCATTATATACAATGAACGAGGGCAGTATATACAATGAACGTGAACAGTATATACAATGAACGAGAGCATTATATACAATGAACGAGGGCAGTATATACAATGAACGAGAACATTATATACAATGAACGAGAACAGTATATACAATGAATGAGAGTAGTATATACAATGAACGAGAGCATTATATACAATGAACGAGAACAGTATATATAATGAACGAGAGCATAATATACAGTGAAAGAGAGCATTATATACAATGCACGAGAGCATTATATACAATGAACGAGAGCATTATATACAATGCACGAGAGCATTATATACAATGAACGAGAGCATTATAACAATGAACGAGAGCATTATATACAATGAACGAGAGCAGTATATACAATGAACGAGAGCATTATATACAATGAACGAGAGCAGTATATACAATGCACGAGGGCAGTATATACAATGCACGAGAGCAGTATATACAATGAACGAGAGCAGTATATACAATGAACGAGAGCATTATATACAATGAACGAGAGCATTATATACAATGAACGTGAGCATTATATACAATGAACGAGGGCAGTATATACAATGAACGAGAGCATTATATACAATGAACGAGGGCAGTATATACAATGCACGAGAGCAGTATATACAATGCACGAGAGCAGTATATACAATGAACGTGAACAGTATATACAATGAACGAGAGCATTATATACAATGAACGAGGGCAGTATATACAATGAACGTGAACAGTATCTACAATGAACGAGAGCATTATATACAATGAACGAGGGCAGTATATACAATGAACGAGAACATTATATACAATGAACGAGAGCATTATATACAATGAACGAGAGCATTATATACAATGAACGAGAGAATTATATACAATGAACGAGAGCAGTATATACAATGAACGAGAACGGTATATACAATGAACGAGAGCATTATATACAGTGAACGAGGGCAGTATATACAATGAACGAGAACAGTATATACAATGAACGAGAGCATTATGTACAATGAACGAGAGCAGTATATACAATGAACGTGAGCATTATATACAATGAACGAGGGCAGTATATACAATGAACGAGAGCATTATATACAATGAACTAGAGCATTATATACAATGAATGAGAGCAGTATATACAATGCACGAGAGCAGTATATACAATGCACGAGAGCAGTATATACAATGAACGAGAGCAGTATATACAATGAACGAGAGCATTATATACAATGAACGAGAGCATTATATACAATGAACGTGAGCATTATATACAATGAACGAGGGCAGTATATACAATGAACGAGAGCATTATATACAATGAACGAGGGCAGTATATACAATGCACGAGAGCAGTATATACAATGCACGAGAGCATTATATACAATGAACGAGAGCAGTATATACAATGAACGTGAACAGTATATACAATGAACGAGAGCATTATATACAATGAACGAGGGCAGTATATACAATGAACGAGAACATTATATACAATGAACGAGAGCATTATATACAATGAACGAGAGCATTATATACAATGAACGAGAGCATTATATACAATGAACGAGAGCAGTATATACAATGAACGAGAACAGTATATACAATGAACGAGAGCATTATATACAGTGAACGAGGGCAGTATATACAATGAACGAGAACAGTATATACAATGAACGAGAGCATTATGTACAATGAACGAGAGCAGTATATACAATGAACGTGAGCATTATATACAATGAACGAGGGCAGTATATACAATGAACGAGAGCATTATATACAATGAACGAGGGCAGTATATACAATGAACGAGAACAGTATATACAATGAACGAGAGCATTATATACAATGAACGAGAGCATTATATACAATGAACGAGAGCATTATATACAATGAACGAGAACAGTATATACAATGAACGAGAGCATTATATACAATGAACGAGAGCATTATATACAATGAACTAGAGCATTATATACAATGAACGAGAACAGTATATACAATGAACGAGAACATTATATACAATGAACGTGAACAGTATATACAATGAACGAGAGCATTATATACAATGAACGAGAGCATTATATACAATGAACGAGAGCATTATATACAATGAACGAGAGCATTATATACAATGAACGAGAGCATTATATACAATGAACGAGAGCAGTATATACAATGAACGAGAGCATTATATACAATGAACGAGAGCATTATATACAATGAACGAGAGCATTATATACAATGAACGAGAGCATTATATACAATGAACGAGAGCAGTATATACAATGAACGAGAGCATTATATACAATGAACGAGAGCATTATATACAATGAACGAGAGCATTATATACAATGAACGAGAGCATTATATACAATGAACGAGAGCATTATATACAATGAACGAGAACATATATACAATGAACGAGAGCATTATATACAATGAACGAGAGCATTATATACAATGAACGAGAACAGTATATACAATGAACGAGAGCATTATATACAAGAACGAGAGCATATATACAATGAACGAGAGCATTATATACAATGAACGAGAGCATTATATACAATGAACGAGAGCATTATATACAATGAACGAGAGCATTATATACAATGAACGAGAGCATTATATACAATGAACGAGAACATTATATACAATGAACGAGAGCATTATATACAATGAACGAGAGCATTATATACAATGAACGAGAGCAGTATATACAATGAACGAGAGCATTATATACAATGAACGAGAGCAGTATATACAATGAACGAGAGCATTATATACAATGAACGAGAGCATTATATACAATGAACGAGAGCATTATATACAATGAACGAGAGCAGTATATACAATGAACGAGAGCATTATATACAATGAACGAGAGCATTATATACAATGAACGAGAGCATTATACAATGAACGAGGGCAGTATATACAATGAACGAGAACAGTATATACAATGAACGAGAGCATTATATACAATGAACGAGAGCATTATATACAATGAACGAGAGCAGTATATACAATGAACGAGAGCATTATATACAATGAACGAGAGCATTATATACAATGAACGAGAGCATTATATACAATGAACGAGAGCATTATATACAATGAACGAGAACAGTATATACAATGAACGAGAGCATTATATACAATGAACGAGAGCATTATATACAATGAACGAGGGCAGTATATACAATGAACTAGAGCATTATATACAATGAACGAGAGCATTATATACAATGAACGAGAGCATTATATACAATGAACGAGAGCATTATATACAATGAACGAGAGCATTATATACAATGAACGAGAGCAGTATATACAATGAACGAGAGCAGTATATACAATGAACGAGAGCATTATATACAATGAACGAGAGCAGTATATACAATGCACGAGAGCAGTATATACAATGAACGAGGGCAGTATATACAATGCACGAGAGCAGTATATACAATGAACGAGAGCATTATGTACAATGAACTAGAGCATTATATACAATGAACGAGAACAATATATACAATGAACGAGAGCATTATATACAATGAACGAGAGCATTATATACAATGAACGAGAACAGTATATACAATGAACGAGAGCAGTATATACAATGAACGAGAGCATTATATACAATGAACGAGAGCATTATATACAATGAACGAGAGAATTATATACAATGAACGAGAGCATTATATACAATGAACGAGAGCATTATATACAATGAACGAGAACATTATATACAATGAACGAGAACATTACATACAATGAACGAGAGCATTATATACAATGAACGAGGACAGTATATACAATGAACGAGAGCATTATATACAATGAACGAGAGCATTATATACATTGAACGAGAGCATTATATACAATGAACGAGAACATTATATACAGTGAACGTGAACATTATATGCAATTGATGGGGTATTAATGTTTTTGAGTTTATACAAGTGGGTTATAAACAGCAAGTTTACAACTGGTAAATGTACTATTTGGGATTTTGACAATCATTCGTATGATGCCCTTATTTTGTATTTTCAGTTGTTTACCACATAACATGAATATATCAGCAAAGTTAATGCTCGGCAGTACAAGGTACAACAATATACATACAAACTATTAACAAATAGTGGTGACAATTATGTGGAGAAGGCACAGTATGCAATACAACATGATTATATAATGAACGTATTACAATAGCCCTGTACATAAACTCACTCAATTTCTAATTATTTCACTATAAGATAAATACAAAGTCTCATTATATATTATTTAATGTCCGTATTCATAAAAGCTTTGTAAATAAATGCACTCAATTTTCTAATTATTTCATTATTACCACCTGTAAATAGTTCTTTTAATGTATACATATTTGGTCTTTTCCAAGATAGTTATTAATATATTTCATTCTTATGTCTTTATATATTGAACAGTCTAGTAACCCATGCTATTCATCTTCTAAAACATTACATACTGAGCATTTTCTATCATCACATGGTATATTGTGTGGTTTGTGCCACCTTCCGGATTCCACTGCTAAATGATGTGATAATAATATTAATCATGACATAGCATTACGATATTTAGATAGGTCAATACTTTCAATATATGCAATGAAAACCAAAATGTACCACTAGTTCACTATAAAACACAGATGTACGCGAGTCTTCAGGTCTATTATGCCAGTTGTGTGTGAAATTATCATTTAATCTTCGTCTAAGTATATCTAAGCATACATGGTCATGTCCAACAGATTGTGCTATCCATACTTCATAAAATCCTAGACTCGAAAGCAATGTCTTTACAAGTGTAACCCATGAAGTTTTATTTGGGTATAGCTCTGCATCTAATACGAGGATATCATATACAAGTTTTACATATTTATTACTTTCACAATGTAATATTTTCAACCAGTATTTTACAATCCTAAATATATATAAACAATTAACTGTCTCATACCCAAGACACCGTAAACAAAATCATTTTGGGTACAGTGTTTTACATTTAGCAGTCTTTTACAATACAATGTGTGTATACGTTCTATGTTTCTTGCTGTATGAAAACCCCATACCTCACAACTATTGTTGAGGATAGGTAATACAAGTTTATCAAATAATTCAATTATATGTTTTATACTAACATCATAAAAATTATTACGTAAATAGTTATTTAGTTTAAGAATTTCCTTCTGTGCTCGACCAGCTAATGTTACTTGTGTTGCATGAAATGAACCACCCTGTGTAAAAACTATTCCTAAATATGAGAATGATTTTACAATTTCTATAATATGACCATCATATTGAAAACTAAGATTTCTCGGTATCATACCAGCTCTTCGGAAAACCATAACCTTCGTTTTCTCAACATTTACTTGTACTTTCCACCTTTCACAATAGTCTGACAAAATATCGAAACCATTCTGTAAACCTTCTGCTGTTTCTGATAAAATCACAATACCATTAGCATATAATAATACAAAACGCTTCTTCGCCCAGACTTAAACTGTGAAATAGCCATATAAATATCTGCTTCATTTATATGAAGAAACAAAGAAGAAAGATTAAGACACAAACTTATACAGTTTATGGTCTACAAACAAATGAATATAATAATAATACATACAAATCAATCAATCATGTGTTTATTAATTGAAATTTTTAAATGTTTACTATATTAATCATCTTGGAGGATACTCGCAAAATATCCTAAAGTTATATTTCGAGGGCTGGGTGAAAAACTACTGTAAGCCTTTCACTAGATCTGGCTTACACCAGTTGTGCACTGAGCGCTTGATTTGACTCATTTAAAGTGGATACTATTAAATGTAGGTTCGTCCGAGATAAATTGAACGCAGTATATATTCTTAAGTTGTGTTAGTTCTAACGTGCTTTAGGTTATACATTGATATGCATTCATACTATACGCTTTTATACACACATCCTCATTGACACCGCTTATGGTCAATATAATGGGTACTTGCTCCTGTTTCCCTCTCCGTGGTACTCACTCGCTCTCACACACCTCGTGCATGTATGACATTGGTACACTTGTGCTTGTCCTAGCTGGGCGTCACAATCTTAATGCTAGTGCAACGTCCAACCATGAAAACAACACACTTAATAGTTTCAATACTCAAAATAGTAATATATTTTAATAGCAATAGTATACATATTAATTATTATTAACCCTTAACCTACTATTCGCAAATAAAATCGCCCACGCCAACGACTATATGTACATCTAGTTAATCAAACATGGTTTGAAATTCATTATGCAAATACCTTTCATTGAAGTATGCAATATCATCAACCGGACTAAATAAGTGATTCTCAGGATTATTTATAGCTTTGAAATAGTTTTCAAATGTAGACATGTTCACACTAGATGTTTTGCTTTCAAGCTTGAGCATATTCCAATACAATTTTGCATTTTTATAACGAATATTTTCTAACTATAGTTTTATGCATTTCAAATTATCGTTTACATTTCCTAATTTCTAGTTCTTGACGTAGTCTCTATTTTCATCTGACTTACGAGCTCTATATTTATTTAAACACAATTGAAATTGTCTACGTGTTTCTTCACATATATCAGTAAACTATATAAGTGTCATCCAACATGTTATTAACCCTTTCAACACCAAGTAACGCACATGGACTGGTCCATGATATTCATAAACCAATAAATGAATCAGAAAATCACATTTGGACAAGTTCATTTATCAAAATGGGTAATTATGTCTAAAAATAGTCATATCACTGGCAAAAAGTGCAGATCCTGATGAGACGGCTCGTCACGAGCCGGCTCATCTGGATCTACACTTTTTGTAAGCCTATTTAGAGGTCTGTGGTGTTGAAAGGGTTAATTTGATAATCTAATACATAATACATTCTTTACAAATACTGGCTTAACAACCGAATCTAATATTGTCACAAACTCCTTAATACATGAGTTAACCTCTAGTTCTATGTTGCTAATATTAGGTTTGCTACACAGTACATCAAAATTGTTGTACATCCTTCGAACCTAGATTAGACAAAAAAGAGGCTTTACATTCATCTTTCCACATTAACGTTATATGTGTGTTTTCATAATTGAAATAATTCTAAGATAAATCAAAACCATTTTGCAACACTGTTGCAGTTTCTAAGAAGAGAACAATATCGTGAGCCCATAATATTAAAATCAGTTCAAACATTCGCAAATATATACTTCATCAAATCCGCTAAAGTATTCTTCTATATAATTAGATACAGGTACTTTGCAAACAGGAAATAGGATAGGCACACATGTAGACAATCACTCTAAGTATTCAGTCATATGCTTAACTCTAACATTGGTGTGTTTTCATATAGTATCTTACATCTAACAACTAATGTTATGCATTAAGTCATAGAATAGTATGCACATCAAAGTCTTAAGCTAGTTAAATAATAACAGTT
>CM026387.1:81662201-81686921 GCA_014843695.1 Archivesica marissinica | reverse complement strand
TGTCTAACGTGTGGCCCAAACCATTTGTAGTTTCATGCTATGTATTGTATCTTAATATGTATGACATATGTGCTACTGATTTGCAATAAAATATTATTAAATAAAATGGTTGCTAAAGATTTAAGCATAGAAAATCAACTAAACCAATTTACAATTATTGTAAACCCGCCAGTTTGCAATGATTAAATCATCAATGCTAAAACATACACAATATTGTATCAATATTCTATGTACATTTACAATTTACCAGGAGCAGACATAGAACTGCATATTAGTTGGGGTATTTTTTATCTGTTCATGTTTCTAATTATTGTTGTGATAGGTCTCTGTTTTTATATGTTATATATCGCCTTTTAATTTCGTCTGAACATGCTAACCACATATAGATCATTTTTGTTAGAATAATCACAAATAATACCAGTTCTGGACTTCTGTTTGAATTCTACCCATGATACATTTTCTTGTGTGAGGTAATGGTACACCATGTGTGTAAAATGTTTCAATTTACAGTGAACAGAACGTAACGGATAACCTGCGACAATATCTGAGTGAGGCACAAGAATTTATAAGGGAAAATTCAACTGACAAGGAACAACATGATGTGGAACTAAGTCTGCTTGTTATACAGTGTCTAGAGGTAATCTACTCAACACATATCAACGTAATGTGCCATATTTGTGTCATTATGAGAACGCAATTAAAGTTGATGCCAATATCATCATGGTCTTTTACCAATTAGAGCATACACAAATTAGAGCATACACGTTAGTTGTTGCAGTCAGTGCGCTCTCCTTTAGTGCATACATGGCACAGTATAAACAAGTAATGTCAATGCATCTATTTAACTAGTTTTCTGCACTGACAGAGTAAACCTCTAATTGTCTGCACTGACAGAGTAAACCTCTAGTTTTCTGCACTGACAGAGTAAACATCCACTAATGACATCGACAGGTAATATTGTAGAAATAGAACAATTTAAAATAATTGTCCAGGTAACAAACCGATATTATTTCTCGAATATCTGAATATATCATACATCGGTCTGACACAATTTTTATTTGTTTCAAGTTAATGAAATCGGTGTCGAAATACTGCTAGTGCACAAAAGTTATAAAAGTATAAGCAAGTGAAAATGTAAAAAGACATGTCACATGAAAGAGGTAACCATCAAGCAGGTTGCTTTCTCCTCAATCATACATGTACGTGTATGTACATATTAATTATACTTGACACTATGTTTATTCAAAGAAATAAATATAGGTTGAACTAAAATACATGCACTATGTTGGATATATCGTTGGGTAGCACAATTATACTAGAACTACAGGACCATGCCTCCTTTGTATGTATCACGTCTTAATGAGTCATAGTTTCAAATGCTCCATCCTTATGTAAGACACCTCTCCATATATAGTTCAAATGCTCCATCCGTATGTAAGACACCTCTCCATATATAGTTCAAATGCTCCATCCGTATGTAAGACACCTCTCCATATATAGTTCAAATGCTCCATCTTTATTTAAGACACCTCTCCATATATAGTTCAAATTCTCCATCCGTATGTAAGACACCTCTCCATATATAGTTCAAATGCTCCATCCGTATGTAAGACACCTCTCCATATATAGTTCAAATGCTCCATCCGTATGTAAGACACCTCTCTATATATAGTTCAAACGTTCCATCCGTATGTAAGACACTTCTCCATATATAGTTCAAACTCTCCATCCATATGTAAGGCACTTCTCAATGTATAGTTCAAATGCTCCATCCGTATGATAGACACCTCTCCATATATAGTTCAAATGCTCCATCCGTATGTAAGACACCTCTCCATATATAGTTCAAACTTTCCATTCGTATGTAAGTCACTTCTCCATATATAGTTCAAACTCTCCATCCATATGTAAGACACTTCTCCATATATAGTTCAAACTCTCCATCCATATATAAGGCACTTCTCAATGTATAGTTCAAATGCTCCATCCGTATGATAGACACCTCTCCATATATAGTTCAAATGCTCCATCCGTATGTAAGACACCTCTCCATATATAGTTCAAACTTTCCATTCGTATGTAAGTCACTTCTCCATATATAGTTCAAACTCTCCATCCATATGTAAGACACTTCTCCATATATAGTTCAAATGCTCCATCCGTATGTAAGACATTTCTCCATATATAGTTCAAACTCTCCATCCGTATGTAAGACACTTCTCCATATATAGTTCAAAATCTCCATCCATATGTAAGACACCTCTCCATATATAGTTCAAATGCTCCATCGGTATGTAAGACACCTCTCCATATATAGTTCAAACTTTTCATCTGTATGTAAGACACTTCTCCATATATAGTTCAAATTCTCCATCCGTATATCAGACACCTCTCCATATATAGTTCAAACTCTACATCTGTCTGTCAGACACTTCTCCATATATAGTTCAAACTCTCCATCTGTATATCAGACACTTCTCCATATATAGTTCAAACTCTCCATCCATATGTAAGACACTTCTCCATATATAGTTCAAACTCTCCATCCATATATCAGACATTTCTCCATATATAGTTCAACACTGCATCTGTCTGTCAGACACTTCTCCATATATAGATCAAACACTGCATCTGTCTGTCAGACCCTACCTACAAAGTTCCCACCTGAGGCTATATTCCAACCCTTGTTCCTATTTGCAATGTCAAGTTAAACCTTGAAACTATAGTCCAACCCTTGTTCCTACCTGCAATGTCAAGTTAACACTTGAGGCTATAGTCCAACCCTTGTTCCTACCTGCAATGTCAAGCTAACATTCGATGCTATAGTCCAACCCTTGTTCCTACCTGCAATGTCAAGTTAACACTTGATGCTATAATCCAACCATTGTTCCTACCTGCAATGTCAAGCTAACATTTGATAACACTTAAGATTATAGTCCAACCCTTGTTCCTACCTGTAATGTCAAGTTAACATTTGATGCTATAGTCCAACCCTTGTTCCTACCTGCAATGTCAAGCTAACATTTGATAACACTTAAGATTATAGTACATGTACAACCATTGTCCCTGTCTGCAATGTCAAGCTAACACTTGAGGTTATAGTACAACCCTTGTTCCTACCTACAATGTTAAGCTAACACTTGATAACACTTGATAACACTTCAGATTATAGTGCAACCCTTGTCCCTACATGCAATATCATGTTCTCACTTGGGGGCTATTGTACATCTCACTTCCTTCGTGTATTTGCAATGACCTTGCAGCAGATTGAGGGATTTTGTTGCTACTTAGAAAACTGTTCCATTATATTTTATCTCTGACAACTCCCTGATCACTAAACATGTACCCTCAAGTAAACTAGTTGTTGTGTTAAGACTTGCTCGTTCTATTAGCTGACTTGATCGTTTAGAATAGGCCAGTTGTCCGGTGTGCACACTGTACAGGCCATCCACAATTTCTTCAAACAATATCTCCACTAAAACCTCTTGTCCAATATTTTTATAAACTGCGCATCGAGCATTGTGGTTACTAGCAGATAAATGTTACTAAAATTGTTCCAATGTATTAACAAAAATGGCCACCATATAGCAGAGTCGTATAGAACATAAAGACTAGCCAAAATCGTTCTATCCGATATCATAATAAATGACCGATATCATAAATGCAATTGAGGTAAATTGTATGACCAAGAATTTCTTTTTCTGGGCATATAGTGTTCACACTGTCCGTTCTTCCGATAACATGGTACATACGTGGCTAAGAGAACAATAGATTTACTGTCTAATTGTCTAGGTATAGGATGTATGTAGCTATAAAACTTGTATGTGTGTATGAATTCCGTATATGTTGCTATATGGAACAAACGAATAGACACTTAATATGCAATGTTGGATATGTCCGAGCCAATATTTCCTTCTGGGGCTGTTACTTCATCGGCTATGGATGGATTTCAATGTATCACAAATGTTTGCCATCTATAGGTGATGTATCGTTCACAATACCTACGTCCGTAGCTTCACAATCAATGCCATATATAGGTGATGTATCGTTCACAATACCTACGTCCCTAGCTTCACAATCAATGTCATCTCTAGGTGATGTATCGTTCACAATACCTACGTCCGTAGCTTCACAATCAATGTCATCTATATGTGATATAACGTTCACAATACCTACATCCGTAGCTTCACAATCAATGTCATCTATAGGTGATATATCGTTCACAATACCTACATCCGTAGCTTCACAATCAATGTCATCTATATGTGATATATCGTTCACAATACCTACATCCGTAGCTTCACAATCAATGTCATCTATAGGTGATATATCGTTCACAATACCTACATCCGTAGCTTCGCGATCAATGCCATCTATAGGTGATGTATCTTTCACAATACCTACATCCGTAGCTTCACGATCAATGTCATATATAGGTGATGTATCGTTCACAATACATACCTACGTCCGTAGCTTCACGATCAATGTCATCTATAGGTGATGTATCGTTCACAATACCTACCTACATCCGTAGCTTCGCGGTCAATGTCACATTCGGAGGTTAACTGGGATATATAGGTACAATATTTACTATCTTCGGCTATAGAGGGATTTAAAAACTATGTGCCACAAATGTTCGCCGTTGATATATTAAATTTGACTCGATTAGCGATTAAAGCTTTATATTGGCATCAAGAAAACAAGTAAATTAAAGTTTTAGATTGTCATCGAGATGACTAGTAGATGAAAATGTTACATTGGCTTCGAGATTAATAGATGATGAATATCTTACCTTGGCATCAAACTTACTAGTAGATGGCATCGAGATTAATAGTAATAATTAATTGGAATTACGTGGGCATGCTTGACCAGCCAATCTTCCCTGCTCCCCAATCGTGTACTGCTAATACACTGGTGGTGAGCAATCCATGACCAGCATAAACCTCTTATTTCATGATTGTGCAATATATTTCCAATTCCAGAAGAAGCGATTTCGGTGATTGGTCATAGCATCTCAACCCATTCTCTCATACACTTCCACATATTTCATCTTGGTGTGTGTGTGCGTGCGTGCGTGCGTGCGTGCGTGCGTGCGTGCGTGCGTGCGTGCGTGCGTGCGTGCGTGCGTGCGTGGGTGGGTGGGTGCGTGCGTGGGTGCGTGCGTGCGTGCGCGCGCGCGCGTGCGTAATAGAGCGGTTTCCGTGAGCATGCGCTTATTGTCGCTGAATTTAAATCAAAGGTTTGGCATCCGGTCTACAATGAGTTATTTCCTCTCCCAATAGTTTGAACAAAATCTAAACTATTTCTTTGACAGACACAGTGTGTTGATAGTTTTGATTTTTATGCTTTGTTAATGCTTAAGCATACGATTTTGGGTAAACCGATTTATCAACTGTTTAAATATGTTTGTGAACAGGATATGTTTACACAAGAAGCCACTAGAGCAAATGTCGTCGAAACACAATACACCTCGCAGGCCTTACAGCAGGCTACACAGAACATAAACGGAGAAGAGTTGACAGTAGAGAAACTGTACGCACTAGCCAATGCAAGAATGGGCCTAGCGACAGTAGCCAAATACATAGCGAAAATTGTTAGTAATCAAGGAGACACCAGACATATAGATCGTAGTGTGAGGAAGATGATTGAGGCAGCTGCGATACTGTGCGAGGAAACAAATGTAAAATGGACAAGGTATGGTTATTTAAAACCCTACCTTTCCTATTGGGCTTCTGGTTGTGTCGTACTTACATCGTACTTGTTGATACGTGTGCTGGATAATTATCAAATGATCATATGTATTGGTTAGTTTAACATAGCCATATAATGTATATAAACAACACCAACATCATAGTTTTGTTATTTAATACAGAATACTATTATCATATGTATTATTAGGCTGTCCGATTAGTGCAGTGGTTAGCACGCTCCGGTTTCCTCACTCATGAATGACCACAAATACGCTGTCATCCGCGCCAATGAGAATGATTAATATTAGTTGTTGCAGCTTGTTTCGCAAAGTTTAAACTTATATGTATTATTTGAATGTGTGTGTTTTACGTTTATTTATCGTCGCTACCGGTTGCCCATATGAGCGACGCCTCCTGCAGAGATTAGTCATTTTAGGTTTTTGGAGGATAGTGCAATGATACAGACAGATACCCATTCCAGAGTCTCCTCTTGTTCTTTTACGCGCACGGTGTACACCGTGTACATCACTGACACAAGACCTCGGTTTAAAGTCCCATCTGAAAGACTGTTAATTGTATTAGTGTCAGACGGGGATTGAACCTGCGATCCCTGGAATACCAGTCAAGCGTTTTACCACTGGACTACAGATCCGTCTGTGTATTATTTAAAAATGGTGGAGATAAAACCACATTATATGTTACAGTCCTTGCCTACAGAATGTGTTATAGAGTATTAACCATGTGTTTCTGGTATCATTTTAGGGTGTACCTAGTGAAATACCTCTGTAGGTATTATGGTATAGATATATACCAAGCAATATGCCGAGATCCAGCACCATACATGAGATGGATCTGTATAGGAGATATGAACAGAAATCAAGTAAGTCAATTACAGTCCTACAGAGTTGTGGCCATTTGTAACAGAATTAAGACACTATGCTGTTCTGTATGTGTACAGTATGTATGTATGTATGTATGCAATATGTGTAGAGTATGTGTATGTGTAGAGTATTTGTATGTGTACAGTATGTTATGTGTACAGTATGTGTATGTGTATAGTAAGCAAGAATACATCTTTTGTTTTGAACTTGTCATTTGAAGATCTTTTGTTTTGAAATGTTAACGAGTTTTTTAGTTTTTGTTTTGTCCATTAAAGTTGTCTGAAGGTGAGTTTTCTCCGGGTACTCCGGTTTCCTTCCACACGAATGACCACATATGCGCTTTCATCCGCGCCAACGAGAATGATTAATATAAGTTGTTAAAACTTGCTTATGGTGGTCACCAGATCGAAGAGGTGGGTTTTCTTCGGGTACTCCGGTTTCATCCGCGTCAACGAGATTGATTAATATAAGTTGATTAATATAAGTTGTTAAAACTTGCTTGGCAATCGTTTAACTTTAAAATATTTGTATTTGCACTAATATAATAGTGGCATTTACACCAATAGTTGTTGCACAAAGAGTGGGAAAGAGAAAATACTTGTTGTGTATTCATTTAAAACGTCAATGCATCTATATATCCATTTCCTGCTGTAGACAACAGTTGGGGCCTTCTGATACATATAAACTAATTATACTCATTATCAATTTTTACACCCCCAGAAATTAATTAGCATCAAATTTAAGCTTAGAATAGACCATGGAAAATCATTGTGTTGTAATTCAAAATGTCTTTGATACTAGTGTAATGTCCATATAGTGTCCAGTGTATGGATATGTCACTTGCATGATTTATATCTCTATCGTTGTAATGATGTAATAATGTTGTCTATGATTTCCTAATAATTACAACAAATGTAAATGTTTAACTATATATCCATATATTGGTACATGTACTAGGAAGTATCAGGCTTTTTTTGTCTGTGTCTGTAAGTTTTGTTGACAAAATGCTGTCCTAATATCAAATCAGTCCCCAATCAGTATAACGGTATCTTGTATAATATGCATGTTAATTAAAGGGCAGGTTTATTCCCCCGCAACCCCGATCATTTTTGCCGGTGGAAAACGCGGAATTTACGGAACCCTGAGGGACATATATTGAAGGTATTGTTATTGGCTTTACCTTCATATATCGACATTATTTTTCAGGCGACATGGTGTTATAAATAAAAAAACTATAATAATAATTGTGGGGTTGACGAATTCCGATAGTTATACTTTTGGAAAACCCGGAACTCCACTGAACACTTTATAATATCTGTATTCAATGGGGTATATTAGTGGGAATTATATCAAATTAAAGGTATTGTTATTGTTTTGAATTTGATGATCGGACAACAGGAAGTTATACAAATAACTGAATGAAATCAATGTTTTTGCGGTGTTGCGGATATCCCCATATTTTTCCGTTTGGAAAACGCGGAACCCGTGGAACCCTTTATAATATCTATTTTCGATTTAGTAGGAATTAAATCAAATTAAAGTAATTGTTAATAGCTTTAATTTGATATATAACAATAACAGATTGGAGGACAGCATGATATAAAATTAGTTGAATGAAATGAACAGTTTTTGAGAATGCGGAAATCTGCTAATTCAAGGTTAAACTTTGATAAATGGTTTAATAAATGCGGAAACTCGGGGAACACTATAAGTTCTATATTCGATCGCCTATATTAGTAGGAATTACATCAAATTAAAGTAATTGTTAGCTAGTGATATATCAAAATAAACAGATCCGGGTGAAAGGAAGTTATGAAATGTGTGAATGAAACTAATGATTTTGCAGAAACCCACTAATTCTAAGTTTAATAAATGCAGAACCACCGTTCTGTTTTCGATTGCCCTTTCTATTCTGAATGATATCAACCCAACAGAAGTAGAAGATTTCTGCAAATGGAGTAGAACGAATGGAGGACATTTGTTTGCAAATACAAATTCTCTGAAAATATCTCGATTTGTATTGTCGTATACACGAACTAATATAATATAACATATTGGGCATGCACTACCTAACAAATACATACTAAACACTTTAAATAATGGCCTGGAACTTTCAGATTAGTAACAAATCATCACCATTTAAAATCTCAACAGATAAATGATGGTCTTTATACAAACAGTTTGTGTTAATGAAAGTCGAATGATTTCTATCTCTGCTCAACAAACCTAAATATTATTAATCGATATCGGTTTATCTTTATAAGTATCTTGCTAATATTTTATCTTTATTATATGTAAGTAATATTTGTTTAATGTTTACATACAATTAATTTCCATATCTATTTAATATCCCAGTTGCTGCACCGTATTCTTTTATCATTCTGCTAGATGCAGCTTACTAGCTGTTTTCCGGTGATAGAGGTCTACCCGCATGTAGGAACTGTAAGAGGTCCCTCACCCATTGTGGCTTGACCTCGCTGTGTACTAGCAATACTTAAATACTGTTTTAAGTTGACATGCTCTTCTGCCATGTCAATTTTCCAATGTCCCTTGTAATATGGGTCAACGTTCAGGTGTCCATTGAACAAAACAGTATCTGTGATAATAGTTGCTCGTATTCGCACTGATACTCATTCCTCTGACCGTTGTGTCATTTGGTATGGTAACGATTTTCCTAAGGAGAGTTTGAGGCGAATCATAGCGATACCATTCTCGCCGACCAATCCTGCATTTACACAGATACGTATCCGTGTTTATCTACGAAGAAAACGAAGTCAGGTAAACATAGACAGAATGTATGTTGTAGTAATCATGTCCCCATTTTTTCGAGGAAAGTATAAGATATAAGGGTTGTCTGATGTGGTGTGAAGTAACGATAGCTGATTGGGCATTGATACATTAGACTAACAGGCGGCGACTGGTTAATTGACGTAATGGGGCATAATTGACAAGCTAATATTTATAATAATCCTTTCAGATTGTTGAAGTTTCTGATAGGTATATTGTGTGTGGTGAACACTACCACAACATTAGAGAAGCTGTAACAAAGGTGGCACTTGGTGAAAATGTAGAATGCCTTCAAGAAACTGTGCAGGTATTAAGGAAGAGTATATAACAGACACTATAGTATGTGTTTATTTCTCGTCATCACCAGTCTATTAAAAAGGTAGGGCGTCCAGAAGCGAGTGTTGGTCTAATGGACGATATTTCTAGGCACGGAAGATATCTAAATTCTGCACTATTTAAAGTCTCATCCGTTGGTCTGGGGATTTTGAACTTGAACCAATATGTACACTGTTCATTTGCTGATCCTATCCGTGGACAGTAATCAACGAGAATGTCATGCCTACAATATAATGGTTGGTATCAGATCATAATAGGAAATTATGCAATCGCGTAAAGTTGCAAAATGAAGTTGAGAACCAGTTTCTTTTTTTCATTTTATGTTACATTATTATTGAATTAATACAAGCCCCAATGGGAACACCAGTTTGTCATTCTAAAGCAGGACATGTGAAATATTTACATTGATAAAGAAGAAAACATCAGCATTCTCAATGGGGTTCTGTCATAAGTGTATGAAAACATAGTTTCTTTTAAAGACATTTGGACCATTTCAAGTTGCACATTCACCCAACTAGGAGAATGCTTGATGTGTGTGTATATATAGTACATGTATAATATTTCGTGTCTATATTTTAGGAACTTCACACAGCTGGTGTGAGAGTAGAGTGTTTATTGCAACTAGCAATACATAGAGAGATCACCAGTTCGTATCTCTATCCACAACAACAGAGAAAACTTACACCTGAGGTTAGTGCCAAACAAACTGCATTATTCCAGTATATATATGTTAGTAATCGGTGTATGTTTTTCCTCATCTTCAGCAGTAATATATTCTGAATAGGTATGTGGTTTGGTTTCAGCACTCTGATTCTATCATTTCATTCTCAACTTTGATCTGAATATTGTGCAAAACCAAACATTTCGGTCCTGTTAGTGAAAAGTGTTGAAATTAAATAATAATTCACTTTTGCAGTATATCATTTGACAGGATAATCTTGTTATAAATGAATAATTGAAGTTAAACTTTATAAAGAATCAAGTAATCTGCAGCATTTTAGAATACAGTCAGATGGTGATCAGTGTAATTCTGAATAAGTGAAGTATATTTGTGGTAGTGGACAGTGTGTGTTTTTTTACGTTTATTTATCGTCGTTATCGGTTGCCCATATGAGCGACGCCTGCTAAAGAGATGAGTGGTTTTGGAGGATAATGCAATTATACAAAGACCCATTCCAGAGTATCCTCTGGTTCTTTTACGTGCATAATGTAAAGCAACGACACGAGACCTTTGTTTAAAGTCCCATTTGAAAGAGTGTTAATAGTATTATGGTCAGACTGGGTATCGAACCTGTGATCCCTGGATTCACAGACAAATGTGTTAACCACTAGACTAATGATCCGTCTGTACACCTCGGCATAAAGAATATTACATGTTTTAGACAGCTGTCAAATCAGTGTTTTGCTATTTATTTCAGGTGATGCTTACTCTGAACACATTTGTTGAAAACTGTGATTCCGTGAAAAATAAGGTAATATTAATAATCTAAAGAAGCAAAAGCTAAATATTTATTAAGTGTAAAATAAAATGATTAGTGGTAACATCCTGATTAATTTTGTAATTTCATTTTTGTCATCTTATTTCTTTATTTCATACTTATGCATTGATAACAATATGATAATCTAAATCGATTGATGACACACGATGGGACCTGCATTATAATATATAGCCACCAATGGTCGTTCCAGAGTATTATTCAACTCAGTGAAGGGTATTGGGTATGTCTGACTTCTGCATAGCAAATGGGCATACCCAAGCAATGTTGTTATTTAACAATTAAATGTCTCGTGCATACAATATGATACATGGGTCGGAATGAAGGTATATATGCAAGGCATACTTATATTATGTCCAGGTTATTGCTCTGGTGCATTGGATTGGTAAAGTGCCTAATACCTATATATAATTATAACATCATTTTTAAATCGAAACTGGAGTTGCATTTTTAGGGGCTGCTTTCGATTTACCAAGTTCAGGCATATTCTCTAAGTTGCCAGAGATGCAGGCTTATTGTGTGATGTGCCTATTCATACTTATATAAAATTTATCTCGGAGGTGTGTGTCTGACGTTTATTTATCGTCGCTACCGGTTACCCATTTGAGCGACGCCTCCTGAAGAGATTAGTCATTTTAGATTTTTGGAGGATAGTGCAATGATACAGACAGAGACCCATTCCAGAGTCACCTCTGGTTTATTTTACGTGCACGGTGTAAAGCACCGACACGAGACCTCGGCTTAAAGTCCCATCTGAAACACTGTTAATTTTATCAGGGTCAGACGGGGGATCGAACCTGCGATCCCTGGATTACCAGTCCACCGTGTTAGCACTGGACTACAGATCCATCCGATCTCGGATTATGTCTGCTGACGTTTTTATAACAAGCTCATGATACCATGTCAGCATTTGGATTGCAAACAGTCTTGTCACTCAAAATACTGAATATGTTTTAAATTTCATTTAAATCAAATCATTCAAATGGACACTGAATGAGAACTCGATAACATTTTAATTATATAAGCCGAACATTTGTATTATGCATTTGTGTGGTTTATGTGCTTCTGTTCTTTCTTTAGCCATTGATGCGTGACATGCTTATCAACCAGCTGGTACCAAGACATCTAGTGGTAACTGAGGGAGAGGCTTTACGCTTACAAGGGATACAGTGCCTTCTTGTTCACTTCCAATCGGTCTTGTCACATGTTAAGGGGGACAGAACTCTACTACAGCCACTCATAGCATTGATGACAAATCCACAAATATGTGTAGTATGTGTTCTGTTGAGTAAACATAATTATCTTGTATAAACATTTACCAAGTTTGGCACAATGTATTCTGGGCAAGTCTCTTAATTGATTCCTAATTTCAACAGCTGTGTAGAATGTGAAAACCATTTTTATATTGTTAATGCAAGCAATACGAACTTGCAATTACATGTATGTTAAAATGCGTCACCCTATGTAATAATTATGTAAATATACGATTGCATAAGTTCAGGTCACAGGTGTGTCTCATTTCAGAACATGTTTTTACCCACAATGCCTCAAGATGACCTCGAGGATGTGAAGGAAGCTTTACTAGCAGCGAGAAACCACGCTGGTGGTGATACTAATCCTGTATTCTACCGTAAGTAATTATTTGTATATGTGTGTTTTGTTCCTTCAGTATCCTGTATTCTACCGTAAGTAATTATTTGTATATGTGTGTTTTGTTCCTTCAGTATCCTGTATTCTACCGTAAGTAATTATTTGTATATGTGTGTTTTGTTCCTTCAGTATCCTGTATTCTACCGTAAGTAATTATTTGTATATGTGTGTATTGTTCCTTCAGTATCCTGTATTCTACCGTAAGTAATTATTTGTATATGTGTGTTTTGTTCCTACAGTATCCTGTATTCTACCGTAAGTAATTATTTGTATATGTGTGTTGTGTTCCTACAGTATCCTGTATTCTACCGTAAGTAGTTATTTGTATATGTGTGTTTTGTTCCTACAGTATCCTGTATTCTACCGTAAGTAATTATTTGTATATGTGTGTTTTGTTCCTTCAGTATCCTGTATTCTATCGTAAGTAATTATTTGTATATGTGTGTTGTGTTCCTACAGTATCCTGTATTCTACCGTAAGTAATTATTTGTATATGTGTGTTTTGTTCCTTCAGTATTATTGTACTGAATCTGCATCAATTAGAAGATTGGGGAATTTTAATCTGGGATTAACTAGTTCTATCAGGTTACTTCAATTGTTTTCATTGCATCATCTGGAATTGTTATATATATACGTTATCTAAAGTAAAGTTTGGAATTGCATCATCTGGAATTGTTATATATATACGTTATCTAAAGTAAAGTTTGGAATTGCATCAGCTGGAATTGTTATTTATATACGTTATCTAAAGTAAAGTTTTTGTTTATTGTGGTGTCAATCCTAATGAAAGATCAGCCATTTTCGGCTTATGAGACAATTCTTTTTGTGAACATCAATAATTACCAAAAGGATGCATTGTATTATAGCATTGACTTCTATTTCAGGATGTCCGAATGGCCATCCATATGTCATTGGTGATGTAAGTATGTAATAGATTTGTAAACCAGGTAGATTCATGAGTATAAACTTGCAGCATATGATAATTTTATGTATTGACTGATATTATGTTTGTATGAATGGTGATATTGTTATGAACAATGATATTGTTATGAATAATGATATTGTTATGAACCATGAAATTGTATATGAACCATGATATTGTTATGAATCATGATATGGTTATGAACAATGATATTGTTATGAATAATGATATTGTTATGAATAATGATATTGTTATGAACAATGATATTGTTATGAACCATGACATTGTTATGAATGGTTGTATTGTTATGAACCATGCCACTGTTATGAATAATGATAATATGAACCATTATATTGTTATGAACCATGATACTGTTATGAACCATGATATTGTTATGAATAATGATATTGTTATGAATAATGATAATATGAACCATGATATTGTTATGAACCATGATATTGTTATGAACCATGCTATTGTTATGAACCATGATATTGTTATGAATAATGATATTGTTATGAATAATGATAATATGAACCATGATATTGTTATGAACCATGATATTGTTATGAACCATGATATTGTTATGAACCATGATATTGTTATAAACAATATGAACCATGATATTGTTATGAACCATGACATTGTTATGAATGGTTATATTGTTATGAACGATGTTATTGTTATGAATTGTGACACTGTTCATGTATGAGGCTCCCTGAATAATATTCTTGTTATTACAATGTCATATCTTTAATATCCATTATGTATATTTTGTACAATAGCATTGTACCATAGCATTGTACAATAGCATTGTACCATAGCATTGTACCATAGCATTGTATCATAGTATTGTATCATAGCATTGTACCATGGCATTGTATCATATCATTGTACAATAGCATTGTACCATAGCATTGTACCATAGCATTGTACCATAACATTGTATCATAGCATTGTACAATAGCATTGTAGCATAACATTGTACTATAGCATTGTACCATAGAATTGTACCATAGCATTGTAACATAGCATTGTACTATAGCATTGTAACATAGCATTGTACCATAGCATTGTACCATAGAATTGTACCATAACATTGTACCATAGCATTGTAACATAGCATTGTAACATAGCATTGTACCATAAAATTTATACCATAACATTGTATCATAGCATTGTAGCATAGCATTGTACCATAGCAGTGTACCATAGCATTGTACAATAGCATTGTACCATAGCATTGTACCATAGCATTGTACAATAGCATTGTACCATAGCATTGTACCATAGCATTGTATCATAGCATTGTACCATATCATTGTATCATAGCATTGTACCATAGTATTGTAGCATAACATTGTACCATAGAATTGTACCATAGCATTGTAACATAGCATTGTAACATAGCATTGTACAATAGCATTGTACCATAGCATTGTACTATAGCATTGTAACATAGCATTGTACCATAGCATTGTACCATAGCATTGTACAATAGCATTGTACCATAGCATTGTACCATAGCATTGTATCATATCATTGTACCATAGCATTGTACCATAGAATTGTACCATATAATTGTACCATAACATTGTACCATAGCATTATAACATAGCATTGTAACATAGCATTGTACCATAGAATTTATACCATAACATTGTATCATAGCATTGTAGCATAGCATTGTAGCATAGCATTGTACCATAGCTTGGTAACATAGCATTATACCATAGAATTGTAACATATCATTGTACCATATCATTGTACCATAGAATTGTACCATAGCATTGTACCATAGAATTATAGAATGGTACCATAGAATGGTACAATAGAATTGTACCATGGACCGAACCTGGATTAGTATTACTTGCGTTTTCTCAGTATGTAGCATTATCTTTATGCTAGATCACCCAGATTATGTGCTGCTATTATCTTTCTTCTAAGGAGGACTGTTTTCAAATAATGCTTCTCTACCTTAGTGTGGACGTCCAGCAACAGTCGGACATTGCAGAGACTGTGGTGCTACTATTGGGGGAGAGGATCACGAACTCCACCCCGGCAATATACAATACCAAGGGTCAGTTATTGCTCAGAAGTGACATATTGAACTGTAAATTCACTCAGGGGAATCAAACATTGCTTGTGTGCAAAGTTTTATAAAAGTTGTAATTTATCTACATGTATCTGGCATATATTCTTTTGAACATATTTATGTGGAAGTTTGTTTCCTCTGTGTGTGAATTTTTGTTCAACTGTTAACAACATGATTACTATGTGTTATGTTCATGAAATGTCATTGAGTTTTGTTTCAACTTTATTACATTAAAAACCATTTTATAAGGAAATTGGGGGCAACTATGGCAAATAATAGTTCATTACACAGGAGTTCACGGATTGCAAATACCCGAGTATTTGGAACATCTGATCTTTAGATTAGTACAGTGCCATATTTGTGGGTATATGGACTCCATATACTCCCAAATGTCTGCATTGATTAAAATTCGTTCTTGGTGTTCGAAACTCTATGACATTCAGAATGTATTTAATTTAACACATATTCCTTCTAATAATAGTATGCCATCATGCAATTAGAATATAGGTGAAAGCGTGTTTGGAATACCTGTAATTTCATATTTCATTCATGGTTCTAAAAACACTGCAACTGATTTAATATTATGAAATACGGGTCATTCTGACAATGGTCGATTCGGACAATGTCCTATTCCGACCATATCACGTCAATGTCGTGCAGATATCCAGGTTCAAATATTGTCAAATTTTTTTTCGACAATAATGCCCCAAGCACGACATGTAATTTCACAATAAGAGTCGTGTTGTGTCTTATGCGCAACTTCAGGAATGCGCGTCATAGGTCAATGTCACACTTTGGGGTCAAAGGTGAACTCTTAATGCAGCAATAACCGAGTACCAATGTTCATCATTATGAGATAGTATACTGTGTTGAAATTTACGGTCATGGTCAATGACATCATACATAGCTTGCACCAGAATATAATATCTTACAGCTGTGGAAAATGTCTGCATATTAATCTTCACATAAATCTGCACAGTGAAACTCTCACCAACTATGTGTGTACCACATTATGCGAGTCAATTGCACACATATGTTTTGTTCTGAGCACGAATCAGCCGGCACCCCTTGGATACACAAAGCACATTTCATTTAAGTACTCTTGTCTCGGACCATTGGTTCTGTCTATTTTCTTGTCTATTTTTAAAGTAATTCAATCACTTTTGAAAATGCACTACCATTAATAAATGATTAGCCATCATGAAGTTGATATCTCTGAACTGTTAATATTTAGCTTAGATGTACACTAGTCGCTTCTTTAAAATATTGAGACGGAATATTGGCTTGTTTTAAAATATTAATAAATGGTATGAGGTTCGACATTGAACATGTTAAATATACCCAGAGACTAAATAAACTTTTCATTTCATTTATGTGTTGTAATGTTCTGTAGTATTTAATTTTGTCAATTCTGCAGAAAGGACAATACGATGACTGGTCATATACTTGGCCGTGCTGATGCAAGAGGTCACGGTCCAAAGCCTGAAAGAACACTTACCCCAGCTTATTGCGCTTCACTCAGGTTATTGATGCACTTGGCTATGTATATAGGGGCAGGAAGAAACCAGCAGGTATATATATGTTTGTTTTCTTTATTAATATTTAAATAACGTTGCTACTGGTTGCCCATTTGAACGACGGGCAGTTTACCTAACAAAACATTTCCTGGGGAGGCTCCAGCTGATAACCAGTACTTTGTGCACCAACCTATGTAAGAAACTGCCAACCTTTTGATATAAAGAGACACAGTAGGTATATATAGAAGGAGTAAGCAAGTATTTATAGTGTTCCATCAACCTAGTTATAACCAGCGAAATTGCGAGCAATTAGAGAAATATATCATACATCAAAACCTAAGTTTCAAACAGTGCAATGCGCAATACGGTTGAGTATCTTAATATAAGTTATTTATTCCTTTGAAGTAGTTGCTATCCAGTTATATTTGAGAGTGTTACGAACATTTCAGGGAGTACATAGGATTATAAAGCCAGACATTGACGTCACTCATGTAGAAGAATTTGTGTGGACTCATATACAGCTAGATGTTGACGACCTTCACAGAGCCCTAGGTCGAAGTGTCGACGATGTTCTACTGCTAATGCATACCACTATTGATTCTATTATGAGAAATCACCAGGAAGGTTGGTGTTATGAATATTATTATCAGATCCAATTTTATAAATCAGTAGAAATCCATGTATTTGTAGAATGGTAGGGCATTTGTTAATACGTGTTGTATGAAACTTATTTCGTTTTAAGATCTTCGTGACTTAGTGATGATGGATAAATTACTTCAAATCAATGCCCGTCACTGTACCTACACTATTTATCAACACATGTTTCAAACATCGCGCATCATACGTTGATCCTGTTACATCGCGCTAACATCGCTCTTGACCGTGACCGTAATCGTCACTGAGGACAGTTGCCATTAACCTCCGCGAATCAATATCATCGGGTCATGTCGAATATTATTTTTCTGTATAGGTGTATTATGTTATTTCTATTGAGAACAAATACAAATAATTTCATTATAATATCAGTTTATAACAGCGTATTTGTTGGTTTTATACATTTTAATCCGTTCACCATAATTATACAATATCTCATTTCGGAAGAATGCAGAGTAATAATCAAAAGAAGAAGCTAAAACAACCATATCTGTGTGCTGGAAATATAATCCCAAAAGCAACATAATAATGGACGTAATCAAATCTTGAGGAGAAAAATTATACATGCATAAGACTTTATTATACATTAACATGTAAAGGACTGTATTATACATTAACATGTAAAGGACTGTATTATACATTAACATGTAAAGGACTGTATTATACAGTAACATGTAAAGGACTGTATTATACAGTAACATGTAAAGGACTGTATTATGCAGTAACATGTAAAGGACTGTATTATACAGTAACATGTAAAGGACTGTATTATACATTAACATGTAAAGGACTGTATTATGCAGTAACATGTAAAGGACTGTATTATACAGTAACATGTAAAGGACTGTATTATACATTAACATGTAAAGGACTGTATTATACAGTAACATGTAAAGGACTGTATTATGCATTAACATGTAAAGGACTGTATTATACATTAACATGTAAAGGACTGTATTATACAGTAACATGTAAAGGACTGTATTATACAGTAACATGTAAAGGACTGTATTATACAGTAACATGTAAAGGACTGTATTATACATGAACATGTAAAGGACTGTATTATACATTAACATGTAAAGGACTGTATTATACAGTAACATGTAAAGGACTGTATTATGCATGAACATGTAAAGGACTGTATTATGCATTAACATGTAAAGGACTGTATTATACATTAACATGTAATGGACTTATTATACATTAACATGTAAAGGACTGTATTATACATTAACATGTAAAGGACTGTATTATACATTAACATGTAAAGGACTGTATTATACATTAACATGTAAAGGACTGTATTATACATTAACATGTAAAGGACTGTATTATACATTAACATGTAAAGGACTGTATTATACATTAACATGTAAAGGACTGTATTATACATTAACATGTAAAGGACTGTATTATACATTAACATGTAAAGGACTGTATTATACATTAACATGTAAAGGACTGTATTATACATTAACATGTAAAGGACTGTATTATACAATAACATGTAAAGGACTGTATTATGCAAGAACATGTAAAGGACTGTATTATACATTAACATGTAAAGGACTGTATTATACATTAACATGTAAAGGACTGTATTATACATTAACATGTAAAGGACTGTATTATACATTAACATGTAAAGGACTGTATTATACAGTAACATGTAAAGGACTGTATTATACATTAACATGTAAAGGACTGTATTATACATTAACATGTAAAGGACTGTATTATACATTAACATGTAAAGGACTGTATTATACAGTAACATGTAAAGGACTGTATTATACATTAACATGTAAAGGACTGTATTATACATTAACATGTAAAGGACTGTATTATACATTAACATGTAAAGGACTGTATTATACATTAACATGTAAAGGACTGTATTATACAGTAACATGTAAAGGACTGTATTATGCATTAACATGTAAAGGACTGTATTATACATTAACATGTAAAGGACTATTATACATGAACATGTAAAGGACTGTATTATACATGAACATGTAAAGGACTGTATTATACATTAACATGTAAAGGACTGTATTATACATTAACATGTAAAGGACTGTATTATGCATGAACATGTAAAGGACTGTATTATACATGAACATGTAAAGGACTGTATTATACATTAACATGTAAAGGACTGTATTATGCATGAACATGTAAAGGACTGTATTATACATTAACATGTAAAGGACTGTATTATACATGAACATGTAAAGGACTGTATTATACATGAACATGTAAAGGACTGTATTATACATGAACATGTAAAGGACTGTATTATACATGAACATGTAAAGGACTGTATTATACATTAACATGTAAAGGACTGTATTATACATGAACATGTAAAGGACTGTATTATACATTAACATGTAAAGGACTGTATTATACATTAACATGTAAAGGACTGTATTATACATGAACATGTAAAGGACTGTATTATACATTAACATGTAAAGGACTGTATTATACATGAACATGTAAAGGACTGTATTATACATTAACATGTAAAGGACTGTATTATACATTAACATGTAAAGGACTGTATTATACATTAACATGTAAAGGACTGTATTATACATGAACATGTAAAGGACTGTATTATACATGAACATGTAAAGGACTGTATTATACATGAACATGTAAAGGACTGTATTATACATGAACATGTATAAGACTCTGTCTTTCATTATAATCCTGTTTCTGTATTGTGTAAATTGTTCAACCTAGTTTATAAATTAATGGTGA
This sequence comes from Archivesica marissinica, assembly GCA_014843695.1. Taxonomy (NCBI): domain Eukaryota; kingdom Metazoa; phylum Mollusca; class Bivalvia; order Venerida; family Vesicomyidae; genus Archivesica; species Archivesica marissinica. The sequence goes on along the minus strand of CM026387.1, from coordinate 81,666,118 downwards.
ACTGGCTTTGACTAACAGTCATAGAACATAATTGAATGTACATGTACGTGTAATTTTAGGAAAAGAATTAAGTCATTTATAATTTGCTACTATAAAGATAAATTTACGGCATTCACTGTGATTTAGGCAGAGCAAATATTTTATTGACATTGTTTCAAATTAATTACCCTGTTGTCATTGCTACGCAACAAGATATCAACATGATGTTAGCGTTGACGTTGATATCAACGAGGAAATTGATATTAACGCAATAGGAACATATTACACATCATATCTTCATCTCGTGACAGCGTAGTAATTGCAAAACGAAACGATATTTAATATAAGATAAATCCATTTGTTATACAGATATGCAGGTCTACTTTATTTATCCTTGTGATTAATTGTTGATATGTAGGTGTACAAGTTGGAGCCGAAGTGAGTAATCTGTCAAGCAAACAAGGAAGAAGTCAGTGGGAAACTAAAATATCTACCAGATATATACAAGAAGTGTTTCAGGTAGGTTCTCACGTGTATTAGTTAGAATCAATTATTTTAATATTTGCCTAGAACATACTAATTAGTATTTATTTGGAAAGTTAGAAAATATTCCAAAAAGTTACAAAATCAATCAATGCAACTGATTCACTATTCACTGTGGATATGTGTGTGCTGGTGTACTTCTCTCTATATATACATCTCGATATGTGTGTGCTGGTGTACTTCTCTCTATATATACATCTCGATATGTGTGTGCTGGTGTACTTCTCTCTATATGTACATCTCGATATGTGTGTGCTGGTGTACTTCTCTCTATATATACATCTCGATATGTGTGTGCTGGTGTACTTCTCTCTATATGTACATCTCGATATGTGTGTGCTGGTGTACTTCTCTCTATATGTACATCTCGATATGTGTGTGCTGGTGTACTTCTCTCTATATGTACATCTCGATATGTGTGTGCTGGAGTACTTCTCTCTATATATACATCTCGATATGTGTGTGCTGGAGTACTTCTCTCTATATATACATCTCGATATGTGTGTGCTGGTGTACTTCTCTCTATCTGTACATCTCGGTATGTGAGTGCTGGTGTACTTCTCTCTACCTGTACATCTCGATATGTGTGTGCTGGTGTACTTCTCTCTATATGTACATCTCGATATGTGTGTGTGCTGGTGTACTTATCTCTATATGTACATCTCGATATGTGTGTGCTGGTGTACTTCTCTCTATATGTACATCTCGATATGTGTGTGCTGGAGTACTTCTCTCTACCTGTACATCTCGATATGTGTGTGCTGGTGTACTTCTCTCTATCTGTACATCTCGGTATGTGTGTGCTGGTGTACTTCTCTCTATATGTACATCTCGATATGTGTGTGCTGGTGTACCTCTCTCTATATGTACATCTCGATATGTGTGTGCTGGTGTACTTCTCTCTATATGTACATCTCGATATGTGTGTGCTGGTGTACTTCTCTCTACCTGTACATCTCGATATGTGTGTGCTGGTGTACTTCTCTCTATATGTACATCTCGATATGTGTGTGCTGGTGTACTTCTCTCTATATGTACATCTCGATATGTGTGTGCTGGTGTACTTCTCTCTATATGTACATCTCGATATGTGTGTGCTGGTGTACTTCTCTCTATATGTACATCTCGATATGTGTGTGCTGGTGTACTTCTCTCTATCTGTACATCTCGATATGTGTGTGCTGGTGTACTTCTCTCTACCTGTACATCTCGATATGTGTGTGCTGGTGTACTTCTCTCTATCTGTACATCTCGATATGTGTGTGCTGGTGTACTTCTCTCTATCTGTACATCTCGATATGTGTGTGCTGGTGTACTTCTCTCTATCTGTACATCTCGATATGTGTGTGCTGGTGTACTTCTCTCTATCTGTACATCTCGATATGTGTGTGCTGGTGTACTTCTCTCTATATGTACATCTCGATATGTGTGTGCTGGTGTACTTCTCTCTATCTGTACATCTCGATATGTGTGTGCTGGTGTACTTCTCTCTACCTGTACATCTCGATATGTGTGTGCTGGTGTACTTCTCTCTATCTGTACATCTCGATATGTGTGTTGGTGTACTTCTCTCTATCTGTACATCTCGATATGTGTGTGCTGGTGTACTTCTCTATATGTACATCTCGATATGTGTGTGCTGGTGTACTTCTCTCTACCTGTACATCTCGATATGTGTGTGCTGGAGTACTTCTCTCTATCTGTACATCTCGATATGTGTGTGCTGGTGTACTTATCCCTACCTGTACATCTCGATATGTGTGTGCTGGTGTACTTCTCTCTATCTGTACATCTCGATATGTGTGTGCTGGTGTACTTCTCTCTATATGTACATCTCGATATGTGTGTGCTGGTGTACTTATCTCTATCTGTACATCTCGATATGTGTGTGCTGGTGTACTTCTCTCTATATGTACATCTCGATATGTGTGTGCTGGTGTACTTCTCTCTATCTGTACATCTCGATATGTGTGTGCTGGTGTACTTATCTCTACCTGTACATCTCGATATGTGTGTGCTGGTGTACTTCTCTATACCTGTACATCTCGATATGTGTGTGCTGGTGTACTTCTCTCTATCTGTACATCTCGATATGTGTGTGCTGGTGTACTTCTCTCTATCTGTAGATTATGTACATCTCCGCTGCGTAATAAATTCCATCAACATAGATAACAACAGCCCGTCGCTCAAATGGGAAACCGGTAGCGACGTTAAATAAACTGAAAATAAAAATAACAACAGCCATAAAAGTTTTTGAGATGTACATACAACTGCAAAATCATTAGTGAAATATGCATTGAATGTGTGTTTGCCTGTCACAAATATATGCACATTTTCTAAGCCTTTCTGAAAACGTGGTATGATGCATCTAGTTCAGACATTACTTCCACTAGTTCCATTATATCATTATGTTTTACACTTTAAGAGCCTGTTACCGACACAGCAATTTGCACATGTACGGTGTTTCTACATTTATTGACAAGGCTGCTACAATTTTCAAAACAAACTATATCTTGGCCGAAATTGGCCACCAGCCCCACCATATCCTTTCAATATTGTCCATCTTCCCATTAAAAACAACTATGGGCCTTATCCGATTTTATTTTAGCAAAAAATTATACATTATGAAAATATTCGAATGTTTACCAATACGAAATTACTACTTAATGTAGTTTTATAAAATGCAAATGGCAATCAAATTCATGTAATATATGGGGTTAAAACATCATTCTTGTTGTTGAAATGGATTTATCGTTAACAATCCTCTAAACAAAACATATTTCTTTGGTACAGTATAGGTTTGTGCCGACTTGTAACCTATAATCATCTGTCAGGTCTATTATGTAATAAAGATATGAAATGTATGCATTCGGACACATGAACAGCACTTAAAGAAAGATGAAGTTTAAGAATCGACAATCGTAATCTACATGTTCAAATTATAATTATAGTAATATATTTCACTTGGAATCCGTTTCAAAATGTGTGGAAATACAAGGAAAATGTATGCAAGTTACATGAATATGCATATCTTACCTGTGACAACCCAATAGTTCACACGGACTGATCATCTGTGACAACATAAATCTGATTCTACCATTGCAATGTATAACTGACATCCCTCCATGCAATTTGAATGTCGGCATGCTTAGCATCCAGTCCCCAGCCATACGTATGTCTTGGCTCATGAACATACTACGTGTAGTTTGAATGATATTTTTCATCAGAAAACATCGGTGGGATCTACATCTTGGAAATTCCCTCTTGGGAAAATCAAAACTCCCTCTTATGGGCCGCCAGAAATAGGATAGGATGGTATGACAATGTTGAAATTTAAGGTATAAATATGAATCCTTTTTTACCCTCTATGAAATCAATAAACTTGGCAGAGTTGT
>CM026387.1:81629106-81661201 GCA_014843695.1 Archivesica marissinica | reverse complement strand
CGAGATGGTACAGTGGTCGCCAGATTGAACAGGTGGGTTTTCTCTTGGCATGGATAAATGACCACATTTATGCTTTATCCGCGACAACGAGAGTGATTAATATAAGACGTTAAAGCTTGTTGTAAAATAAATAAAGCATACACATACAAGTACTATATCTCAACATTTATTTTCACCACATTTGGTCCCATTTTATCATCCTCAGTCGCAAATTATTTCCTTGATAATATGAAGCAGGCAATATGACGTATTATTTCGCTGCTTGTTAAAAAGATTTATGTCCTAAAACATTAAGATAAGAGAATACAAGCAGACGAACAAGCTAGAGAAGAATGACTGTACAGTGTTTATGCTATGAATATGCCATATAAATACTGCTGCGATCTTTCCATCCTGGATTCACTCATGAAATACAGCCATCGACACACTTCTTCACAGCATCTCTGAAATATACAACACATTTCATTGACAGCATCCTGTATCTGTATCTATACGTTGAAGTAATCACTGCTGGCTTTAACTCAACGGGGAGCTTACACATAAACAAATGTGACCAGGAATCTAGAAAATATTACTGAAATTCCAAAGCAACCAAGTATTCCGAAAACCAAATAGCTAGCGACCTAGTTGGAACAAAACTGGGTGAAAAACTGAACTTGCTAAATGTATTCAGAAGGTAATTGCTGACAGACTGAACTTGCTAAATGTATTCAGAAGGTAATTGCTGACAGACAGGGTGAAAAACTGAACTTGCTAAATGTATTCAGAAGGTGATTGCTGACAGACAGGGTGAACAACTGATGATAAACTGTAACTGGACTTACCTTGCAAAGTGTACGATAAACTGTAACTGGACTTACCTTGTAAAGTGTATAATAAACTGTAACTGGACTTACCTTGTAAAGTGTATAATAAACTGTAACTGGACTTACCTTGTAAATTGTACGATAAACTGTAACTGGACTTACCTTGCAAAGTGTACGATAAACTGTAACTGGACTTACCTTGCAAAGTGTATGATAAACTGTAACTGGACTTACCTTGCAAAGTGTACGATAAACTGTAACTGGACTTACCTTGTAAAGTGTATGATAAACTGTAACTGGACTTACCTTGTAAAGTGTATGATAAACTGTAACTGGACTTACCTTGCAAAGTGTATAATAAACTGTAACTGGACTTACCTGGCAAAGTGTACGATAAACTGTAACTGGACTTACCTTGCAAAGTGTATAATAAACTGTAACTGGACTTACCTGGCAAAGGGTATATATGACAAGGCATACCAGGTGAGAGCCAAGAACTGTATAATACAGCACATCAATGTCAGAATGGCGTTCCCTAACTGTAAACAGAAGGAAGTCCATATACATTACAAATGACATCTAAACAAAGAAAACCTGTCTAGTACTTTCAACAGCTAAGCTTAAATTGTGAGGCACAGCACAGGATTTTCCTATTTCACTAAGTCTATAGTATTGAATTATTTATTAGAAAATAAATAGTGACCTTCATCGTGTACATAAACCAGCTTAGCATGGGTTCCAGTCTGTCGATCTTTCACCAATTAACTTCTGGCAAAATGACATTATCAGAAACTCAATACCCCAATAATGATCTCGGTATCAAAATATATTTATATGACTGACCAGGCAAAATATACCAATGCCTGTTCCCAGGCTAAAACCAGCTCATCAATAACAAGTGACCAGAGTATACGTCAAAACTATTATAATAATGACATTATATATATGTAGTTAATTATAAAAATAAATACCATTATAAAATAGAATAAAACATGCATTTTCACGCAGAGTCCAGGTTTTCAATTCATTTTTCAAATACTTCATGTCATCTACTACATGCATATCATAAGTATACTGCAACTCATCTATAACATAATGAACTGATTCTGCAGCACATACTTGTACACGTACAATAATGTTCTTTAAACCATTCCTCAACACCACAGACCTCTAAATAGGCTTACAAAAAGTATAGATCCAGATGAGCCCCACACCTCTCATCAGGATCTGCACATTTTGCCAATATTACTATATTTAGACAAAATTACCCATTTTGATAAATGAACTTGTCCAAATGTAATTTTCTTATTAATTTATTGGTCTAAAAATATCATGCACCAGTTCATGTCAGTTACTTGGTGTTGAATGGGTTAAGTGATTAAGTAATGATTTTAATTGACAGAGATTTTTTTGGTTGACAGATTTTATCATTGACGAGTTTATTTAGATGAGAGGTAGAACTTATTAGGTATCTGCTAGAGACAGATTGTGTCGTAGAAGGAACTGTGTGTGCTAGTAGACATGATCCAAGGGGGTCCTGTAAATTGGTTACATGTGTGTGTTTTACGTTTATTTATCGTCGCTACCCATATGAGCGACGCCTCCTGAAGAGATTAGTCATATTAGATTGTTGGAGGATAGTGCAATGATACAGACAGAGACCCGTTCCAGAGTCTCCTCTGGTTCTTTTACGTGCACGGTGTAAAGCACCGACACGAGACCTCGGTTTAACGTCCCATCTGAAAGACTATTTTATTAAGGTCAGATAGGGGATTGAACAATTGGTTACAATAATAGTCGTGACTCTCGAATATAAAACATAATACACGGATGAAGATTATTAATAATATTTAAAAATAAAATATGGGTGTTGTTCTATTGTTTCACCCTAAGTAAAGGACTATTACAATTAAGGTTTAAAGTGGACAGTGATACGATACACGGACAGTGATACGATACACGGACAGTGATACGATACACGGACAGTGATACGATACACGGACAATGATACGATACACGGACAGTGATACGATACACGGACAATGATACGATACACGGACAATGATACAATACACGGACAGTGATACGATACACGGACAGTGATACGATACACGGACAATGATACAACACACAAACAACAACGATACACGGACAGTGATACGATACACGGACAGTGATACGATACACGGACAGTGATACGATACACGGACAGTGATACGATACACGAAGTGATACGATACACGGACAGTGATACGATACAGGACAGTGATACGATACACGGACAGTGATACGATACACGGACAATGATATGATACACGGACAGTGATACGATACACGGACAATGATATGATACACGGACAGTGATATGATACACGGACAATGATATGATACACGGACAGTGATACGATACACGGACAATGATACGATACACGGACAGTGATACGATACATGGACAATGATACGATACACGGACAATGATATGATACACGGACAGTGATATGATACACGGACAGTGATACGATACATGGACAATGATACGATACACAGACAATGATATGATACATGGACAGTGATACGATACACGGACAGTGAAACACCATTACTTAAACTTTATTTATTTTACAACGATTGCGAAGCAAGTTCTATCAACTTATATTAATCACTCTCGTTGGCGCGGATGAAAGCTTATATGTGGTCATTCGTGTGGAGGAAACCGGAGTACCCGGATAAAATCCACCTGTCCGATCTGGCGACCACCGTACCATCTCACATACTTCCCGGTTCGAGGGTCGAACCTGGGTTGCATTGGTGAGAGGCGAGCGCGTTAACCACTGTGCTAATCAGAGAGCCAGTGGACATCATTGTAAACATAAATATTGCCTCCAAAGACTGACACAGACGAATCCAATCACGAGTTTCACGACTAAGTATATTGTGGCAATGGAATATGGGAACATAAATCAAACAATGGACATGGTACATGTAGATACACTCTGGTCCACACTGTGACTGTACAAGCAATGAGACTACATCAAACATTGACCTACAGATCTAGATTGGAACATTATAGTACATGTAGATACACTTACCACTATAGCACACACTAATGTTAAAATAAACATGACCTGAAAAGAAAATGGAGAGAACTGAGCAATGCATATAATGATATATATTATATAACTATTAATGATAAAACTTGTACATGTGCCACTATAGATTGAAATATATCTGGACTCAAGCTGTCATTTATGACTCTGTCCAAACGCGACATTCTAGCAATAGTTAGTGGATGGTTAAATCGTTCACTTTTCAGCCTAAAATAAAAGAAAATTTGTTTTCTTAAGTGATACCGGTAGATTAATTTATATTTCACTAATGAACATAGAAAGCTATTTGTGATAATATTGCTTTCAATGTTCATTCGATGAAATATATTTTAGTTTAAACATTATTTATTCCAGTATTTTACATGTAATCAAGAAATGAACATTTTACATATATAATTTAACAGCAGTAGACTGAAAGAGATTAGAATGAAAGAAAACATATACATGTATAGTTTGTCTCCCTATTTTGATCATATAATTTGTGTGTGTTTTACGTTTATTTATCGTCGCTACCGGTTGCCCATATGAGCGACGCCTCCTGAAGAGATTAGTTATTTTAGATTTTGGAGGATAGTGCATGATACAGACAGAGACCCATTCCAGAGTCTCCTCTGGTTCTTTTATGTGCACAGTGTAAAGCACCGACACGAGACCTTGGATAAACGTCCCATCTGAAAAACTGTTTAATTTTTTCCGGGTCAGACGGGGGATCGAACCTGCGATCCCTGGATTACCAGTCCAGCGTGTTACCACTGGGCTACAGATCCATCTGTGATCATATAATTATGTACACTGAAACAAACAAATAATGTCTATTTATCTGGGCAACAGATGTACACAGATTATATATTCCAAAATGGTTTGTCAGCACAAGTTGTTCCAAATATTTATAAATTGTTCACATGTGTGTGCAAACAGCATACACACAGATTCTATTTATAAATTGTTCACATGTATGGGCAAACAGCATACACACAGATTCTTGGCAATGCTTTAGGTAACTACTATACTGTCTGGAATTGGTGTTGAGGAACAATCATATATGTGGATACTTATCCAGCACTTTCAATTATTAACTCTTTGCATGCTGGGTAAAATAATGTCTATAAATAGTTGAAATAATTGTAGCATACCGGTACAACAATTCATTAATGTGTGTTTCCTTATGGTACTGAAAATTCGGGAAATATGTCATGCAATTTCATTAGAATTGTGTCGTTACAAATCTAATAAAATGACATGATATATTTGACTGTTATTTTCACCGTAACCCATTCAACACCAAGTAACTGACATGGACTGGTTCATGGATGTTTTTAGACCAATAAATTAATAAGAAAATTACATTTGGACCAGTTCATTTATCAAAATGGGTAATTTTGTCTAAAAATAGTAAGATTACTGGCAAAAAGTGCAGATCCTGATGAGACAGCTTGTCATGAGCCTGCTAATCTGGATCTACACTTTTTGTAAGCCTATTTAGAGGTCTGTGGTGTTGAAAGGGTTAATAATCTCTTTATCTTATTGATATTCTAATTTACAGTTCATGATTAAAACGTTTACTAACCATTATTTCAAATTTAAATGAATAGTTTAGAAAATATTACAACACTGTCATATGGTAATTGCATTAAGTACCTTGCTATAGGAGAAGACCTCTATAAACTATAATAGCTTTCGGTTCTAATCCTTTTTCATTCATGTATCTAAATTTTGTGTAAACTGTATATTTTAATGGTTTGAAATAAACTATATTTAAACTAAAGAGTTCACACAAAATTAGATAAACCATATACACGTACAGTCAAACCTGTCTTAAGCAGCCAGCCAAGGGACTCACAGAAAGTGGCTGCTTAGCACAGGTGGCTGCTTAATAGAGGTCAAATGTATAATAAAACAACATAATGGGAATCATGAGACTGGCTGCTTAATACAGGTTGGTTGCTTAATAGAGGTGACCACTAACACAGGCTTGACTGTAGTAATATAATTTTGCAGTCATTTTCAGAATGAATACAATTACCTTATAACCAATTGAAATAACTCATGTCAGAAATAGAGACATCATGTCCTACACATAGCCTGCCAGTAGTATTAAATTATTACCGGAGTTCGAGCCCCGTTGGAGCCGTTACAATTGTGTCTTTAGGCAAGGCATTTAAATTCCACGTTGCCTCTTCTCTCTCCCTCGTGGCGATGGATTCCATCAGGAATGAGGTCTCGAGAGTGATTAATATAAGTTATAAGAACTTGTTTCGTAATCGAGCTAAAATAAATGTGTATATACTAAATTACTTTATTTCAATCAAGTCAGGTTTAACGCCACACATGTTATCGTTCAACCAATATGGTTTCTGTTATCAGATATATTTATGAGTTAATTTAAACTTTTATTTATTTATTATGCGAAGCAAGTTTTAACAACTTATATTAATCACTCTCGTTGGCACGGATAAAAGCGTAAATGTGGTCATTTGTGTGGTAGGAAACCGGAGTACCTGAAGAAAACCCACCAAACTGATCTGGCATCTCACATTGAGGATCGAACACGGGTTGCATTGGTGAGAAGCGAGAGTGCTAATCACTGCGCTAATCGGACAGGTATTTATGACTTGCATAGCAAGTGAACCAGGCAGTGAATTTGGACCCAACCTGTCAGTATTCTGTCACTCCAACCCCAGTCTGAAAGTCATATGTTTTTAAATCAAATCCTTTCTACAGTATATTTTACTGTGTGTGTGTTTTTACGTTTATTTATCGATTTATCGTCGCTACCGGTTGCCCATATGAGCGACGCCTCCTGAAGAGATTAGTCATTTTAGATTTTGGAGGATAGTGCATGACACAGACAGAGACCCATTCCAGAATCTCCTCTGGTTCTTTTACGTGCACAGTGTAAAAGCACCGACACGAGACCTCGGTTTAACGTCCCATCTGAAAGACTGTTAATTTTATTAGGGTCAGACGGGGGATCGAACCTGCGATCCCTGGATTACCAGTCCAGCGTGTTACCACTGGACTACATATCCGTCTACAGTATATTTTACAGTTTTTGAAAGCACATTTGTAACAATGATGAAATTAGACTGAAAATGGTGTCATGCTATTATTGCCTCATAAATTTATTCTCATCTACAGTAAAACCTGTGTTAGTGGTAACCTCTATTAAGCAGCCAACCTGTAGCAGTATATTAAACAGCCAGTTTCCAGATTCCCAATTTGCCATTTTAGTATACATTTGACCTCTATTAAGCAGCCATCTGTGCTAAGCAGCCATATTCTGCAATTCCCTTGGCTGGCTGTTTGGCCACCTGTGCTAAGCAGCCACATTCTACAATTCCCTTGGCTGGCTGCTTAGCCACCTGTGCTAAGCAGCCACATTCTGTGATTCCCGTGGCTGGCTGTTTGGCCACCTGTGCTAAGCAGCCACATTCTGCAATTCCTTTGGCTGGCTGCTTAGCCACCTGTGCTAAGCAGCCACATTCTGTGATTCCCTTGGCTGGCTGCTTAAGACAGATTTGACTGTACAGATCTATAGAATTACTGAACACAAAACTTAATGTAAAGAATACATACAACAACAAGAATAGTTGCAAATACTCTAGTCTCTGCAAACATCTTTTTCAACTGACTGAACGGACCCATCAGAAAACATGTGCTGCAAAACAAAACTTACAACTAAACTAACAATAAAAACATAGTAAGATTAAAGATTAAAAGTTGTAAAAAACATGTTTTGCAATCGAGCCAAAATAAATTTGTATAAACTGAGTGATTAATATAAGTTGTAAAAAACATGTTTCGCAATCGAGCCAAAATAATTTGTATAAACTGAGTGATTAATAATGTTGTAAAAACATGTTTCGCAATCAAGCTAAAATAAATTTGTATAAACTAACAGTAAAAAACAAATGTACCAACTAGTGTTGTAAACCAATACTACAGTGCTTCACTACACAACACGATATTTAATATATTCTAATATCAATTTAGAGCAACACAAAGAGTGCATGGATTTCATGTATATGTAGCTACTATACAGGTTGATATGATGAAGGAACACCTCTGCTTCAGTAGGCATCCATTCCAGGTAAAAGCTACACCAATCGTCTGCAAGCCAGCTAGACAGATTCATCATGTGATAGATTTAACCCAAATCCATAACTTGAATAGAACCTTCTATTACTCCGGCTGAGTTAGAATCTACATTCACTGCTTCCCTATATAACTATAACATGCTTCCCTATATAACATGCTTCCCTATATAACATGCTTCCTTATATAACAGTCTTCCCTATATAACAGGCTTCCTTATATAACAGGCTTCCTTATATATCTATAACAGGCTTCCTTATATAACAGGCTTCCTTATATAACTATAACATGCTTCCCTATATAACAGGCTTCCTTATATAACAGGCTTCCTTATATAACTATAACAGGTTTCCCTATATAACAGGCTTCCTTATATTTATATAACAGTCTTCCTTATATAACATGTTTCCTTATAAACATATAAAACAGGCTTCCTTATATATCAAGCTTCCTAATATATCAAGCTTCCTTATATACAGGCTTCCTAATACATCAAGCTTCCTTATATACAGGCTTCCTAATACATCAAGCTTCCTAATACATCAAGCTTCCTAATATACAGGCTTCCTTATATACAGGCTTCCTAATATATCAAGCTTCCTTATATACAGGCTTCCTAATACATATACCGCCCCGAGGTCAAGTAGAAATACTAAATATAGCAAGTATCGGAAAACCCGAGGTTATAAATAGTACACATAACAGAGGTGGGTTACCAGAGTTCACAAGTATGTAAACATGTAAAACAACAGCTCTGACTACTAGCTCTGACTACAAATTTCTCGTCTATAGTAACAGCTCTGACTACAAATTTCTCGTCTATAGTAACAGCTCTGACTACAAATTTCTCGTCTATAGTAACAGCTCTGACTACAAATTTCTCGTCTATAGTAACAGCTCTGACTACAAATTTCTCGTCTATAGTAACAGCTGTGACTACAAATTTCTCGTCTATAGTAACAGCTCTGACTACAAATTTCTCGTCTATAGCAACAGCTCTGACTACAAATTTCTCGTCTATAGTAACAGCTGTGACTACAAATTTCTCGTCTATAGTAACAGCTCTGACTACATCAAGCTTCCTTATATACAGGCTGCCTAATATATCAAGCTTCCTTATATACAGGCTTCCTAATACATCAAGCTTCCTTATATAACAGGCTTCCTAATATATCAAGCTTCCTTATATACAGGCTTCCTAATACATCAAGCTTCCTATATACAGGCTTCCTAATACATCAAGCTTCCTTATATAACAGGCTTCCTATATATCAAGCTTCCTATATAACGGCTTCCTAATACATCAAGCTTCCTTATATAACAGGCTTCCTAATTATCAAGCTTCCTTATATACAGGCTTCCTAATACATCAAGCTTCCTAATATACAGGCTTCCTAATACATCAAGCTTCCTTATATACAGGCTTCCTAATACATCAAGCTTCCTAATACATCAAGCTTCCTAATATACAGGCTTCCTTATATACAGGCTTCCTAATATATCAAGCTTCCTTATATACAGGCTTCCTAATACATCAAGCTTCCTAATATACAGGCTTCCTTATATACAGGCTTCCTAATATATCAAGCTTCCTTATATACAGGCTTCCTAATACATCAAGCTTCCTTATATACAGGCTTCCTAATATATCAAGCTTCCTTATATACAGGCTTCCTAATACATCAAGCTTCCTTATATACAGGCTTCCTAATATATCAAGCTTCCTTATATACAGGCTTCCTTATATACAGGCTTCCTAATACATCAAGCTTCCTTATATACAGGCTTCCTAATACATCAAGCTTCCTTATATACAGGCTACCTAATACATCAAGCTTCCTTATATACAGGCTGCCTAATACATCAAGCTTCCTTATATACAGGCTTCCTAATACATCAAGCTTCCTTATATACAGGCTTCCTAATACATCAAGCTTCCTTATATACAGGCTGCCTAATACATCAAGCTTCCTTATATACAGGCTTCCTAATACATCAAGCTTCCTTATATACAGGCTTCCTAATATATCAAGCTTCCTTATATACAGGCTTCCTTATATACAGGCTTCCTAATACATCAAGCTTCCTTATATACAGGCTTCCTAATACATCAAGCTTCCTTATATACAGGCTGCCTAATACATCAAGCTTCCTTATATACAGGCTTCCTAATACATCAAGCTTCCTTATATACAGGCTTCCTAATACATCAAGCTTCCTTATATACAGGCTGCCTAATACATCAAGCTTCCTTATATACAGGCTTCCTAATACATCAAGCTTCCTTATATACAGGCTTCCTAATACATCAAGCTTCCTTATATACAGGCTGCCTAATACATCAAGCTTCCTTATATACAGGCTTCCTAATACATCAAGCTTCCTTATATACAGGCTTCCTAATACATCAAGCTTCCTTATATACAGGCTGCCTAATACATCAAGCTTCCTTATATACAGGCTTCCTAATACATCAAGCTTCCTTATATACAGGCTTCCTAATACATCAAGCTTCCTTATATACAGGCTTCCTAATACACCAAGCTTCCTAATATACAGGCTTCCTAATACATCAAGCTTCCTAATATATCAAGCTTCCTTATATACAGGCTTCCTAATACATCAAGCTTCCTTATATAACAGGCTTCCTAATATATCAAGCTTCCTTATATACAGGCTTCCTAATACATCAAGCTTCCTTATATAACAGGCTTCCTAATATATCAAGCTTCCTTATATACAGGCTTCCTAATACATCAAGCTTCCTTATATACAGGCTTCCTAATATATCAAGCTTCCTTATATACAGGCTTCCTAATACATCAAGCTTCCTAATACATCAAGCTTCCTTATATACAGGCTTCCTAATACATCAAGCTTCCTTATATACAGGCTTCCTAATACATCAAGCTTCCTTATATACAGGCTTCCTAATACATCAAGCTTCCTTATATACAGGCTGCCTAATACATCAAGCTTCCTTATATACAGGCTTCCTAATACATCAAGCTTCCTTATATACAGGCTGCCTAATACATCAAGCTTCCTTATATACATGCTGCCTAATACATCAAGCTTCCTTTATACAGGCTTCTTATATACAGCTGCCTAATACATCAAGCTTCCTTATATACATGCTGCCAAAACATCAAGCTTCCTTATATACAGGCTTCCTTATATACAGGCTGCCTAATACATCAAGCTTCCTTATATACAGGCTTCCTAATACATCAAGCTTCCTTATATACAGGCTTCCTAATACATCAAGCTTCCTTATATACATGCTGCCTAATACATCAAGCTTCCTTATATACAGGCTTCCTTATATACAGGCTGCCTAATACACCAAGCTTCCTTATATACAGGCTTCCTAATACATCAAGCTTCCTTATATACAGGCTTCCTAATACATCAAGCTTCCTTATATACATGCTGCCTAATACATCATGCTTCCTTATATACAGGCTTCCTAATACATCAAGCTTCCTTATATACAGGCTTCCTAATACATCAAGCTTCCTTATATACAGGCTTCCTTATATACAGGCTTCCTAATACATCAAGCTTCCTTATATACAGGCTTCCTTATATACAGGCTGCCTAATACATCAAGCTTCCTTATATACAGGCTTCCTAATACATCAAGCTTCCTTATATACAGGCTTCCTAATACATCAAGCTTCCTTATATACAGGCTTCCTAATACATCAAGCTTCCTTATATACATGCTGCCTAATACATCATGCTTCCTTATATACAGGCTTCCTAATACATCAAGCTTCCTTATATACAGGCTTCCTTATATACAGGCTTCCTAATACATCAAGCTTCCTTATATACAGGCTTCCTAATATATCATGCTTCCTTATATACAGGCTTCCTAATATATCTTGCTTCCTTATATACATGCTGCCTAATACATCAAGCTTCCTTATATACAGGCTTCCTTATATACAGGCTGCCTAATACATCAAGCTTCCTTATATACAGGCTTCCTAATACATCAAGCTTCCTTATATACAGGCTTCCTAATATAACAAGCTTCCTTATATACAGGCTTCCTAATACATCAAGCTTCCTAATATACAGGCTTCCTAATACATCAAGCTTCCTTATATACAGGCTTCCTTATATACAGGCTTCCTAATACATCAAGCTTCCTTATATACAGGCTTCCTAATATATCATGCTTCCTTATATACAGGCTTCCTAATATATCATGCTTCCTTATATACATGCTGCCTAATACATCAAGCTTCCTTATATACAGGCTTCCTAATATATCAAGCTTGCTTATATACAGGCTGCCTAATATATCATGCTTCCTTATATACAGGCTGCCTAATATAGCAAGCTTCCTAATATATCAGGCTTCCTTATATACAGGCTTCCTAATATAACAAGCTTCCTTATATACAGGCTTCCTAATATAGCAAGCTTCCTTATATACAGGCTTCCTAATATAGCAAGCTTCCTTATATATCATGCTTCCTTATAAACAGGCTTCCTAATATATCAAGCGTCCTTATATACAGGCTTCCTCATTATGACTGTGACAGTAGTTGCAGTGTCTTCCCTTGTTTCTAGTGTTCCAAATCCCGTCTGCTCTTTTAATTGAGCATGAATTCGACTCAAGTTGAATAAACTGCTGTTATTCAAGTTATTACTCAATTTAGCAACAACTTTTATGAAGAAATGAATACAATTCCTAAATAATTAAAACACTAATATTGTTAAAATATATTCCAACAAACAAAAACATACAAGAACGCACTCTTCCAAAACTACACAATTAATACAAACACACACTACAATGAGAAACACATATACATAACACAGAAAATACAATGCTGTAATGATACATAACTCTTTCCCTCATAGAAGCAGCTCTTGATGCCATTACCAATACAACATACATTGACTATGTAGTAGCCAAACCAATGTTCATAATTACGGCCAGAATCTCATGTAGTCCCAGTAATATCTATGGAAGTGGATATATATGGTGACTACTTATCCAATGCATGATAGCTAAATGGCTGTCTCATGTAGTCCCAGTAATATCTATGGAGGTGGATAGATATGGCGACTACTTATCCAATGCAGGATAGCTAAATGGCTGTCTCATGTAGTCCCAGTAATATCTATGGAGGTGGATAGATATGGCGACTACTTATCCAATGTATGATAGCTAAATGGCTGTCGTTTGTATGGAGATATAATAGTATATTAACCTAAATCTCTATGAAGCCCCAGTAATATCTATGGAGGTGGGATAGATATGGTGACTACTTATCCATTGCAGAATAGCTAAATGGCTGTCGTTTGTATGGAGATATAATAGTATATTAACCTAAATCTCTATGAAGGAAAGGGTTAACAAAGCATTCCTATACTGTACCTGGCCAATGACATGATGTTTCCAATTGTGTAGAAGGTAGCAAACATTATAAGACCGTTCCTAGGCAACCACAGCAAGCAAGAACCCTGTAATATAATTAGCAACTCAGTGAAATATGTACATTAATAATAATCATTTTCATGATAGCGCAGTGGTAGCGCGTCCACTTCAGGTGTGAAAGGCCTGGAGTTTGAGCCCCACATGAGCTGTTACGATTGTGCCTTAGGCAAGGCAGTTAAATTCCACATTGCATCTTCTCTCTCCTCGTGGCGATGGATTCCTCTCCCTAGTGGCGATGGATTCCATTGGAAATGAGGTCTCGAGAGTAATTAATTAAGTAATTAAGTTGTAAGAACTTGTTTCGTAATCAAGCTAAAATAATTTAAAAAATTGTATAAACTAGTAATAATTTTGTTATGGTAGATACCATTATTGCTGTTCTATATTGGGCATTCAGGTGTTCGCCACAAATTAATACATCGATTTTAAAAACTTTATTTATCGTGATAGCGCGTTCGCTTCAGGTGCGAAAGGTCCGGAGTTTGAGCCCCACTGGAGCCGTTACGATTGTGCCCTTAGGCAAGGCATTTAAATTCCACGTTGCCTCTTCTCTCTCCCTCGTGGCGATGGATTCCATCAGGAATGAGGTCTCGAGAGTGATTTATATAAGTTGAAATAACTTGTTTTGCAATCGAGCTAAAATAAATTTGTATAAACTAAAAACTTGATTTACTTCACAACAATTGTGAATCTTATATTACTCACACTTGTGATTGGGTTCTGTTGCTTCTTCCAATGACATCTATTTGTCAACGTCATTTCCGGTTCTATTTGTCAACCAAACAGGAGACATGCTACTAGTGTACAATGTAGCACTAATGCCGCATTACATGTAGCTTAGGCGTGTAAACCATTGGTCTTTGCTTGTGTATGTAACTATGTACTATGTATATATTATAATTTTGAATGTTGTATTGTAGATGGTGGTAAATTGGGCAATACAAGTGCAACAAGACACCTTAAGCTATAATGCTTTAATACAGATTTAGTTTCACAAATCAACGGTCAGGGATCGGTTTAGAGAGCGATGTGGGCGAAATTGTCGCCCTAGGGACCCTGACTTCGCTCTCTGGGGGCCCCACTTCTCCCTAAATTTTTTTTATATATTTTGGTTTTTATAATTTTCAAACAAAATGTTGTCTAGTAAGATACACTGGCCCATTATAAAGCACTCCTTCTATTCAAATGTTGTATTTAATGGTTGTAATGTGCATTTTAACCCTATTTTGCAGAAGTATATTAAAGAACACCATTTAAGGAAGCGATCACGCGCTTTCTCACTTCTCCCAAAATTCTGACCTAGAATGAACCCTGAACGGTGAAATAAAAGTATACTTTTGCGAATTAAAACACTCAAAAATTCAAATATTTGGGCCATCCAATATGTATTAGTTCAGCAGATGGAATTATTTGCATGATTAGCATTAACTTCACACCAATAGCTTAGGTCATATGGCGACTTTCCAGCTATTATTGTTGGAGGGAGACCCCACGTGCCCCACTCATCAGTATTGCAGGCACGGACGAGCACCCAGTAGAACCACCTACTGCAAGCCAGCTGGATAGCTTCCTCACATGAAATACCTTGACAAGCCCAGTGGGATTCGCACCTACATCGGTTAGGGGCAAATCATTTGAAGTCACCGATCATAACCACTAGGCCATGATTTTTTAAAAATCAATATGCATACCAATACGAAATTAAGAATGATTAAAAACTTGATCTGCAATATTCACGTATACACATCTCCCATCAAAAGGTAAGTTATGTTATGTTATATTTCGGGTTTTACGCCTGCATCAGCACAATTTTGGGCTATATCGCCGGTGGGCAGTTTACCTAACAACAGCTTTCCTGGGCAGGCTCCAACGGTTAACCAGTACTTGGGTGCACCAACCTCTGTAAGAAACTGCCAACTTTTTCATATAAATGAGACACGGTCTGAGCGGGGCTCGAACCCGTGACCATCAGTGATGATAGGTTACAGTGGTATACAAGTCAGCGACCTTAACCACTCGACCACGGAGGCGGACCTCAAAAGGTAAGTACATTGTACTTATTGTACTTACAAGTCAAGTTACAGGTATGGGCACATCAACATGTTCTGGTAACTAGAAATTGTTTTTGAAAAGAAACGCATGTCCACAAATGCAGGTTTGGTACTAATCATTATAATCATATACCATTGAAATCTGGCAATCGATTTAGCAGAAATAGTCCAGATAAACTGAATTCTTCACAGATCGTCAAAGGGCCAGATCTGTATAAAAATAAACCGAGTGTAACGCAGAGATGATACATGTACGGTATGCACATATAGGGCTGATACTGATCATTCCTGTTCCACGAAAGTTCCACGAAAACTCGGCAGTGAAAATCTTATACAAATTTATTTTAGCCCGATTGCGAAACAAGTTATTTCAACTTATATAAATCACTCTCGAGACCTCATTCCTGATGGAATCCATTGTCACGAGGGAGAGAGAAGAGGCAACATGGAATTTAAATGCCTTGCCTAAGGGCACAATCGTAACATGAAGTGAAAATCTGAAGATCTTGTCCGGACAAACTGTGTGACAAACAGACAGATAAACAAAAAGTACAAAATAAATATGTCTCCCCCATCTCTGGGTAGACATAATTAAAGGGCCATATTTATGACAAAGCTATAGCTCGACGTTCTCACAACTGGGTACTTAAGTGACTACTCCATTATTCTCTCCTTTCTTTAAACTTTATTTATTTTACAACGATTGCGAAGCAAGTTTGAACAACTTATATTAATCACTTTCGTTGGCGCGGATGAAAGGGTATATGTGGTCATTCGTGTGGGAGGAAACCAGAGTACCCGGAGAAAATCCACCTGTCTGATCTGGCGACTACCTTACCTTCTCACATACTTCCCAGTTTGAGGATCGAACCTGGGTTGCATTGGTAAGAAGCGAGCACGCTAACCACTGCGCTAACCACTGCGCTAATCAGACTCCTTTCTTCTGTTAGCCTTGTAGGAGAATGAATCATATCCGCATAATATACATTTCATGTGTTACGAAGAATAACGTGAAATATTTGTCTTTCCACGGAATATATTCCGTAGAGTGATTGTGTTGGTCAGTTCTTGCACAGGTTTTTCTTGGTGTGTGTGTTTTAAATATCGAGTGTCAAAGTATTGAAATGTTCAGCCTACTAGACGATTTCGTGCAGAAAACATCAAATTTTATTTCTGAAATTTGAATTGTAACCACAATTGTAATAATTATAAAATGTTTAATGATACATTACAGGCTGTGATGAGGCCCAACATTTGATTTGACAAACGGGCACAGATTTCCAGGGGTTTTCCTATAGAAATTACTTTTCTACCCTGGTTTTTTTCTGGGTGAGTCAAATCAAAAAAGGAGTATTCCGACGTAGTTATTTTTGAACAATTTAGAAATTTGGCATTTCAAATCATCTTCAGTGTAGTGGTCAGTGATGGAACGTTGATTGCAGCTTGTTAGCATAATACTAATAATATGCATGCTAGAGCGTGGTTGACCTATGATGATTCTAAAACATTTAATAAGAAAATACACTGTGTGAGTAGTGAGTGAGTATTTGGTTTAATGGCGCATCAGCACAGTTCAGGCTATATCGCCGGATATACACCGTGTATACAGTATAACCAGGTGTCAGATAGATGCTCATCAACAATAAATGTACATTGCAATGGAGTGTTTTGTTATTATTGTTTAGTGTAGCAAAGACTCGAGCAACACTAGACTGTTAGTCTAGAGTGGTGGAACCTATGCTCGGCGTATTCCTATGCTCGGAGTATTTTCCATTTTCATCCATATTTAAAATATTTATATAGTTCTAGGCTAATTTCGTCGACAGAGCTTAAGCGTGGTTCAATAGCATTCCGTTACGTGTATCGGTAGGCTGATGCAACTGTCACATGACTTGTCCAGCAGACGAATATAAACAAGCAAATCATTGGGAGAATATTTCCACCGAAACTGATATGGTGTATGAGCAATTCGGGTAGCTATCCGAATTTAAAAAATCTACATCTAACCCGAAAAATAGTTTCTATACCATTTCTGATTAAGACCAATAAATGTTTTTACTCAATGATGTACTATATCAAAATAAGATATTCAACAAGTTATGGTGGATAAATAAAAAATAACAAGTATGCCATGCATAGGTGCTCTGAAGTCTTCAGTTCCCCATATAAATGGGTGCATACCGACACCGTTGTGATAGCTGTATTGAGCAGCAAGGTCACGTGATGAAGCTAAAACTGTCGACAAGAGTGTTTTGAAAGTTGTTTTCACGACTTAAGAATATACGGCATATGCAATTAACATTTTATACTGGTCATTATATGTGGGATTTACGCCGAGCATAGCACCACTCTATATTCTCCTAGTCACAAAATTACTCATTCATACCCAATGCTATAATCCTCGAAACTACATGAAAATCTAACTACTGAAAATAGGTGCCAACTAACTACATGAAAATAGGTGCCAACTAACTACATGAAAATATGTGCCAACTAACTACATGAAAATAGGTGCCAACTAACTACATGAAAATAGGTGCCAACTAACTACTGAAAATAGGTGCCAACTAACTACATGAAAATAGGTGCCAACTAACTACATGAAAATAGGTGCCAACTAACTACATGAAAATAGGTGCCAACTAACTACTGAAAATAGGTGCCAACTAACTACTGAAAATAGGTGCCAACTAACTACATGAAAATAGGTGCCAACTAACTACATGAAAATAGGTACCAACTAACTACATGACAATAAGTGCCAACTAACTACTGAAAATAGGTGCCAACTAACTACTGAAAATAGGTGCCAACTAACTACATTGTACTGAAAATAGGTGCCAAATGACTACTGAAAATAGGTGCCAAATAACTACTGAAAATAGGTGCCAACTAACTACTGAAAATAGGTGCCAACTAATTACTGTAATACATACCAAAATTGACAAAACTACACCCAGAATAAAGCAGATGATAAAGCCCCTGATTCTAGTTCCCCAACTCAATGTTGTGGCATCAGAAATCTGAAAATAGACAAATTACAAAATTATGGCCAGATATATTCATTTTACTTCCAAATATCATCAACTGCTCTGTAAAACATTATTTTTCATTGATATGTTAAGTGGGTGTCAGCATTGTTGAAAACTAAAATGTTATGTTTCGGAATCAGGCATCCTATCCATTGCAGCAATTTAGAGAAAATGTCATCACCAGTCATTTGAACCGTTTTATCCGGCTGGTTTGCTATATCCAGGCCAGTAGCCACACTGAGGTACAGCGAGGCAGCTGCCTCGGTTAAAATTTCGAAAGCAAAAACAAAATTGAAAAATTAAATAAATAAAATAAAAATATCCCATTGCTGTATAAAATGTTGACTGATAGAGAGCTGAACAGTCAGGTCAATACATAATTATCTAAACTCATTAAATCAGAAAATCGCTTCTATATGTTAATGGGGAACATGCCCCCGAACCCCCCTAGATTGCCTCGGTTGAAATTTGCCACTGGCTACGGTACTGATATCCACATATGTACAAGTATAAACATAAGATATACATACAGGGTTCACACTGTCGGTCGCCAATGGCGCATGTTTTGTCAAATATATGGCTTCAAATATTTATTTGTGAATGATATGGCTCTTAGTTGGCTCCAGTGTTTTTCAATTGGCGACAGAAGTGGCGCAGACAAACATTCAGACAGAGGGAACCCTGACACGTATTATGCAAGTATTGTCAAATTCTGTAGTTTCAGATCAGATGTCATATATCGGTTGGTAATATTGTTTTAATACTGTTCTGTGATTTTGGAGTCAGCACATTTCAATATTAGACATAGCACAAAAACGCCATCCTCAAATGGACCCCCCATCACGCTTCACGTTAAATGATTAGAATTGAGATTATCTACACAAACAAACATTGTAAATGAAATATTTACACGTGTAGACTACAGCTTTTTAAGCCCTTGTCCTAAACAAATGATTCACAAGTGAATATAGTTCCATGCATTACACAGTCTTACTCATTACTTAACAGTCTGGTACATGTATTTGTCTTCTTAGCCATTTGCTTGTATTTGCCTTCTTAGTCATTTGTTTGTATTTGCCATCTTAGTCATTTGCTTGTATTTCCCTTCTTAGCCATTTGCTTGTATTTCCCTTCTTAGTCATTTGCTTGTATTTGCCATCTTAGTCATTTGCTTGTATTTGCCTTCTTAGTCATTTGTTTGTATTTGCCATCTTAGTCATTTGCTTGTATTTGCCTTCTTAGCCATTTGCTTGTATTTGCCATCTTAGTCATTTGCTTGTATTTGCCATCTTAGTCATTTGCTTGTATTTGCCATCTTAGTCATTTGCTTGTAGTTGCCATCTTAGCCATTTGCTTGTATTTGCCTTCTTAGTCATTTGCTTGTATTTGCCTTCTTAGTCATTTGCTTGTATTTCCCTTCTTAGTCATTTGCTTGTATTTGCCATCTTAGTCATTTGCTTGTATTTGCCATCTTAGTCATTTGCTTGTATTTGCCATCTTAGTCATTTGCTTGTATTTCCCTTCTTAGTCATTTGCTTGTATTTGCCATCTTAGTCATTTGCTTGTATTTGCCTTCTTAGCCATTTGCTTGTATTTCCCTTCTTAGTCATTTGCTTGTATTTGCCATCTTAGTCATTTGCTTGTATTTGCCTTCTTAGCCATTTGCTTGTATTTGCCATCTTAGCCATTTGCTTATATATTTCCCTTCTTAGCCATTTGCTTGTATTTCCCTTCTTAGTCATTTGCTTGTATTTGCCTTCTTAGTCATTTGCTTGTATTTGCCATCTTAGTCATTTGCTTGTATTTCCCTTCTTAGTCATTTGCTTGTATATTTCCTTCTTAGTCATTTGCTTGTATTTGCCTTCTTAGTCATTTGCTTGTATTTGCCTTCTTAGTCATTTGCTTGTATTTCCCTTCTTAGTCATTTGTTTGTATTTGCCATCTTAGTCATTTGCTTGTATTTGCCTTCTTAGCCATTTGCTTGTATTTCCCTTCTTAGTCATTTGTTTGTATTTGCCTTCTTAGTCATTTGCTTGTATTTGCCATCTTAGCCATTTGCTTGTATTTCCCTTCTTAGTCATTTGCTTGTATTTGCCATCTTAGTCATTTGCTTGTATTTGCCTTCTTAGCCATTTGCTTGTATTTCCCTTCTTAGTCATTTGCTTGTATTTGCCATCTTAGTCATTTGCTTCTATTTCCCTTCTTAGTCATTTGCTTGTATTTGCCTTCTTAGTCATTTGCTTGTATTTATTTGCCTTCTTAGTCATTTGCTTGTATTTATTTGCCTTCTTAGTCATTTGCTTGTATTTATTTGCCTTCTTAGTCATTTGCTTGTATTTCCCTTCTTAGTCATTTGCTTGTATTTGCCATCTTAGTCATTTGCTTGTATTTCCCTTCTTAGCCATTTGCTTGTATTTCCCTTCTTAGTCATTTGCTTGTATTTATTTGCCTTCTTAGTCATTTGCTTCTATTTCCCTTCTTAGTCATTTGCTTGTATTTGCCTTCTTAGTCATTTGCTTGTATTTATTTGCCTTCTTAGTCATTTGCTTGTATTTGCCATCTTAGTCATTTGCTTGTATTTGCCTTCTTAGCCATTTGCTTGTATTTCCTTCTTAGTCATTTGCTTGTATTTGCCATCTTAGTCATTTGCTTCTATTTCCCTTCTTAGTCATTTGCTTCTATTTCCCTTCTTAGTCATTTGCTTGTATTTGCCTTCTTAGTCATTTGCTTGTATTTATTTGCCTTCTTAGTCATTTGCTTGTATTTGCCATCTTAGTCATTTGCTTGTATTTGCCTTCTTAGCCATTTGCTTGTATTTCCCTTCTTAGTCATTTGCTTGTATTTGCCATCTTAGTCATTTGCTTCTATTTCCCTTCTTAGTCATTTGCTTCTATTTCCCTTCTTAGTCATTTGCTTGTATTTGCCTTCTTAGTCATTTGCTTGTATTTATTTGCCTTCTTAGTCATTTGCTTGTATTTATTTGCCTTCTTAGTCATTCGCTTGTATTTATTTGCCTTCTTAGTCATTTGCTTGTATTTATTTGCCTTCTTAGTCATTTGCTTGTATTTATTTGCCTTCTTAGCCATTTGCTTGTATTTATTTGCCTTCTTAGTCATTTGCTTATATATTTCCCTTCTTAGTCATTTGCTTGTATTTGCCTTCTTAGTCATTCGCTTCTGTTTGCCTTCTTAGTCATTTGCTTGTATTTATTTGCCTTCTTAGTCATTTGCTTGTATTTATTTGCCTTCTTAGTCATTTGCTTGTATTTGCCTTCTTAGTCATTCGCTTGTATTTGCCTTCTTAGTCATTTGCTTGTATTTGCCTTCTTAGTCATTCGCTTGTATTTGCGTTCTTAGTCATTTGCTTGTATTTATTTGCCTTCTTAGTCATTTGCTTGTATTTATTTGCCTTCTTAGTCATTTGCTTGTATTTGCCTTCTTAGTCATTCGCTTGTATTTGCGTTCTTAGTCATTTGCTTGTATTTGCCTTCTTAGTCATTTGCTTGTATTTATTTGCCTTCTTAGTCATTTGCTTGTATTTGCCTTCTTAGTCATTCGCTTGTATTTGCCTTCTTAGTCATTTGCTTGTATTTGCCTTCTTAGTCATTCGCTTGTATTTGCGTTCTTAGTCATTTGCTTGTATTTATTTGCCTTCTTAGTCATTTGCTTGTATTTATTTGCCTTCTTAGTCATTTGCTTGTATTTGCCTTCTTAGTCATTCGCTTGTATTTGCGTTCTTAGTCATTTGCTTGTATTTCCCTTCTTAGCCATTTGCTTGTATTTATTTGCCTTCTTAGTCATTTGCTTGTATTTATTTGCCTTCTTAGTCATTTGCTTGTATTTGCCTTCTTAGTCATTTGCTTGTATTTATTTGCCTTCTTAGTCATTCGCTTGTATTTATTTGCCTTCTTAGTCATTTGCTTGTATTTGCCTTCTTAGTCATTTG
This sequence comes from Archivesica marissinica, assembly GCA_014843695.1. NCBI lineage: Eukaryota > Metazoa > Mollusca > Bivalvia > Venerida > Vesicomyidae > Archivesica > Archivesica marissinica. The sequence continues at coordinate 81,638,704 of CM026387.1, read as the reverse complement.
CTTGTATTTGCCTTCTTAGTCATTTGCTTGTATTTGCCTTCTTAGTCATTCGCTTGTATTTCCCTTCTTAGTCATTTGCTTGTATTTGCCTTCTTAGCCATTTGCTTGTATTTCCCTTCTTAGTCATTTGCTTGTATTTCCCTTCTTAGCCATTTGCTTGTATTTATTTGCCTTCTTAGTCATTTGCTTGTATTTATTTGCCTTCTTAGTCATTTGCTTGTATTTGCCTTCTTAGTCATTTGCTTGTATTTATTTGCCTTCTTAGTCATTCGCTTGTATTTGCGTTCTTAGTCATTTGCTTGTATTTCCCTTCTTAGCCATTTGCTTGTATTTATTTGCCTTCTTAGTCATTCGCTTGTATTTATTTGCCTTCTTAGTCATTTGCTTGTATTTGCCTTCTTAGTCATTTGCTTGTATTTGCCTTCTTAGTCATTTGCTTGTATTTGCCTTCTTAGTCATTCGCTTGTATTTCCCTTCTTAGTCATTTGCTTGTATTTGCCTTCTTAGCCATTTGCTTGTATTTCCCTTCTTAGTCATTTGCTTGTATTTGCCTTCTTAGCCATTTGCTTGTATTTATTTGCCTTCTTAGTCATTCGCTTGTATTTATTTGCCTTCTTAGTCATTTGCTTCTATTTCCCTTCTTAGTCATTTGCTTGTATTTGCCTTCTTAGTCATTTGCTTGTATTTGCCTTCTTAGTCATTTGCTTGTATTTATTTGCCTTCTTAGTCATTTGCTTGTATTTATTTGCCTTCTTAGTCATTCGCTTGTATTTATTTGCCTTCTTAGTCATTTGCTTGTATTTATTTGCCTTCTTAGTCATTTGCTTGTATTTATTTGCCTTCTTAGCCATTTGCTTGTATTTATTTGCCTTCTTAGTCATTTGCTTATATATTTCCCTTCTTAGTCATTTGCTTGTATTTGCCTTCTTAGTCATTCGCTTCTGTTTGCCTTCTTAGTCATTTGCTTGTATTTATTTGCCTTCTTAGTCATTTGCTTGTATTTATTTGCCTTCTTAGTCATTTGCTTGTATTTGCCTTCTTAGTCATTCGCTTGTATTTGCCTTCTTAGTCATTTGCTTGTATTTGCCTTCTTAGTCATTCGCTTGTATTTGCGTTCTTAGTCATTTGCTTGTATTTATTTGCCTTCTTAGTCATTTGCTTGTATTTATTTGCCTTCTTAGTCATTTGCTTGTATTTATTTGCCTTCTTAGTCATTTGCTTGTATTTGCCTTCTTAGTCATTTGCTTGTATTTATTTGCCTTCTTAGTCATTTGCTTGTATTTATTTGCCTTCTTAGTCATTTGCTTGTATTTATTTGCCTTCTTAGTCATTTGCTTGTATTTGCCTTCTTAGTCATTCGCTTGTATTTGCCTTCTTAGTCATTTGCTTGTATTTCCCTTCTTAGTCATTCGCTTGTATTTGCGTTCTTAGTCATTTGCTTGTATTTATTTGCCTTCTTAGTCATTTGCTTGTATTTCCCTTCTTAGTCATTCGCTTGTATTTGCGTTCTTAGTCATTTGCTTGTATTTATTTGCCTTCTTAGTCTTTGCTTGTATTTATTTGCCTTCTTAGTCATTTGCTTGTATTTATTTGCCTTCTTAGTCATTTGCTTGTATTTATTTGCCTTCTTAGCCATTTGCTTGTATTTGCCTTCTTAGTCATTTGCTTATATATTTCCTTCTTAGTCATTTGCTTGTATTTGCCTTCTTAGTCATTCGCTTCTGTTTGCCTTCTTAGTCATTTGCTTGTATTTATTTGCCTTCTTAGTCATTTGCTTGTATTTGCCTTCTTAGTCATTTGCTTGTATTTGCCTTCTTAGTCATTCGCTTGTATTTGCCTTCTTAGTCATTTGCTTGTATTTGCCTTCTTAGTCATTCGCTTGTATTTCCCTTCTTAGTCATTCGCTTGTATTTATTTGCCTTCTTAGTCATTTGCTTGTATTTGCCTTCTTAGTCATTCGCTTGTATTTGCCTTCTTAGTCATTTGCTTGTATTTGCCTTCTTAGTCATTTGCTTGTATTTATTTGCCTTCTTAGTCATTTGCTTGTATTTATTTGCCTTCTTAGTCATTTGCTTGTATTTATTTGCCTTCTTAGTCATTTGCTTGTATTTATTTGCCTTCTTAGCCATTTGCTTGTATTTGCCTTCTTAGTCATTTGCTTATATATTTCCCTTCTTAGTCATTTGCTTGTATTTGCCTTCTTAGTCATTCGCTTCTGTTTGCCTTCTTAGTCATTTGCTTGTATTTATTTGCCTTCTTAGTCATTTGCTTGTATTTGCCTTCTTAGTCATTTGCTTGTATTTGCCTTCTTAGTCATTCGCTTGTATTTGCCTTCTTAGTCATTTGCTTGTATTTGCCTTCTTAGTCATTCGCTTGTATTTCCCTTCTTAGTCATTCGCTTGTATTTATTTGCCTTCTTAGTCATTTGCTTGTATTTGCCTTCTTAGTCATTCGCTTGTATTTGCCTTCTTAGTCATTTGCTTGTATTTGCCTTCTTAGCCATTTGCTTGTATTTCCCTTCTTAGTCATTCGCTTGTATTTATTTGCCTTCTTAGTCATTTGCTTGTATTTGCCTTCTTAGTCATTTGCTTGTATTTGCCTTCTTAGTCATTCGCTTGTATTTGCCTTCTTAGTCATTTGCTTGTATTTGCCTTCTTAGCCATTTGCTTGTATTTGCCTTCTTAGTCATTCGCTTGTATTTGCCTTCTTAGTCATTTGCTTGTATTTGCCTTCTTAGCCATTTGCTTGTATTTGCCTTCTTAGTCATTTGCTTGTATTTGCCTTCTTAGTCATTTGCTTGTATTTGCCTTCTTAGTCATTCGCTTGTATTTGCCTTCTTAGTCATGTGCTTCGGTGTAAAACCAGTTTGCAACACAGTGTGTACATGTAACAAGTTTCTCGCACTTGTCTATCCCAGTCAAGATCTATACACATACCCACAGGGATTCGGCACGTTTGGGGGTACTAGTATATATATTTAAGTACAGGGATTCTACTCTGTGGGATGTCAGATTTGAGCGTTGAAACGAGCGTTCTGATTGGATTATGATTATTCTTCATTTAAAAAACCCATCTTGTTACATTCTAATAATCCAATCAGAACGCTCGTTTCAAAGCGAATTGAGCCGCTTTAGAAATTTTCAAAACAAATTGAAAATGCTACGAAATCTCTTTTTGACGTACATTTTTGCCGAATAAACCTACACGTTAGTGGAAACACATTTTATTGATAATGTTATTCGCAGCTAAAACTCTCCCGTCGAAAATTTTTTTTGTTGCTGACAGAACCCGTGTCCTAGTATGGAAATGTGACCTGCTATGGCCAATGTCTGTGGCAATTGTTTGCAAAGTATACATGCATGCAGCTTAAAGTTGTGTTTTATTTGAAGAACAATATAAAGACTCGGGATAGGCGTTATATTTGGACAGATTTGTACAAAATTGTTTCAGATAGGGCCATTTTACTGATCGATGCGAAATCTGACATCCCACAGAGTAGAATCCCTGTACTTAAATATATATACTAGTACCCCCAAACGTGCCGAATCCCTGTGCACATACCCACTTGTTGTATTTCCTAATCTGTAGATATTGTACAGAGAATCAGCATACATCACTAATTATAAGGATTAAAGAGCCACCCCATGAAATTATCCTTTGTAGTTAAAGTCCCTATTAGTGATACTAATAATGTAAAAGTTGCTCCGAAGTAATAAATCATATGAATACACCGTACATGGATGTACATACAGTCAAACCTTTAAGCAGTCAACCAAGGGAATCACAGAAAGTGGCTGCTTAGCACAGGTGGCTGCTTAATAGAGGTCAAATAGATAATAAAACAACAAATTGGAAATCTAGAAACTGGCTGCTTAATACAGGTTGGCTGCTTAATAGAGGTGACCACTAACACAGGTTTGACTGTATGAAGAAAATATGTGAAAGAAAAACTGATATGGCACATATTTCCCATCCGGTGCAGCGTCGCAATAGCGATCTGATTTCAAGGATATGGCACACAGAGACATCCCGCCTTTTTGTCACTGTTTCTTTCTCCAGAACTGATGGATGGATTCAGATAATAATTTGCAGAAAACATGTCAGGGAACACGGTTACACCCAATACAAAATAGCTAACATCACCCAATACAAAATAGCTAACATCACCCAATACAAAATAGCTAACATTACCCAATACAAAATAGCTAATATCACCCAATTATGAATGCTCTTTGAATGCGATTATAACTGCTCTTTGAATGCGATTATAACTGCTCTCTGAATGCGATTATAACTGCTCTTTGAATGCGATTATAACTGCTCTTTGAACGCGATTATAACTGCTCTTTGAACGCGATTATAACTGCGCTTTGAACGCGATTATAAACTGCTCTTTGAATGCGATTATAATGCTCTTTGAATGCGATTATAACTGCTTTTGAATGCGATTATAACTGCTCTCTGAATGCGATTATAACTGCTCTCGAATGCGATTATAACTGCTCTCTGAATGCGATTATAACTGCTCTTTGAATGCGATTATAACTGCTCTTGAATGCGATTATAACTGCTCTTTGAATGCGATTATAACTGCTCTCTGAATGCGATTATAACTGCTCTCTGAATGCGATTATAACTGCTCTCTGAATGCGATTATAACTGCTCTCTGAATGCGATTATAACTGCTCTTTGAATGCGATTATAACTGCTCTTTGAATGCGATTATAACTGCTCTTTGAATGCGATTATAACTGCTCTTTGAATGCGATTATAACTGCTCTTTGAATGCGATTATAACTGCTCTTTGAATGCGATTATAACTGCTCTTTGAATGCGATTATAACTGCTCTTTGAATGCGATTATAACTGCTCTTTGAATGCGATTATAACTGCTCTTTGAATGCGATTATAACTGCTCTCTGAATGTGATTATAACTGCTCTTTGAATGCGATTATAACTGCTCTTTGAATGCGATTATAACTGCTCTTTGAATGTGATTATAACTGCTCTTTGAATGCGATTATAACTGCTCTTTGAATGCGTGTGTTACTGTGTAAATGTAAATTTCTGAAACAAGATGCAATAAGTACCACGCCTTTAACCCTTTCAACACCACAGACCTCTAAATAGGCTTACAAAAAAGTGTAGATCCAGATGAGCCGGCTCATGACGAGCCATCTCATCAGGATCTGCACTTTTTGCAAGTAATATTACAATTTTTAGAAAATAATTTACCCATTTTTATAAATGAACTGATCCAAATGTAATTTTCTTATTAATTTAATTGGTCTAATAATGTCATGGACCAGTCTATGTCAGTTACTTGGTGTCGAATGGGTTAACCCATTGTGCTTTATTGTTGACCGTTGGCATGGATATTGAGTGCATTGTATTATTCACATTAAATTTTATGGATTATTTTATGAAAGTCAGGACACAACTTTGATTGCTATGGCAACCAAATGTTACCATTGACATATATTAGTAAAATGGAGAAATGACATAATTATAGTATGTTAGCTTTTTTATCCTAGAAATGTTTCCTGGTGATAATTGTATATTAAGTTTGTGTGAAAACCTTTAAATAACAATATTTATTCAAGAATAAGGACTATCATTATTGGCTAATGTCAATTCACACACTCAGCACCTACTTGTACTTATTGTTCCATGACAACTGGACACATTGATTCATTAACCACTATACATGTATACATCTCACTCACCACATGGCCTTGCCAAGGGATTCTGTAACCACTATATACATGTCACTCACCACATGGCATTGCCAAGGGATTCTGTAATTACTATATACATGTCACTCACCACATGGCCTTGCCAAGGGATTCTGTAACCACTATATACATGTCACTCACCACATGGCCTTGCCAAGGGATTCTGTAACTACTATATACATGTCACTCACCACAAGACCTTGCCAAGGGATTCTGTAACCACTATATACATGTCACTCACCACATGGCATTGCCAAGGGATTCTGTAACCACTATATGCATGTCACTCACCACAAGACCTTGACAAGAGATTCTGTAACCACTATATACATGTCATTCACCACAAGACCTTGACAAGAGATTCTGTAACCACTATATACATGTCACTCACCACATGGCCTTGACAAGGGATTCTGTAACCACTATATACATGTCACTCACCACAAGGCCTTGACAAGAGATTCTTTAACCTATATCATTCACAAATGGATTCAATTCTTAACACTATATAATGTCACTCACCACATGGCATTGCCAAGGGATTCTGTAATTACTATATACATGTCACTCACCACATGGCCTGCCAAGGGTCTGAACCACTATATACATGCACTCACCACATGGCCTTGCCAAGGGATTCGTAATACTATATACATGTCATCACCACAAGACCTTGCCAAGGGTCTGTAACCACTATATACATGTCACTCACCACATGGCATTGCCAAGGGATTCTGTAACCACTATATGCATGTCACTCACCACAAGACCTTGACAAGAGATTCTGTAACCACTATATACATGTCATTCACCACAAGACCTTGACAAGAGATTCTGTAACCACTATATACATGTCACTCACCACAAGACCTTGACAAGAGATTCTGTAACCACTATATACATGTCACTCACCACAAGGCCTTGACAAGAGATTCTTTAACAACCTTACATTTCACTTGCTACAAGAAATGAATTCATTATACAAATTTATTTTTAGCTCGATTGCGAAACAAGTTATTTCAACTTATATAAATCACTCTCGAGACCTCATTGCTGATGGAATCCATCGCCATGAGGGAGAGAGAAGAGGCAATGTGGAATTTAAATGCCTTGCCTAAGGGCACAATCGTAACGGCTCCAGTGGGGCTCGAACTTCGGACCGTTCGCACCTGAGGCGAACGCCATCCACTGTGCTATCACGACTTCCACATGAATTCATTAAATTGCATACATCTGATTCTCAGTCCCCATGAGGAATGAAATGGATTCATTAAATTCATAATTGCATACATCTGATTCTCAGTCCCCATGAGGAATGAACACATGAATTCTTTATCCACTGTACACATCTTCCTCACCACGAGGAATGAACACATGGATTCTTTATCCACTGTACACATCTTCCTCACCACGAGGAATGAACACATGGATTCTTTAACCCATGTATACAAGTACATCTGTGTTACCACGAGGAATGATCATGTGGATTCTTTAACCCATGTATACAAGTACATCTGTGTTACCACGAGGAATGATCATGTGGATTCTTTAACCCATGTATACAAGTACATCTGTGTCACCACGAGGAATGAACATGGATTCTTTATCCCCTGTATACAAGTACATCTGTGTTACCACGAGGAATGATCATGTGGATTCTTTATCCCCTGTATACAAGTACATCTGTGTTACCACGAGGAATGATCATGTGGATTCTTTATCCCCTGTATACAAGTACATCTGTGTTACCACGAGGAATGATCATGTGGATTCTTTATCCCCTGTATACAAGTACATCTGTGTTACCACGAGGAATGATCATGTGGATTCTTTATCCCCTGTATACAAGTACATCTGTGTTACCACGAGGAATGAACACATGGATTCTTTAACCCATGTATACAAGTACATCTGTGTCACCACGAGGAATGATCATGTGGATTCTTTATCCCCTGTATACAAGTACATCTGTGTTACCACGAGGAATGATCATGTGGATTCTTTAACCCATGTATACAAGTACATCTGTGTCACCACGAGGAATGAACATGTGGATTCTTTAACCCCTGTATACAAGTACATCTGTCTCGCACCACCCCTAATTGTGTCGGCGAATGGTTTGGTTAGCGGACATAATGACCCTTTTCTGGTTATTCTGAACTGTTACTCAGCTCAGATCTATGGATGAACTTTTACGAGGTAGTCGACGATCATTTAAAGACTTTCCAATTTATATTGGAATACTATTTAAACGCTGTGGTAAGATATTTATAATGAATTACTATAGGTATAATATATATATATATATATAGCATTCAAATGATTGTAGACTACCTCGCAAGAGTTCATCCATAGATCTGAGCTGAGAAACAGTTCAGAATAACCAGAAAATGGATTAAGATTTGCAAGTAGCCAATGCATTCAAACCTTTCATACAACTCTCATTCATATACATACAACAGACAAAACGATTGGACATGTACAATACAATACAGTGACAACTGCTCACCTGAGGTTGATTCGGCGAACGTCGACAATTTCCATCACAGACAGACATTGTCGATCGTCACCAATTCACACTCGAGTGAACAGACAAGGACAAGACATGAAGTCATCCGTATATGCGACGCATGCGCTATTGAAACTGCGTTAACTATGGAACGCCGCATCCGTCATATAAACACACAACCTGTGACACTCATACATCTGCCAATACTGAGTGACAAAAAGAGATTTGTACATACAATAAAATGTGAATAAAGGAAAGAAGTGTGATACTCCATTTTGATTAAAATCTGACTAACAGAACTCCAACTTTTACTCTGTGAATAAACAAGGTATCCCGGCGTGAAGAGTTTTCGCCCAGAACAGGTTTTCGTCTAACTGTGGGAATAGCAAGTTGCGAGAGATCACGCAATATTTCACGCTCCAGTTACCGGAATTATAAATAAACATATCTTGTGCACTTCCAATCTATTTCTAACCGATCATGGAGATCAGACAGGTAAATAAGCGGTGAAAACTTTAAACCTACCTCAGTTTTCACTTATTTCACTATATCCGTTTTATGTCACCATATAAATATCATTTTTTAAAGAAAATTAGCAATTTTTTCTCCAAAATGACAGATACATCGTCTGCCACACCAATATATTTACGAATAAAAAAGTCATTATAGTCTCACTGCTCCGTGTTTATGAGTTTCGTCCGTTATTACACACAATGCAAGGGGTCCTTATGAATAATATCGATTTTCACCATTTTTCGCCCTCAGGTCCATGTATTGTCACAAAGGTACTCCAACTGATATATCCTTGAATACCGAGTTCCGACGCATCTAAGCGAAGAATCAACAATGACTTAACATAAAACGAATGAACTCATGTAAATAGTGTATTATCTGTATAAATAGATCCTTTTCTACATATTCAATGCGAGAAATTATGCTTATTACGCTTATTTAGTGTCAAAATATCACATCGAATCATGCCGCTATTGGGAATTCCTCTGAGCCGAGAAACGTCTATTACGACGCATTTCATTGGTTGACTAATGTCGTTCTAAATATAGTTAATTCACTCTCCTGTATCTGCTCTGCGCATTACATGTATTATACGTCATCTCAAACTAGCCTGAAAATTAATTCTGTATCACTAAATTACATTAAAATTGAGTGTACAACATGCCTTTATTTAATTATGCTAATAAACAGGAAAAGTGTCCCTGTTTTGCCGTATATAAACTATAACTATGAACAATTTGTAAATAATAACATTTAACTAGAAATTATGCCTTGCTGTTGTGAGTGTTGTCCATATAGCACTCCCAGTAGTCCGTACATGCATAAAAACAGTGGTCATAG
>CM026387.1:81532840-81628106 GCA_014843695.1 Archivesica marissinica | reverse complement strand
CTTTCCATAACACCCCACTTACAGACACTTTCCATAACACCCCACTTACAGACACTTTCCATAACACCCCACTTACAGCCACTTTCCATAACACCCCACTTACAGCCACTTTCCATAACACCCCACTTACAGCCACTTTCCATAGCACCCCACTTACAGCCACTTTCCATAACACCCCACTTACAGACACTTTCCATAACACCCACTTACAGCACTTCCATAACACCCCACTTACAGACACTTTCCATAACACCCCACTTACAGCCACTTTCCATAAAACCCCACTTACAGACACTTTCCATAACACCCCACTTACAGACACTTTCCATAACACCCCACTACAGACACTTTCCATAACACCCCACTTACAGACACTTTCATAACACCCCACTTACAGACACTTTCCTTGTTTATAACACCCCACTTACAGACACTTTCCATAACACCCCACTTACAGACACTTTCCATAACACCCCACTTACAGACACTTTCCATAACACCCCACTTACAGACACTTTCCATAACACCCCACTTACAGACACTTTCCATAACACCCCACTTACAGACACTTTCCATAACACCCCACTTACAGACACTTTCCATAACACCCCACTTACAGACACTTTCCATAACACCCCACTTACAGACACTTTCCATAACACCCACTTACAGACACTTTCCATAGCACCCACTTACAGACACTTTCCATAACACCCCACTTACAGACACTTTCCATAACACCCCACTTACAGACACTCCATAACACCCCACTTACAGACACTTTCCATAACACCCCACTTACAGACACTCATAACACCCCACTTACAGACACTCCATAACACCCCACTTACAGACACTCCATAACACCCCACTTACAGACACTCCATAACACCCCACTTACAGACACTCATAACACCCCACTTACAGACAGTCCATAACACCCCACTTACAGACACTTTCCATAACACCCCACTTACAGACACTTTCCATAACACCCCACTTACAGACACTTTCCATAACACCCCACTTACAGACACTTTCCATAACACCCACTTTCTATAACACCCCACTTACAGACACTTTCCATAACACCCCACTTACAGACACTTTCCATAACACCCCACTTACAGACACTTTCCATAACACCCCACTTACAGCCACTTTCCATAACACCCCACTTACAGACACTTTCCATAACACCCCACTTACAGACACTTTCCATAACACCCCACTTACAGACACTTTCCATAACCCCACTTACAGCCACTTTCCATAACACCCCACTTACAGACACTTTCCATAACACCCCACTTACAGACACTTTCCATAACACCCCACTTACAGACACTTTCCATAACACCCCACTTACAGACACTTTCCATAACACCCCACTTACAGACACTTTCCATAACACCCCACTTACAGACACTTTCCATAACACCCCACTTACAGACACTTTCCATAACACCCCACTTACAGACACTTTCCATAACACCCCACTTACAGACACTTTCCATAACACCCCACTTACAGACACTTTCCATAACACCCCACTTACAGACACTTTCCATAACACCCCACTTACAGACACTTTCCATAACACCCCACTTACAGACACTTTCCATAACACCCCACTTACAGACACTTTCCATAACACCCCACTTACAGACACTTTCCATAACACCCCACTTACAGACACTTTCCATAACACCCCACTTACAGACACTCCATAACACCCCACTTACAGACACTTTCCATAACACCCCACTTACAGACACTTTCCATAACACCCCACTTACAGACACTCCATAACACCCCACTTACAGACACTCCATAACACCCCACTTACAGACACTTTCCATAACACCCCACTTACAGACACTCCATAACACCCCACTTACAGACACTCCATAACACCCCACTTACAGACACTCCATAACACCCCACTTACAGACACTTTCCATAACACCCCACTTACAGACACTCCATAACACCCCACTTACAGACACTTTCCATAACACCCCACTTACAGACACTTTCCATAACACCCCACTTACAGACACTCCATAACACCCCACTTACAGACACTTTCCATAACACCCCACTTACAGACACTCCATAACACCCCACTTACAGCCACTTTCCATAACACCCCACTTACAGACACTCCATAACACCCCACTTACAGACACTCCATAACACCCCACTTACAGACACTTTCCATAACACCCCACTTACAGCCACTTTCCATAACACCCCACTTACAGACACTCCATAACACCCCACTTACAGACACTCCATAACACCCCACTTACAGACACTTTCTTATTTCAAAACTTTGCTGGTTTAATCATATTTGATTGCTTGATTCATTTTACATGTGAATACAAAACATGATAAATTAAATAAAGGCAAACGGGTCGGGCCACATGTTCTAGCAACATTAGTTACGGCCCTTCCCGACAAGATAGTAAGTTCTAGCAACATTAGTTACTGCCCTTCCTGACAAGATAGTAAGTTCTAGCAACATTAGTTACTGCCCTTCCCGACAAGATAGTAAGTTCTAGCAACATTAGTTACTGCCCTTCCTGACAAGATAGTAAGTTCTAGTAAGATTAGTTACTGCCCTTCCCAACAAGATAGTAAGTTCTAGCAACATTAGTTACGGCCCTTCCCGTAACTCTGCTGTAACATATTAAAATTCTTTTCTAAAATAATTAAAGGTCAAACTAGCTACACTACCCATCCACCAACCTTGAAACGGATCTACAGTCAAACCTGTGTTAGTGGTCACCTCCATTAAGCAGCCAACCTGTATTAAGTTTCCATATTCCCAATCGGTTGTTTTGTTATACATTGTCACCTCTATTAAGCAGCCACTTTCCAATGTGTTGCTTTACTATATATTTGACCTCTATTAAGCAGCCACCTGTGCTAAGCAGCCACTTTCTCTGACTCCCTTGGCTGGCTGCTTAAGGCAGGTTTGACTGTATTTGTGGGCATATGTTGCTACATGTATATATAATAAGACTGTATTGAACTATTTATTGTAGAACACTAGTAACCAGATAAGCAGTACAACGGACAGACACAGGTCAGATGGGCAATGCACACTGTTCTATTCAACGTTCCAGAACCTGCGCAATATACAGCTGTAAACAACCTTATGTGTTGGTTCGAGTGGTTGCAATATATGTACTTGTATAATATCTCCAATTTATCTCAAACCTGTATCGCTCAGACTCGTACATCCGTTTCTCCGTATGTTTACCTGTTCTAAACTTCTTCTCATTAACCCTTTCCTTCATAGAGATTTAGGTTAATATACTCTTATATCTCCATACAAACGACAACCATTCAGCTATCATGCAGTGGATAAGTAGTGGCCATATCTATCCCACCTCCATAGATATTACTAGGACTACATGAGATTCTGGCCTTAATTATGAACATTGGTTTGGCTGCTACATTGTCAATGTATGTCGTATTGGTAATGGCGTCAAGAGGGAAAGGGTTAATCTATAGTAGGAGTCTAGGACTGCTACCAAACTTTGTCTGTAACATCTTTACAACATCTAGCAGGTTTGTTCTTAGTTTATACAAATTTACTTTAGCTCGATTGCGAAACAAGTTCTTACAGCTGATATTAATCACTCTCGAGACCTCATTCCTGATGGAATCCATCGCCACGAGGGAGAGAGAAGAGGCAACGTGGAATTTAAATGCCTTGCCTAAGGGCACATTCGTAACAGCTCCAGCGGGGCTCAAACTCCGGACCGTTCGCACCTGAAGTGAACGCTCTACCACAGCGCTATCACGACTTCCAGCAGGTTTGTTCCAGTGGGGTATCGGGTCAGCAAAATTGGTAAGCATTAAAGGAAAAGTGTCAACAGCGATCTCATGGCCTGCAAGCGATTAACGATGTTGATACCTACCTTTTCAGAAATGTTTTCATAATAAACCAAAAAAAGAATCTTGTACAGAAATAGAGCACTTGTGCCGTCACACGTACCTTGTAAAAGTGATAAAAGCAAAAAGTAATCCGAGAGAGTTACTTTTAAAACGGTCACGGTCTAATTATTGCTCAATATATGTGGACGTTTAATCGCTGTTAGTTCCTTCTAAGGTTTTTAAAATAATGTTTTACAGCCAGACATTGAATATGATAACGTCAAATTAAAAGCATTGTTACCCTTGTTGGTGTTTTTCCGTTTATGGTTTATATTATGAACCAATTGCAGGAATTTTGCTAAATTTGCGTACTAGTGTTTGCTAATGGATGTAAATTATGTATTTATAAATATATATATAGCAAATTGCATGCATTATTGTTGTATTTATGATATAGTCATCAGCTGTGTTTCGTAATAAGTGTACACTGGAAACAAACCTGCCCTCTAAATCCAACCATTTTCTTGTCTATAAAAATAGTTGTCAAATACTTGCAACTTGGCGCAGGGCAGCAACTTAACTTGTAGATTGTAGATAATGTGTCAGGATCGTACCGCCACAAGTGAACAACTTGCCAGGATCATACCGTTACGGTTATGAACTGAAAAGACATGTCCCATAATCAGTGGATCGAAGCTACCGTCATCAGATTCTGTCGTCTGGCAGGAAATCAGTGGATCAATCGAGATACGAGTCTGGGCCTATACCAAGCTCCGTGGGTCCATGCAGTTTACCCACAGCATAAATATTGAGTCGTTATAATGGATGTAACCGTGGCTGTTTGCTGGATACATATATACTATCATACTACCGGTATCCCAGCTCAGCCCAAATTGTGCATGTTGCATGCAAGAACCGGTTATGTCCCTCAGTCAGTCTTGTAGGTCAAATGTATCTCTTTGGCAGCATCTCGGAACTGCGCATCGGAATTGTGTCAAAATTCACACAAATGTAAAAAGGGTCTGATCATCAGACTCTGATGCATACATTATTCGGACACAAGCTAACAAACAATCGTGTTCATCTTTATCAAACAAAACTCACTTGTACTTGTATCACAAAGACGCAATAACAACCTCCGTTACGCTTGTGTGGCCGTCTACGACCTTGCAAGGGAGTGGTCTATTTGATATTATCGGGATGTCCCAGAACCACATATTGTCGAGACTGTTTGACAAACCAAGGAAAGATCGCATAACTAAGCTGTGACAGATCGTGTCTAAAGACAAAAATAACGAGAACATTTCAATAAAATAATTTATTACACCAATTTAGCAATAATATCATGCGCATGCTTATTCTCAGTGCAAAACTAACTGGAATGCTCGCTGAATAATAATAAAAAGCATTGTATTTTAAAAGTTCCGTTTTACATTGGTAAAAAACACTCAAGCCGAGATTTCTAAAACTCAATTACAAAATATAAGGAAAAAAATATAGATAATAACTTCAGATTGGGATATTTCTGAAGTTGTTTCACAATAATATTTGGCCTGATGACATAACCATTTTCTGTTGTTAAAACTGCCTAGAAAATAAATAGTTGTACGTCCGTTTTAGAGGGCATGTATTACGTTGAATTACAATATCTGACTGTGAACGTTAGTATTCTACAGCTGCATTCCCCAACAACCGCAGATGCCATTTTCTTACTATATGACAGTTGTTTTTACATCTAGTTGCTCCTTTATCCTTTGCACCTTATCCTTTGAACACAGAAATAATATAAACATATGGTCATAGATCCGAATACAATTTGCTATATATATATACCTAGGAGAAGTCTTAATCTCATTCTTGCATGCATTTTTTTAAGTCTGTAAAAAATATAAATTACGTACAATGTACAAAATGTTTACCATGCCCGACCACAAACTTAACCCTTTCAACACCACAGACCTCTAAATAGGCTTACAAAAAAGTGTTGAGCCGGCTCGTGACGAGCCGTCTCATCAGGATCTGCACTTTTTGCCAGTAATATTACTATTTTAAGACAAAATTACCCATTTTGATAAATGAACTGGTCCAAATGTAATTTTCTGATTAATTTATTGGTCTAAATATATCATGGACCAGTCCATGTGAGTTACTTGGTGTTGAAAGGGTTAACCATTGACCTGCCAATATCGCTATTGCATTTCCTTTGATGAATGTATATGCCCCGATTGTTTACATTTTCGTACGAGGGTTCCCAACTAATGATATGCAGCTGACATGTGCACTCGAAATTACGGACAGTGTTCATCGCAAGAAAAGGCGTGTCTTACAGTTTATGCTGTTCCAAGAATGATCTAATTACCAGACCCCCGCCACACGGTAAATCGCAAATTTGGACTAAATTCCTTTTAATTGGAAAGTGTGATCTCATTGTAAAGAATAATTAATGTAAATATAAGTAATGAATCGCGAGTTAATAGTTTCCATTGTGGTATGAACTACATTGGGTGTGTTTCTGCAACTTGGTTGCGACTGTGTTGACTGGTGTTGGATAAATGAGCGAACTCAGGCAGTTAATATGTCCACAGTGTTTCAGAATGGACTACTGGTATTCTACTACTTCATAATTTCGAGGTACTTTTCGACATTGTTCTTGAATATGCTTCTAGAAGTAAATTCCAAATGTAATTTCTCCAAAATATTCTCCAGCTATGCATCATGCACATTTAGTATGAACGCAGTAAAACTATATGGAAATACAAACCAAATACATATACAAGAATTTCAGATCACTTTAAAATATACATGTACCAAACAATATGACTACAATAAGTTAGGTAAACATCGGCCATTTCAACAATAAGCCAGGTAAACATCGGCTATTTCAACTATAAGCCAGATAAACGTCGGCCATTTCTATAATAAGCCAGGTAAACATCAGCCATTTTAACTATAAGCCAGGTAAACATCGGCCATTTCAACTATAAGCCAGGTAAACATCGGCCATTTCTACAATAAGCCAGGTAAACATCAGCCATTTCTACAATAAGCCAGGTAAACATCGGCCATTTCAACTATAAGCCAGGTAAACATCAGCCATTTCAACTATAAGCCAGGTAAACATCGGCCATTTCTACAATAAGCCAGGTAAACATCAGCCATTTCTACAATAAGCCAGGTAAACATCAGCCATTTCAACTATAAGCCAGATAAACGTCGGCTATTTCAACTATAAGCCAGATAAACGTCGGCCATTTCTACAATAAGCCAGGTAAACATCGGCCATTTCTACAATAAGCCAGGTAAACAATTTTATATTTTCTATTATAAGCACGACAAATGACATTTTCTAACATGAAATATGTACCGGTATGTGATATCAGTTACTAATAAACATTTCATAATATAAATTAAATAAGCAATGCTACACGTACTTATAAAGCATGTTAACATAGAAGAAAAGAAACACATTGAGCACAGACAATATACCCTTGCCTAGAGTGTGTCATAAATGACAAGTATTGGTCTAAAGCTTCAAAACCGTTCAAAGGAAAGAGTGATGCTAAGCATCGAAGTAACCATATTATGTTTACAACATACATATTCGTCCATAAGTCTACCTTGATTGCTTCTAAAAAGTGCAATAAAATGTTCCATCGACATATGACCCGAGTCATACAAAAAAATATAATTAAAAACATTTTTTTTAAATAAATTTATTTTTAAATCCACCTAGTTGTGTGATGTTAATATTGCAGGTTTCATTCTAGGTCAGAATTTTTGTGAGAAAGCGCGTGATCGCTTCCTTAAATGGTGTTCTTTAAATATACTTCTGCAAAATAGGGTTAAAATGCACAGTACAACCATTAAATACAACATTTGAATAGAAGGAGTGCTTTATAATGGGCCAGTGTATCTTACTGGACAAAATTTTGCTTGAAAATCGTAAAAACCAAAAAATAATAATTTTTTTTAGGGAGAAGTGGGCGAGGGCGAAGTCATGGTCCCTAGGGCGACAATTTCGCCCACATCGCCCTCTAGAATGATCCCTGATATTGTATATTATATTACTGTGACCTGTTATCTCGACCATTATAACTGCTTTTAGGGAACAGAAATGTTCAGAAAAAGTTACTTATTTATGTAAAAATTACGTATGTAAAAATGTCTGTTTTCTAGGGGCTAAGTACCACCTTGAATTATGAGTGAGTGTATATAAAATACATGATTTCTAGCTGTCAAAGTACCACCTTAATTATGAGTGAGTGTATATAAAATACATGATTTCTAGCTGTCAAAGTACCACCTTAATTATGAGTGAGTGTATATAAAATACATGATTTCTAGCTGTCAAAGTACCACCTTAATTATGAGTGAGTGTATATAAAATACATGATTTCTAGCTGTCAAAGTACCACCTTAATTATGAGTGAGTGTATATAAAATACATGATTTCTAGGGGCTAAGTACCACCTCGAATTATGAGTGAGTGCATATAAAATACATGATTTCTAGCTGTCAAATACCACCTTGACATATCAGTGAGGTCGTCTTATATATCAGTATATATGGTACAATAACTATACATGTGCTCACCGGCTTTCTACACCAAGATATAGACGATTAGTAAGTAGACCATATTACATAGAAAAATAAATGACGCTAGTATTTCTTCATACAACACAGACATGGTGATATATTTAATGAAAATGGACGTTATCACATAACTTTGCTTGTATTCAGTGTAATACAGTCATCACATAATTTCTTATATGTACACACGTGTAATATCACCTAGACAGATTCCGATTGGTTGAGAGAATAATCCTTATAATTTGTAAATTAAACTTTCTATTTGAATTGGTACATAACGTTAATGGTAAGACACACCATCATTTAAAAAGAAGTAGCAACGAAATTATAACGCTGTTTAACACTTAAAGACAATGCTGATTTGTATAGTGACGTCATGACAAATGTGCACTGACACTTGGCGCCAAAATGAAAGTAGCAACGTTATTTATTAAAACAATCGCGCTATGGTAATATGATCTTACACTCGTGATGATTTCATATCATATTTCATGGAACTCATTTTTGAATTTTGCTATTGAGCGAGACATTTTTGAATTTTGCTATTGAGCGAACCATTTTTACTCGTAAAATCCTATATATACAGAATAACTGATCATCTATAGTTTTAGTAAACTGACTTAAAACAATTAAAATTATACATGTATTACTAGTTACTGAGAGAACTGTAAATAAAAGAAGAATTAAAAACAACGGTAAAATCCTAACTGCGGATAGAACCAACAATCTTGTGATTAGGGGTCATGTATTCATGGCGAAGCTAACTGGCATACTTATATACGTAAATGTATAAGAAAGAGGAATTAACAAACAATTTTCACTTTTTATATTATGACAGGGTTCATTCTAGGTCAGAATTTTTGGGACGAGTGAGAAAGCGAGTGATCGCTTCCTTAAATGGTGTTCTTTAATATACTTCTGCAAAATAGGTTAAAATGCACAGTACAACCATTAAATACAGTTGAATAGGAGAGCTTTATAATGGGCCAGTGTATCTATCTTACTAGACAAAATTATATTTGAAAATCGTAAAAACCAAAAAATATTTTTTAGGGAGAAGTGGGGCCAGAGGGCGACTATTTCGCCCACATCGCCCTCTAGAATGATCCCTGTATATGAGCTTTAGCTGCATAACTTTACAATAATATTTCATTTCAGGGTGGTTCCAAATGCCGAATGTAAATAATGACTTGCTCCGGTCGGCGATTGATATACACAATGCAGAAAATGAACAAATATGCCAGTTACTCTATATACATACAGAAGAACAAACATAAAATTAACAAATATGTCACAGTTACTCTATATACATACAGAAGAACAAACATAAAATTAACAAATATGTCACAGTTACTCTATATACATACAGAAGAACAAACATAAAATTAACAAATATGTCACAGTTACTCTATATACATACAGAAGAACAAACATAAAATTAACAAATATGTCACAGTTACTCTATATACATACAGAAGAACAAACATAAAATTAACAAATATGTCACAGTTACTCTATATACATACAGAAGAACAAACATAAAATGAACAAATATTCCACAGTTGCTCTATATACATACAGAAGAACAAACATAAAATGAACAAATATGTCACAGTTACTCTATATACATACAGAAGAACAAACATAAAATTAACAAATATGTCACAGTTACTCTATATACATATAGAAGAACAAACATAAAATGAACAAATATGTCACAGTTACTCTATATACATATATATAGAAGAACAAACATAAAATGAACAAATATGTCACAGTTACTCTATATACATACAGAAGAACAAACATAAAATTAACAAATATTCCACAGTTGCTCTATATACATACAGAAGAACAAACATAAAATTAACAAATATGTCACAGTTACTCTATATACATACAGAAGAACAAACATAAAATTAACAAATATGCCAGTTACTCTATATACATAACTTCAGAAGAACAAACATAAAATGGATAAGTGCAAAACTTTGAAAGCATTTTGTTTCAAATTCATGAATGCCGCCGGTTATTAGATTTTAATGAAATACAACTGTAGACACAAACTTACATACCAGACCGTCGACAGGTTACATGTCTAGTCTAGGACATCGATGACGGAATTAGAGAAAAATGGAAAAGTAATGCGACAGCATGCACGACAAATACATGACATGGGAAAAGTACCTGGAAATGTGCACTAACTTCATAGTTATTTACTAGATTTTCTACGATCATTTTGTTTATTGTTTGAGTACGGTCTTATTTCCCTTACTCATTTTATACCGATTGGGAAAAAACATGAAAAGGCACTGATAGCAGCTACTTCCTATAAAACTATGAAGTACTTGGAATTTACTGAAAATACAATGAAAACGTGACATCTGTTTATAAAGATTTCTTAAAATATAAAAAAAAGAACACAAAATGTATGGCGAGTGATTTGGTAAATCATGTCAACCCATCTGAAAAATAAGTTCTAATGGCAGTGGTGTAGTAAATGCCCCAGGGTAGCTGTTGTAACTGGCAGGGTGCTGCCCCAAGATAGCCGTTGTAACTGGCAGGGTGCTGCCCCAGGATAGCCGTTGTAACTGGCAGGGTGCTGCCCCAGGATAGCCGTTGTAACTGGCAGGGTGCTGCCCCAGGATAGCCGTTGTAACTGGCAGGGTGCTGCCCCAGGATAGCCGTTGTAACTGGCAGGGTGCTGCCCCAGGATAGCAGGGTGCTGCCCCAGGGTAGCTGTTGTAACTGGCAGTGTGCTGCCCCAGGATAGCCGTTGTAACTGGCAGGGTGCTGCCCCAGGATAGCCGTTGTAACTGGCAGGGTGCTGCCCCAGGATAGCCGTTGTAACTGGCAGGGTGCTGCCCCAGGATAGCAGGGTGCTGCCCCAGGATAGCCGTTGTAACTGGCAAGGTGCTGCCCCAGGATAGCAGGGTGCTGCCCCAGGATAGCAGGGTGCTGCCCCAGGATAGCTGTTGTAACTGTCAAGGTGCTGCCCCAGGATAGCTGTTGTAACTGGCAGGTTGCTGCTAGAAGTTTAAAACCCATGCTCATTATTACTGGGAGAAGTTAAAGAGATGTAGCAAACAAAAATAGTACCAATAAAATAAATGCGATATATATGATATAATAATAATAATATAGCATCTTACAATGACTGGTACATTATTTTGCATATGACTGTATGACTGACTGTGTTCTTTGCAATGTACAAGTGGCACTTTAAAAAAGAAATTGCCATAGCAACATACAGATAGAAGTAAGTTTCAACACAGATGATGTCACCAGGGTATATACACAAACGCTGCTTCAAGCTATACACGAGGGATTTGTTGAACAAATGAAAGATGTGTTTGAACAAATGAAAGATGTGTTTAACAAATGAAAGATGTGTTTAACAAATGAAAAACAAATGAAAGATGTGTTGAACAAATGAAAGATGTGTTGAACAAATGAAAGATGTGTTAAACAAATGAAAAACAAATGAAAGATGTGTTGAACAAATGAAAGATGCCTTGAAACAAATGAAAGATGTGTTGTGAAAGATTTGTTGAACAAATGAAAGATGTGTTGTGAAAGATGTGTTAAACAAATGAAAGATGTGTTGTGAACAATTTGTTAAACAAATGAAAGATGTGTTGTGAAAGATTTGTTGAACAAATGAAAGATGTGTTGTGAAAGATGTGTTGTGAACAATTTGTTAAACAAATGAAAGATGTGTTGTGAAAGATTTGTTGAACAAATGAAAGATGTGTTGTGAAAGATGTGTTAAACAAATGAAAGATGTGTTGTGAACAATTTGTTAAACAAATGAAAGATGTGTTGTGAAAGATTTGTTGAACAAATGAAAGATGTGTTGTGAAAGATTTGTTGAAGAAATGAAAGCTCTAGGTTATACTACAGAACCACCCTAACAGGACAACAGGAGACAACTGGATTACAATAATTAACGACGACAGGATATCAAAGTAGGCCCAATAGTAAAAGTATGATACAACTAATTAGTAAAACGAATTGCACAATATACAACTTCCAATATATTTCAGATTAATTGTTAAACGTTAGCAACACACACAAATGCTATCTCGCAATTCGTTGATATTTATACTGTTTTGGCCAGTTTGGGGAACATTTATAAGTCTTGCGACAGTAAAGTGTAATTTGTTTTGGATAACACAATTAAGCAACATAATATTATAATGTCTGAAATATACCATTGTATATTTCCTTGGTAACCACTCTATTACTGCGAGATGGTCGTTGGTAATCTCTGATCATTGTATAGGCCAAATTCTTTTCAATGCAATATTTCTTTAAAATCGTAACGGCCCCTTTTATGACATTATTTCTTTTCCATTATTAACCCGTTCAACACTACAGGCCTCTTAATAGACTTACAAAAAATGTGTAGATCCAGATGAGCCGTCTCATCAGGATCTGCACTTTTTGCCAGTAATTAATACTATTTTTAGATAAAATTACCCATTTTGATAAATGAACTGGTCCAAAGGTAATTTTCTTATTAATTTATTGGTCTAAAAATATCATGCACCAGTCCATGTCAGTTACTTGGGGTTGAATGCACCAGTCCATGTCAGTTACTTGGGGTTGAATGTATCAGTCCAGGTCAGTTACTTGGGGTAAAATGGGTTAATGAAAGTTCTTCATCCATTATACACAAACTCTGGACATTTTGACAGCGTTCATCAGCGGAATGATACAGGTTTTGCGGCGCTTGTTTATCTTCAATCTGTGTCAAATGCTTAAAACACGGATCACGGCCTCGGCTATTAATCAGAATCTCGGGTACAGGAGGGCGGGACAACAGTCAAAACTATTGCCTGCCTCTCCATGAACTGTTGCCCGCCTGGTTCAGGAATGACAAAATCAGTCAAAAATAACGAATTAACATTTATGTAGTATGTTAGGTAACAATACACTATGCACGTTGATCACGCTAGGTCAACATCATAAAAATATTAGGGTTTTCAGGAGCTGTCATGGTTACAAGTGTTAATCATTAAAACTGATATGGCCGCATTGATCAGGGTCAGGGTCATTCACATAACATTTGTAAATGATGATCGAGGCTATTATGAGGTGGAGTTACCTGATGCCATTGATCAATGGATGATCGAGGTTATTGTCAGGAGTTAACTGATGCCATTGATCAATGGATGATCGAGGTTATTGTCAGAAGTTAACTGATGCCAGTGATCAATGGATGATCGAGGTTATTGTCAGGAGTTAACTGATGCCAATGATCAATGGATGATCGAGGTTATTGTCAGGATTTAACTGAGCCATTGTTCGAGGAATGATCAAGGTTATTGTCAGAAGTTACCTGATGCCAGTGATCAATGGATGATCAAGGTTATTGTCAGAAGTTACCTGATGCCAGTG
Organism: Archivesica marissinica; assembly: GCA_014843695.1. Classification (NCBI taxonomy): domain Eukaryota; kingdom Metazoa; phylum Mollusca; class Bivalvia; order Venerida; family Vesicomyidae; genus Archivesica; species Archivesica marissinica. The sequence continues at coordinate 81,614,222 of CM026387.1, read as the reverse complement.
ATCAATGGATGATCAAGGTTATTGTCAGAAGTTAACTGATGCCAGTGATCAATGGATGATCAAGGTTATTGTCAGAAGTTACCTGATGCCAGTGATCAATGGATGATCAAGGTTATTGTCAGAAGTTAACTGATGCCAGTGATCAATGGATGATCGAGGTTATCGTCAGTAGTTAACTGATGCTAGTGATCAATGGATGATCAAGGTTATTGTCAGGAGTTAACTGATGCCAGTGATCAATGGATGATCGAGGTTATCGTCAGGAGTTAACTGATGCCAGTGATCAATGGATGATCGAGGTTATTGTCAGGAGTTAACTGATGCCAGTGATCAATGGATGATCGAGGTTATTGTCAGGAGTTAACTGATGCCAGTGATCAATGGATGATCGAGGTTATTGTCAGGAGTTAACTGATGCCAGTGATCAATGGATGATCGAGGTTATTGTCAGGAGTTAACTGATGCCAGTGATCAATGGATGATCGAGGTTATTGTCAGGAGTTAACTGATGCCAGTGATCAATGGATGATCGAGGTTATTGTCAGGAGTTAACTGATGCCAGTGATCAATGGATGATCGAGGTTATTGTCAGGAGTTAACTGATGCCAGTGATCAATGGATGATCGAGGTTATTGTCAGGAGTTAACTGATGCCAGTGATCAATGGATGATCGAGGTTATTGTCAGAAGTTAACTGATGCCAGTGATCAAGGGATGATCAAGGTTATTGTCAGGAGTTAACTGATGCCAGTGATCAATGGATGATCGAGGTTATTGTCAGAAGTTAACTGATGCCAGTGATCAATGGATGATCAAGGTTATTGTCAGGAGTTACCTGATTCCAGTGTTCGAGGAATGATCACGGTTATAGTCAGGAGTTACCCGATGCCCGTGATCAAAGAATGATCAAGTTCATTGTCAGGAGTTACCTGATGCCAGTGATCAAGGAATTATCAAGTTCATTGTCAGGAGTTACCCAATGCCAGTGATCAAGGAATTATCAAGTTCATTGTCAGAAGTTACCTGCTGCCATTTATCAAGGGGTATCAAGGTCATTGTCAGGAGTTACCTGATGCCAGTGATCAAGGAATGTTAGAGGTTATTGCTAGGAGTTACCTGATGCCAGTGATTAAGGAATGTTAGAGGTTATTGCCAAGAGTTACCTGATGCCAGTGATCAAGGAATGTTAGAGGTTATTGCCAAGAGTTACCTGATGCCAGTGATCAAGGAATGTTAGAGGTTATTGCCAGGAGTTACCAGATGCCAGTGATCAAGGGATGATCAAGGTTATTGCCAGGAGTTACCTGATGCCAGTGATCAAGGAATGGTCAAGGTTATTGTCAGGATAGTTAAATGTTGCTGGGCATGTAAACAGGATAGTTAAATGTTGCTGGGCATGTAAACAGGATAGATAAATGTTGCTGGGCATGTAAACAGGATAGTTAAATGTTGCTGGGCATGTAAACAGGATAGTTAAATGTTGCTGGGCATGTAAACAGGATAGATAAATGTTGCTGGGCATGTAAACAGGATAGTTAAATGTTGAGGGGCATGTAAACAGGATAGATAAATGTTGCTGGGCATGTAAACAGGATAGATAAATGTTGCTGGGCATGTAAACAGGATAGCTACATGTGGTGGGACAGGCAAACAGGATGGGTACGACCATGTTACCAGGATATAATGCTGAGAACAAGTCTATCACGTTTACCTGGCCTGACAGTGTAATACTATTAAACAAGTAATGATTCACCACACTGTTCATATTTTATGCTTTCCAAAGAAATATACCCAGTGAAATAAAATGTTGGAAACAGTGAAATAACACATTTCAGTGCTCATGGTTTCCAGCCAGTGCAATCTGAAATGTCACATGTTTCCAGCCAGTGCAATCTGAAATGTCACATGTTTCCAGCCAGTGCAATCTGAACTGTCACATGTTTCCAGCCAGTGCAATCTGAACTGTCACATGTTTCCAGCCAGTGCAATCTGAAATGTCACATGTTTCCAGCCAGTGCAATCTGAAATGTCACATGTTTCCAGCCAGTGCAATCTGAACTGTCACATGTTTCCAGCCAGTGCAATCTGAACTGTCACATGTTTCCAGCCAGTGCAATCTGAAATGTCACATGTTTCCAGCCAGTGCAATCTGAAATGTCACATGTTTCCAGCCAGTGCAATCTGAACTGTCACATGTTTCCAGCCAGTGCAATCTGAAATGTCACATGTTTCCAGCCAGTGCAATCTGAAATGTCACATGTTTCCAGCCAGTGCAATCTGAACTGTCACATGTTTCCAGCCAGTGCAATCTGAAATGTCACATGTTTCCAGCCAGTGCAATCTGAACTGTCACATGTTTCCAGCCAGTGCAATCTGAAATGTCACATGTTTCCAACCAGTGCAATCTGAACTGTCACATGTTTCCAGCCAGTGCAATGTGAACTGTCACATGTTTCCAGCCAGTGCAATGTGAACTGTCACATGTTTCCAGCCAGTGCAATGTGAACTGTCACATGTTTCCAGCCAGTGCAATGTGAACTGTCACATGAACACGTTCAGACTCTACATGTATCCGTCATTGACATGATTTATGACATCATCTAATCCTGACATGATTTATGACATCATCTAATCCTGACATGATTTATGTCATCATCTAATCCTGACATGATTTATGACATCATCTAATCCTGACATGATTTATGACATCATCTAATCCTGACATGATTTATGTCATCATCTAATCCTGACATGATTTATGACATCATCTAATCCTGACATGATTTATGACATCATCTAATCCTGACATGATTTATGTCATCATCTAATCCTGACATGATTTATGACATCATCTAATCCTGACATGATTTATGACATCATCTAATCCTGACATGATTTATGTCATCATCTAATCCTGACATGATTTATGACATCATCTAATCCTGACATGATTTATGTCACAAAATGTAGTTCAGGCCAAAGCAAAAAGAAAATTTGTTCTTTGAATGATAGAAATATATTTTACTCGCGAACATAGAAAGCTATTACTATCAGTCATGGCCACTCATACTAACATAGCTTTCAATGTTCACCTCTGTTAAATATGAAATATAATTTGATCATGCACTGAAACAAACATGCTCTATAATTAAAAATTATGACAGAGACCCAGTTTGAATAAATTCTTACAATAATGAAATCGCTATGAAATCTACAGCAACTCAAACCTGTGACCATCAGTGATGATAGGTTACAGTGGTATAAGTCAGCGACCATAACCACTCGACCACGGAGGTGGTATATATAAGAAGATCTACATTACATTTGTACACAAGATAGGCAACGAATCAATTGTTAAATTCTCGAGACAGAATGGTGATCCGCGTCAGAGCTCGAGAAACTAATCAATAACATTTTATGTTATAATCATGGATATAGACAAAATATATAAGTAAAATAAATACAAATGAATACATGTATATGTAATAATATACATTAATATTGCACAATAGAGATTTCTTTCTGACCTTGTGACAATATGCCAAATAATACACTTAAGATCCCAATTTCCCAAATATAGTAAACTGATTAATGGTGTCTGTTTGTTTGTACAGACAACCATCCAAGCAAACTGATTAATGGTGTATTTGTGCTTGTACAGACAAACCAAACCAGCAAACTGATTAATGATGTATGCATGCTTGTACAGACAAACCAACCAGCAAACTGATTAATGATGTATGCATGCTTGTACAGACAAACCTACCAGCAAACTGATTAATGATGTATGCATGCTTGTACAGACAAACCAACCAGCAAACTGATTAATGATGTATGCATGCTTGTACAGACAAACCTACCAACAAATTCGTAATGCTGTTTGTTTGCTTGTACAGACAAACCTACCAACAAATTCTTAATGATGTATGTTTGCTTGTACAGACAAACATACTAACAAACTGGAGAAGAACTATATAAGTTTTCTGTCGTTCTAACCCCTTTCAGTCTACTGCTGTTAAATTATATGTAACATGTTCATTTCTTGATTACATGTACAAATACTGAAATAAATAATGTTTAAACTAAACTGATTAATGGTGTATGCTTGCTTGCACAGACAACCCTACCAGCAAACTGATTAATGGTGTATGCTTGCTTGCACAGACAACCCTACCAGCAAACTGATTAATGGTGTATGCTTGCTTGTACAGACAAACCAACAGGCACACTGATTAAGGATGTATGCTTGCTTGCACAGACAAACCTACCAGCAAACTGATTAATGATGTATGCTTGCTTGAACAGACAAACCAACCAGCAAACTGATTAATGATGTATGCTTGCTTGTACAGACAAACCAACCAGCAAACTGATTAATGATGTATGCTTGCTTGTACAGACAAACCAATCAGCAAACTGATTAATGATGTATGCTTGCTTGTACAGACAAACCAACCAGCAAACTGATTAATGATGTATGCTTGCTTGTACAGACACACTGATTAATGATGTATGATTGCTTGTACAGACAAACCTACAAGCAAACTGATTAATGATGTATGATTGCTTGTACAGACAAACCAACCAGTAAACCGATTAATGGCATGTTTGCTTGTACAGACAAACTGATTAATGGTGTATGCTTGCTTGTACAGACAAACCTACCAGCAAACTGATTAATGATGTATGCTTGCTTGCACAGACAAACATACCAGAAAACTGATTAATGATGTATGCTTGCTTGTACAGACAACCCTACCAGCAAACTGATTAATGATGTATGCTTGCTTGTACAGACAAACTGATTAATGATGTATGCTTGCTTGTACAGACAAACTGATTAATGATGTATGCTTGCTTGCTTGCACAGACCGTTACCAGCATGACCAGTTTTGGGCAATATAACTATAGTGCTGATATTTAGTCTCTTAACACAATAAGTGGTTTGTATCAAATTGCATGTCTTGGAAATAATAAATATACAAACACTGAAAATCCCAGTCCTACTATGTTTGTATTAACCCATTCAACACCAAGTAACTCACATGGACTGGTCCATGATATTTTCAGACCAATAAATTAATAAGAAAATTACATTTGGACAAGTTCATTTATCAAAATGGGTAATTTTGGTCTTAAAATAGTAATATTACTGGCAAAAAGTGCAGATCCTAATGAGACACTCTTCACGAGCCAGCTCATCTGGATCTACACTTTTTGTAAGCCTATTGAGAGGCCTGTGGTGTTGAAAGGGTTAATAGAATATTGTTAACTTCTCTATAAAATCGTCTGACAAATTGATTGGACCGTGGTATTGGATCACTTTACCAATAAACAAGGTCACATTAATGGTTTGTTCTTCAGATGATAGAAGAGTTAACCATTACCCACACAGAAATGCTTCTTGATGCCGCTACAAATATATCACGACTGTCATATGTATAGAGATATACATTAGATAACACTGTTTATTAGCTAAATGTCTGCATATGTAAGGAGATATACATTAGATACCCTGTTTGATAGCTAAATGTTTGCATATGTATGGAGTTATACATTAGATAACCCTGTTTGATAGCTAAATGTCTGCATATGTAAGGAGATATACATTAGATACCCTGTTTGATAGCTAAATGTCTGCATATGTATGGAGATATACATTAGATAACCCTGTTTGATAGCTAAATGTCTGCATATGTAAGCAGATATACATTAGATAACCCTGTTTGATAGCTAATTGAATGTCATATGTATGGAGATATACATTAGATATCCTGTTTGATAGCTAAATGTCTGCATATGTATGGAGATATACATTAGATAACCCTGTTTGATAGCTAATTGAATGTCATATGTATGGAGATATACATTAGATACCCTGTTTGATAGCTAAATGTCTGCATATGTATGGAGATATACATTAGATAACCCTGTTTGATAGCTAAATGACTGTCATATGTATGCAGATATACATTATATACCCTGTTTGATAGCTAAATGACTGTCATATGTATGGAGATATACATTATATACCCTGTTTGATAGCTAAATGTCTGCATATGTATGGAGCTATACATTAGATACCCTGTTTGATAGCTAAATGACTGTCATATGTATGGAGATATACATTAGATAACCCTGTTTGATAGCTAAATGACTGTCATGTGTATGGAGATATACATTAGATAACCATGTTTGATAGCTAAATGACTGTCATGTGTATGGAGATATACATTAGATAACCCTTTTTGATAGCTAAATGTCTGCATATGTATGGAGATATACATTATATAACCCTGTTTGATAGCTAAATGTCTGCATATGTATGGAGATATACATTATATAACCCTGTTTGATAGCTAAATGAATGTCATATGTGACAATATCTATATGTGGTAAATGGCTATGTACATCATACTACTCACATGAGATTCGAACCAGAGGGCTGTATCGTCCTATTCCATTTTATTAATAATGATAATTCAGTACTGATATAACTTTGAGAATGCCCATCAATTGTAGGGCTATAACTCCTGAAATGATTGGTGTAATCTGGTTAATGATCTCAGATATTATGCCCAAATACACCATCATTCAGCGGGTTTCATTAAGATATGGAAATGATTGGTGTAATCTGGTTAATTATCTCAGAGCGTATGCCCAAATACACCATCATTCAGCGGGTTTCATTAAGATATGGAAATGATTGGTGTAATCTGGTTAATTATCTCAGAGCGTATGCCCAAATACACCATCATTCAGCGGGTTTCATTAAGATATGGAAATGATTGGTGTAATCTGGTTAATTATCTCAGAGCGTATGCCCAAATACACCATCATTCAGCGGGTTTCATTAAGATATAATAATAAACGTAGCTGTTATCCTCAAACAAATCATAAGCTTAATGAAAACTTGTTTTCCAATCCAAATTATTCAAAAATTTAATTGTTAAATGTAATTTATTGGAATAAATACTGTTTAAACTAAACTGACTTATCACAATTTTTGCTAAATTAAGGAGCCATAAATCTTGATTTTTACCAAAACATGTTTGACAGGGTTAAGTTGTCATCTACATAAAGTGCCAGCTTGGTAAATAGATCAATCTATGTGGTATAGCTCTAACCTGCTTACAAAGTGAAAATTATTATTTTAGTATTAAGGGCAATAACCTGAATTTGCTAAGCTGATGTAGTCCATTATGAAACTTTTGGAGACCCTAGGGGCAAACACAGTCGGTGCTAGTTTGATGACGGAAGATTTCTCATGAAATCAGTACACTATTCTCCGCAATGTATAATTCAGAGGCTACAACTATGGGTGCACTTATCCTGTGATAGTTTCACATTTATCTTCCATACTTTGCCAATGTCAGAATCCTCCATTTTTGATTGTGGGGCCATGTTTCAACTACTTGTACGAGATTCGGAACTCGCCTCCAACACTATCGAATGTATATACAAATCTTCATTAAAAATAAATTAAGCTAGAGCTACATGTATCACAGAAGGTGATGAATACCCCCAGATGAGGCTTGGAAACAGGTACGAGGCTTGGGTACAGGTATGAGGCTTGGGTACAGGTATGAGGCTTGGGTACAGGTATGAGGCTTGGGTACAGGTACGAGGCTTGGGTACAGGTATGAGGCTTGGGTACAGGTATGAGGCTTGGGTACAGGTACGAGGCTTGGGTACAGGTATGAGGCTTGGGTACAGGTATGAGGCTTGGGTACAGGTACGAGGCTTGGGTACAGGTATGAGGCTTGGGTACAGGTATGAGGCTTGGGTACAGGTATGAGGCTTGGGTACAGGTATGAGGCTTGGGTACAGGTACGAGGCTTGGGTACAGGTACGAGGCTTGGGTACAGGTATGATGCTTGGGTACAGGTACGAGGCTTGGGTACAGGTACGAGGCTTGGGTACAGGTACGAGGCTTGGGTACAGGTACGAGGCTTGGGTACAGGTATGAGGCTTGGGTACAGGTACGAGGCTTGGGTACAGGTATGAGGCTTGGGTAAAGGTACGAGGCTTGGGTGCTCATGTTGTGTAATAATGGAAGGAGTCTAGTAATTATACCCAGATTAGCTCACTAGGGTCTGATTTGACCGTTGACCTCTAAGTACAACCGTTACTTAGAATCTATGCAAGTGAAACATGACTCAGAATATTGTATTGATGAGGTGAACAATTGATTGTCATTCAGAAGACCTCAACCAGACACGAAATGTTATGAATAAGTTATATGAACGTCCAGATGTGACTGGCCGTGAGACGGCTAATGACATGGCTGAAATGTAAGCTCAGCGCATAATCTCGATATGGTTAGCAGTAAATGTGGTGCCAAAAAATCCTCCAGCGGTTGAAGAGTTAAGAGTTGTTTGTAAAAACCCCGACTATAAATAAAGTTTCAAATGACAAGAGTTATGGACTGGAGACAAGATCTAGATGAACATGGGTTCTGCAAGTCGACTCGACGAGGTGAACATTTGATCAGTTTCATGAAAATCTGTACAAGTATTTAGAAGATATGGACCGGATAACAAACAGACGGACACAAGTGACTCCAATATTACAGCCTCCATACACTTTGTATCTGGGGGTATAGTTAAAAATAAGCAAGTATATTACACGGGAGATCCATTACAAACAGATCATATTTTGAACACTCACTGCGCCACCATATCAGGGTTCATTCTAGGTCAGAATTTTTGGGAGAAGTGAGAAAGCGCGTGATCGCTTCCTTAAATGGTGCTCTTTAATATACTTCTGCAAAATAGGGTTAAAATGCACAGTACAACCATTAAATACAACATTTGAATAGAAGGAGTGCTTTATAATGGGCCAGTGTATCTTACTAGACAAAATTTTGTTTGTAAATTATTATTTTTTTATGGAGAAGTGGGGCCCCCAAAGGGTGAAGTCAGGGTCCCTAGAGCGACAATTTCGCCCACATCACCCTCTAAAATGATCCCTGCATATGCCGCAACAGTTACAGTGAGAGCTCTATATATCAAGCCACTCACTTGGTTAATGCAGTCTATAAAACCAAAAATAAAATTTAAAATAAAATCTAGATTCTGTTAGACCTGAAAGAATAAAACCTCATTCTGACTTAGAGAGAGACTGTTGCTATTGCACCGTTATACATTGCAACATTGACAAAAATTAGTACTAAAATATCTTTCATTTCAATAGCAGCTTTTCTAAACGTCTGGATAGATTTATATCGCATGAGTAAGTACAATGAGCATAACAATTGAGAGAAAACCGAGGGTAAGACTGAGGTAGCTGAGTATAGCCGACTTCTTGCTGTCCCTCTGTGCTAAACCGTACAGACCCTTACTGTGGTGTGCCTTCGCATTCCTCGCAAGACGTATCGCAAACACACCAACAAAGAAGAAAAACACAGTAGCTATTACTGACAGGATTATCACATGGTTGAATTTCTTATACGGAGCAGGAACCAAGTCTGAGCTCGGAACTCTTCGGATAAAATTCTGTGTGGTATCAGTGGTTTCCCTATACGGATTTTCATAAGCATCTGTGACTCTAGTAGCATCCACATTATATGGAGAGACCAAGTCATTTTCTGGGGTATCGTCAGTATGTCTGATCAGTGACTGGCCAGTGAGGTTTGGGTCATGGGCGCTGTTCAGTGGGGGCACCTCCTGCACTGGCTCCACATCTACCGCACCTTCGGCCTGCTGTAACGGCAGTTTTTCCTGCTCTGTATCCCCTGCGCCTGATGACATTTTGACTTCTTGTAAGATTCAAGTAACCTGCAACACAAGATTAGCAATGATGGCCAGTTCAGAGAAGAAAGATTTCGATATTGTATGACGCGTGCCCAATACAAAGACGGTGATGAAATAAATGCTTTAGAGCCGATTTCATCTGTGTTCATTATGCGCCTATCAAACGCAGGTAATTATTGCTATAGAAAGTAAGGTGTAAGTCAAAAAGAGGTTCTGAAAGTTATAACAATATGCACATGGCTACTTGAACTCAATTGGATGAAAACTGCAGGGGTTATATGAGCTGAGCTATATTGTAATAGAGGGGGCGTCCGCTTCCGTGGTCGAGTGGTTACGGTCGCTGACTTGTATACCACTGTAACCTATCATCACTGATGGTCACGGGTTCGAGCCCCGCTCAGGCCGTGTCTCATTTATATGAACAAGTTGGCAGTTTCTTACGGAGGTTGGTGCATCCAAGTACTGGTTAACCGCTGGAGCCTGCCCAGGAAAGGTGTTGTTAGGTAAACTGCCCGCCGGCGATATAGCCCGAAATGGTGCTGATGCAGGCGTAAAACCCGAAATATAACATAACATAGCAAGAGGGGGCATAATTCAAACACTATTTATCGGACATTCATGACAGTCCCAACAATATGAACTTGTCACTATGATGTTGAAGATATAAAATGTACATGGTATGGTATATCAATTAAAATGGATGAAAACAACAGGATGAGTCGAGGCCAGAAAGTCCAGATGTGCTGTATCGTATCACAAGCACATTCTATGGAAATGCTGCTTGTGACAGATCCCCTCTGGCTAAGTGATGTTTTACATGCGCCAGCCATCTCTGTGACATGCCAATTTGACAAATCTTCCAGCAAACTGTGAGCCAATGGACCGAAAGATTAGAGCGAATTGACATTTTGTTAGTGCTCTCTATTATCTGATCATGATACCAGTACTGATTATATGTGCATAAAACAAACACAAACTGATGGGTGTATAGCATCATGATCATTAGCATGCTTAGTCTGATATTGAAATACATAGCATCATTAGCATGCTTAGTCTGATATTGAAATACATAGCATCATTAGCATGCTTAGTCTGATATTGAAATACATAGCATCATTAGCATGCTTAGTCTGATATTGAAATACATAGCATCATCAGAAAGCATGCTTAGTCTGATATTGAAATATGTAGCATCATTAGCATGCTTAGTTTGATATTGAAATACATAGCATCATTAGCATGCTTAGTTTGATATTGAAATACATAGCATCATTAGCATGCTTAGTCTGATATTGAAATACATAGCATCATTAGCATGCTTAGTCTGATATTGAAATACATAGCATCATTAGCATGCTTAGTCTGATATTGAAATACATAGCATCATTAGCATGCTTAGTCTGATATTGAATAATGTAGCATCATTAGCATGCTTAGTCTGATATTGAAATATGTAGCATCATTAGCATGCTTAGTCTGATATTGAAATATGTAGCATCATTAGCATGCTTAGTTTGATATTGAAATACATAGCATCATTAGCATGCTTAGTCTGATATTGAATAATGTAGCATCATTAGCATGCTTAGTCTGATATTGAAATATGTAGCATCATTAGCATGCTTAGTTTGATATTGAAATACATAGCATCATTAGCATGCTTAGTCTGATATTGAATAATGTAGCATCATTAGCATGCTTAGTTTGATATTGAAATACATAGCATCATTAGCATGCTTAGTTTGATATTGAAATACATAGCATCATTAGCATGCTTAGTCTGATATTGAAATACATAGCATCATTAGCATGCTTAGTCTGATATTGAAATATGCAGCATCATTAGCATCATTTGCAGTGACACATGTATGTTGAAACAGACTAGAGCAAATATCAGGGCAACATTATTTCCAACAACATTTTATACAGAATGTAGCAGCCAAAGAAGATTGCAGCGACTACTGTATCTAACTATGTATAATGCGCAGCGACATTTTGGCGTAAAAACTCGAGGGGTGGGGGGGGATACAGAGTTCTGTTGTATAATGCGCACATGGAAATAGCATTTCCACAAGCAAAGTTGTGCAAGATCTGCTAAAATGCACCAATAATCGGGGGTAAATACCTTCCTAAAGATAACAATGGGTGTCCAAACAATTCCTAAAATTACGTCCACAATTTCGAACCCGGGAATGCATAATATTTCTTATTTTGATTTTGTTTCTAAGTTTCAAACAATGGCCAGTCACAATCCCACATAAATATATTTGCTAATCTAGAAATGTCAGTATTATCAACAATTTAAATAATCATAATTCTAAACATCTATGATATATGACAAGGAGTCCTCAGGGGACAATGTTTCATGACAAAATTTAGTCTCCTTTTGTTCAATAGCTATTTTGCAAACAAACGCCATGCATCACAGTCACGGATATTTGAAGTTGCTAATCTTGACGCATCCTGATCACCTTCAAAATCCGATAAGGAGGCAGGCCCTCAGGGGACAATTTTTCATGACATATTTTAGTTTTCTTTTGATCAATACCTATTTTGCAAACAATGGCCAGACATGGTCACGCATAATTGAATTTGTTACTCACAACACATCCTGATCACCTTCGATATCCTATCAGGAGGCCCTCAGGGGATGATTTTTCATAACATACTAGTCGCTTAGTTTTCCGTTGTTCAATAGCTATTTTGTAAACAATGGCCAGTCAGGCATCAATTAATTGAATATTCTAATCTCCAAAAAAACTGAAATAAGTTATTAATCTGCACACCTGCGTTACCCGATTGTGCACTGCTTTGTGTACGACATGAGACATGGAATTGCTCTTCACGACAGCAGGGTTGAATCTAGATCAGAATTTTTGGGAGAAAATGTCCTTAAATGCTGTTATTTAATAAATTCCAACAAACTATGGTTATAATGCACATTATGACCATTAAATACAACATTTGAATAGAAGGAGTGCTTTATAATGGGCCAGCTTATCGTACTGGACAACATTTGTATGAAAATTGTAAAAAAAATTAAATAAATTTAGGGAGAAGGGTGAAGTATGGGTCCCTAGGGTGACTATTTCACCCACCTCACCCTCTAGAATGATCCCTGCGACACATGATGTGCAACTGGCACAAGTTTTATAAATGTTTACATTTCTAGCGAAATTGTTAAAATATTTGGTCTTATTCATTCTAGTTATATGTAAACTATCGACAGATGGCTTTAATAGTTATTTTGTAGCGCCTATCGGACATACATGGCATCTTGTTGAATTGTTATGGGGTCGTCGAGGATCTCATTTTAGTCCGATATTTGCTAAATTTCGGGTAAATTTATGTTGCAAAAATTGTCTTGAATGCTGTACTTGTGTATACTGCACACTAGAAATTCTACAGTAATAAATGTGCGCGGTATACGTAGCAAATGACGGTATATATGGGATCCCTACCAACGGACTAGTCCCACATGCCTGAGCAGGTACAAAGAATGTATGTCCAGAACAATTACAATGAATTATTTATATCCAGAACACCAGGATGCATGATTGAAACCTCTAGAAGTCTGGAGTGGGATACTCTACAAAAGAGTTGACGAGTATCTGAGAGGCTATTGCGCGGTAGAACTACACGCCAAACACATTTCTTCAATATGAAAAGAACGTATAGCCAATCTGATGTATGTCATAACTTCTTCCATGGGACATTGTGGATTGGCACCATCACACACAGCAGAGGAATTACAAGTTTGAGATTCTCCTACACACCTGAGGTCCATTAGGTTCCCGGCTTTTAACTAGGAACAAGTTAGTCCAAATATTTAGACTTGAAAAATGTGACATTTTGCTATCCAGGCATTTTTCAAAGTCTAAACGCTAAACCTCAATTACGCGTAGCATATTTTATATTCTAAAAATTCGTTAACTTGTAATATGAACACACATACTGTTGTTTGAATTCTACACAGTCTATAACGTCTCTTGACACAATATTATACATGAAATCAACGTTTAAATTTCATAGCAGAGTTTCGCCATTCTAAATCGGCCATTTTGAATATTTGATTATTGCGAAAAATAGAAATCGACGAAAATGTTTACAAGATTGATCTCCGTGCCATTAGGATGAACCAAATAAGATTTTGTTTAATATCCGATTGTTCATACGCATGAAATGTACTAAATAATAAATGATTCGGATTTCTTTTCTGAAGACTGTGAAGAAAAAATGGGGAGAATTTCACCTGTCAACTTCAAACAGCTAAATGACATGCACAATGGTAATACAATATAATTTTAACATTCTTAATATCTATATTTAGGATTATTCTTAACACCAATGCACACATTTATAATGGGACAGTTTTTTTTGTTTTTTGGGTTTTGTGTGTTTGGGTTTGGGGGGGTTTTTTTTGGGTGGTTTTTTTTGGTGGGGTGGTGGTGTGTGTTGTGGTTGTGTGGGGTTAATGGGACAGACATACACACATTATTACAGGGTCTCCCTATTCACAGACAAGAGATGAAAAATGGTTAAATAGGCATACAAGATGTCGACAAGAGATGGTTACTGAACAAATATGATATAATAAAGTCATCTAAAGTATTAAATATAACATGTGTTTGTCTTATATTGGCTTATTTCATCCAAAAAACTCAACACGATCAAGCGCCGTCTTGACAGTCTGCCATACTGTAAAGGGACTTAACTCGTGCACGCACACAGGGGAACAGGTACCTGTTCTTTTGTCGGCTGCTGGGTCAGACAGAGTTAAGTCCCTTTACAGTATGGCGGACCGTCAATACGGCGTTTGAGTTTTTTGGATGGAATAAGCCAGTATAAGACAAACACATGTTATATTTAATACTTTAGATGACTTTATTATATCATATTTGTTCAGTAACCATCTCTTGTCGACGTGTTGTATGCCTATTTAACCATTTTTAATCTCTTGTCGGTTCTTGTCACTTCTTGTCTGTGAATAGGGAGACCGTTACTACAAGTCAGTAAATTTAAAAATACCATGTCAATTTCAGAATTTGTGATCAATGTTAATTATTTGATTGGAAATTAATTTAATGTTTCAATTCACTATTCTAAGCTCAACCGGAAATATTGGACAATATATGTCCGATTACGTTTAGCAATGAGACGAGTCTGTTAAATTATAACTACTAAATTTTATTATCCGAATTTCTGGATAATCCGATTAATGTTTATTTGGTAATTAGTCACATTCCATATTGTACGAAATATAATTCACTAACCTGAGTGACAAAAGAAACAAATAACAATAATAAATACGTACACCACACCTTTGTTTGAATATATGTCAAGGAGCTTACAAATGATGGATGTTCTAAAAATATTATTTATGACTTCAGCCGGGCAATTTCAGCGGTGTTAACATACATATATCTCCCTACTCATACATATATATAAATTCCGGTATCCGGTATTAAGACACAAGGCATAATACCACTAACAATTTTATTACATTTGGATTGAGGCCTCGACGATCTAGTGGTTACTTCAGGTCGTTGACTTCAATCCGCTTGCAGGTGCGATCCCCCGTCTGATGGCAATAAAATTAACAGTCTTTCAGATGAGATTTTAAACCAAGGTCTCATTTCGGTGTTTTACACCGTGCACGTAAAAGAACAAGAGGAGATTATGACATGGGTCTCTGTCTGTATCATTGCACTATCCTCCCAAAATCTAAAATGACTAATCTCTTTCCCTAACCAGATGTTGTGGTATGATAAATGTTATTTTATCAAAATCATGTTACAGTCATTTGCTATGAATTGATAGCAAATTTGTACAGGTAAGTAGCCATTGTATATACTGTAGGATACCTGTCGAGCTTTAGTAATTTAATTATTTTACGACGAGAAAGTGGAAGAAAATTGATAGCAAGATGTGTAAAGGAAACAACGATAAAAACAGAGGAAACCACTGAAGAGGACCTACATACTATTAGATAGTATTCAGGGGCAATAACTGATGGATGTGTGTCATTGTATTCTTATGCATGACACGTTATTTACTAATAGGATGCAAGGAAATTGCATGTTTGTTTCTTGTAACATACAATACAGTCTTTTTAAGAGTGTTTTTATTCAATCTGAGCATTCAATTCATATTACATCTCGGGTAACAAAATATAATTTACATGTACTAGATGGCATCTTTACAATAAAGAATGTGTGCAACTCTAACACTTTCTTTCATAGAGATTAGTTCATACAAATTTATTTTAGCTTGATTGCGAAACAAGTTCTTACAACTTATATTAATCACTCTCGAGACCTCATTCCTGATGGAATCCATCGCCACGAGGGAGAGGAGGCAACGTGTAATTAAAAGCCTTGCCTAAGGGTACAATCGCAATGGCTCCACATCCACAACACTCATCCACTGCGCTATCACGACTTCCATAGAGATTCAGGTTAATATACTATTATATCTCCATACAAATAACAGCCATTTAGCTAACATGCGGTGAATAAGTATTCACCATATATACCCCACCTCCATAGATATTACTGGGACTACATGAGATTCAGGTTAACCCTTTCCTTCATAGCGATTTAGGTTAATATACTATTATATCTCCATACAAACAACATCCATTTAGCTATCATGCAGTGGATAAGTAGTCGCCATATCTATCCCACTTCCATAGATATTACTGGGACTACATGCGATTCTGGCCTATATTATGAACATTGGTTTTGCTACTATATTGTCAATGTATGTCGTATAGGTAATGGCGTCACGAGGTGCTTCTATGAGGGAAAGGGCTAAGGACAATTTATGGAGTAATAAACAGCATGTAGCTTTCAATAATAACAGAAACCTATCACCAAAAACATGTTATAGTCTGTTGTTCTTATTTGGCAAAACTGGATTAACCCCTACAGGAAATATTATATACAGTAAGTAGTTATCTATCGTTCAATCAATTAATAAAAATATTTTATGTTATATTTCGGGTTTTACGGCTGCATCAGCACCATTTTGGGTTATATCGCCGGCGGGCAGTTTACCTAACAACACCTTTCCTGGGCAGGCTCCAACGGTTAACCAGTACTTGGGTGCACCAACATCCGTAAGAAACTGCCAACTGTTTCATATAAATGAGACACGATTTATAAAAATAAACTTTAAAATTGTCCACCTGATTTATGTCATTTCTCAATAACGAAGCTTGAGGGTCTGCTTGTTGTGGTGTGGCTCATACCAATACGATCATTGCAAGAAATAGGGCAGCAGTGGCAGATTTAGGTGTGTACTAAGCGCACGCACCCTCTAAAATATGTCAAGAATAGGTTCAATGTGGGCTGCAATATGTTCTCAAGAGTGTATAGTTTTATATACAGTAAATCCTCTCTTAAACAACCAGTGATTGGAAATTATCATTTTTGGCTGCTTACTGGAAATGACCTGATAACGGAGGGATAACCCAACTTGAATAAATCTTTAAATTTGTATGTATATAATATTAGAATTTGGCAATATATTCTTGCTGTTTTAAAACAGTCTTCATCTGTATATGTGTGATATTAGAACAACACCATGAAAATGCATCAAACACAATGTCCCCCATCCCCCTCAATTGTCTAACTGGGAGATCATTCCCCCACCCAACACAATGTCCCCCATCCCCCTCAATTGTCTAACTGGGAGAACATTCCCCCCACCCAACACAATGCCCCCCAATGTCTAAGGGAGAACATCCCCACCCCACAATGCCCCCCATCCCCCTCAATGTCTAACTGGTGAAATTCCCCCACCCAACGCCCCCCATCCCCTCATTGTCTAACTGGGGAACATTCCCCCCACCCAACACAATGTCCCCCTCCCCTCAATTGTCAACTGGGAGAACATTCCCCCACCCACACAATGTCCCCCATCCCCTCAATTGTCTAATGGGAGTCATGTCCCCCACCCACACAATGTCCCCTCCCCTCATTTCAACGGAGATCATGTGCTCCCCCCTCAATTGTCTAACTGGGAGACATTTCCCCCACCCCAACACAATGCTCCCCATCCCTCAATTGTCTAACGGAGATCATTCCCCACCTCAACATAATGCCCCCATCCCCCTCAATTGTCTAATGGGAGAATTTCCCTCCACCCAATCTCCCATCCCCCTCAATTGTCTAACTGGGAGATCATCCCCCCACCTCAACAAATGCCCCCATCCCCTCAATTGTCTAATGGGGAACTTTCCCCCACCCACAATGTCCCCTCCCCTCATTGTCTAACTGGGAGAACATTCCCCCACCCCAACACAATGTCCCAATCCCCCTCATTGTCTACTTGGGAGATCATTCCCCCCACCCAACCAATGCTCCCAATCCCCTCAATTGTCTACTGGGGAGATCATTCCCCCCACCTCAACACAATGCTTCCCCACCCCTCAATTGTCTAACTGGGAGAACTTTCCCTCCACCCCAACACAATGCTCCCCATCCCCCTCAATTGTCTTAACTGGGGAACATTTCCTCCACCCACCACAATGCTCCCCACCCCCCCTCAATTGTCAACTGGGAGATCATTCCCCCCACCTCAACACAATGCTCCCCATCCCCCTCAATTGTCTAACTGGGAGAACATTTCCCCCACCCTAACACAAAATCCTGTAAGTGACCACGGAATGGGCAATAATGCCAATAAAATAGTAACAATATACCTTGTATTGGTTCTCTTTTATTATTAAGTATATATGTTTTCAATGAGACATTAATAAGTAATGTAATGAACGTATTTGAATAGTTTACATTAGAATTTCAGAACAAAAGTGCCTTTATGATGCATCAATCTGGAATATAAGAGGATATATAACCTTTTATGCATGGTAACATGCACAATGCAGATAAATCTTTTAACTATACAAATATAAATGCAGCACTAATAGACTACATCCTGCTTACCAGCGGGAATGTCATACTTGCTACACTGGTAGATTATTTACGGGCTACACCCAGGGTTAATTCAATCCCAGCCAACCATTTAAAGTTAGGCTCTGGATTATAGTTTGACTTTTCAAATTACTGCAATTATTATTTGATATGAGAATATAGTATCTCAATAAATAGGAACATGTTGATTACTACGCACCAAACATATCTGCAATACTTTCGCAAACAAAATGGCGTCCTACGTTAGGGTGACATAGTGACCTAGTTTCTGTCCCCAGAAATGATATTTGATCAAACCTGATATATGCATGTATGCTGTAAAGATGCTACTTTAACAACATTTCTACCAATGGTCAATTAGTTTCTATCCCCAGAAATGATATTTGATGAAACCTGATATATGCATGTATGCTGTAAAGATGCTACTTTAACAACATTTCTACTAATGGTCAATTAGTTTCTATCCCCAGAAATGATATTTGATCAAACCTGATATATGCATGTATGCTGTAAAGATGCTACTTTAACATTTCTACCAATGGTCAATTAGTTTCTATCCCAGAAATGATATTTGATCAAACCTGATATATGCATGTATACTGTAAAGATGCTACTTTAACAACATTTCTACCAATGGTCAATTAGTTTCTATCCTAGAAATGATATTTGATCAAATCTGATACATGCATGTATGCTGTAAAGATGCTACTTTAACAACATTTCTACTAACAGTTGACCTAGTTAGTACCTAGTTTCTGATCAAACTTGGTTGATGCTGTACGAATGCTACTGACCTAAATATATCTACTATTGGTTCATGCAGAGTTGTTTAACGGCTTCACTTTATATTACCAAGTGTTAGCCTCATATGAACAAACATCAGGGACTGTTGTAAGGATATCATAGACCACAATTGGAACATTCCTACCACTGGTTAATGAGAAGAAGTCAACTTCATGTAATTGTTGATGGGCTGCAGGATACTCCCCCACCCACAAAATCTTGCCCCACCCTTTTAGGTCAGGGAACAAATAAACCACCAACAAGATATCCTACAACACAATGGTTGAAGAACTGCTTCAGGTAGCAAGGACGCGATGTGGATGATGATTAAGAGCAAGGCATTATGACACAGATTCACCAATGTCAACGGCAACGACAGCCAACTTTAGGCATTTACATAAAATGCACTAATTAAAACTTATATTTGTGCTATTCAAGATCGCAGGCAGCAGTACTAGCAGGCACGGCACACTTTTAAAGCTGTACAATTTGGTTAGTCTCTACTAGATATGAAGCGTTTTAAGTAGTTTTAAGAGTAATAATATTTGTTAGTTAGTTTATACAAATTTATAATAGCTTGATATGTGAAGCAAATTTTTACATTAGTTTAATCGCTCTTGAGACCTCATTCCTGATGGACACCATTGCCATGAGGGAGAGAGAAGAGGCAGTGTGGATTTAAGTCTTGCCTAAGGACGTCACCACCGTGGTTCTGGAGGTATTCGACCTCACAACCTCTCGGCTACGAGTCGGACAATGTATCCAATGTACCACAGAGGCTCTATAATATTGGTTAAGCATGGGTCGGAGATTATAAAACTTTTCTCAGATCTCAAACTCGAGTTCAAGGAATTTGATTGGTTGAGTCCGAGTATTACACTAAGCAGAACCAATCAGAAGCTTGAGACTTGAGTTTGAGATTGGAAAAGTTTTATAATCTCCGTGCATGGAGTACAGACAACACACTAGAGAAACACACATACAATACTGCACTTTTGATTAGATCACACCAATAGCCACCTTCCTTACTTCACATTTATTGGATTTACACTGAAGATTGATATTTTCTGCCATTTTCTATATTTTATAATATATTTCGGTTAAAATTATTTGATTCCATGTATTTTAATACATTACAAGGCTGTATTATCTCACCACACTGTATTGTATACATGTATACAGAACATGGTCCCACAAATGTTAAGATGTACTACCGGTAATCTATTACATCCGTACATACATGTAAGTCTATGCAAAATCCTTCAAAATACAACAATTTCATATGTCTCCATGGCTACAGAATTGTATTTTCAGATATTCTATATCGATCTTTATATCACATAGGGTGAAAAATACAGTGCAAAATTCATACATGGTACACAATTTGTAAAATATGGTTTTTTTCAGAGTCATAATAGGATATTTAACACCGTAACCCTACATTAAAAAACTAAATTAAACAAACATTAAATTTCATTTTCTCTCCATAAATATATTTAAAACATAACCGTTATTTATTAAATAGATTTTATGAAGAAAATAGCTATACAAACAGCACCCATGGCAACCACAATTTACAATATAAAAATAGACATAATCTGGCAAGTCCAATACAATTAGCACACTTAGTAAGAATGAAATGTGAGTTACTGTGCATTAAGTACATGTAGGTTGTACATAGTAAATCTAATAACCACAGTACTTATTCATACACATTACTAACTACTAACTAAAATTCCTTGGACCGGGAAGTATGCGAGATGGTACGGTGGTCGCCAGATCTGACAGGTGGGTTTTCTCCAGGTACTCCGGTTTCCTCCCACACGAATGACCACATTAAACTTTACACTTTCTGAGCCAACAAGAGTGATTAATATAAGTTATTAAAGCTTGTTTCGAAATCGTTGTAAAATTAACTAAAATAAATTTATTCTGCTTTTTGGCATGCACTCGCATATAGTTAATTCTTTCAACTTGAGATTGTGAAACAAGTTCTTGCAACATCACTCTATACCTCATTCCTGGTTGAAACCATCGCTGTGAGGTAGAGGAGCAATGTGAATTCAAGTTTCTTGTTTAACTCTTTCAGTGCCAAGTTCAATCATAGCATTGTGCAAACAACGTAGATCCTGATCAGACACGGAGTTATTTGGAGAGATGCTTCAGCTCCACTGTCTGAAGAGCAATCAGCATATATCCTGATCAGACGGCACGTTCTGTTCTGTCTGATCGGGTTCTCGGCTTTTTGCAGTCGCTTTTATGCGATATTGATGGTGAAAGAGTTAAGGATACTACCATCATGGTACTGGCAGGGAACTCATGGACACTGTATCCATATCACTCTTACTTTAACCCATTTCATTCTGGATACCGTTCAAACGGTATTTGCAAAGAACATAAGAGCCAGATTAACCGCCGCGGAACGTTCCGTCCGATCAGGCTCTATGCTGTTTGCTATTCAGATAATCTTGTTAAGACACTTGGCTATGCAGCAAACAACATAGATCCTGATCAGCACGCAGCGTCACGCTGCGGCTGATCTGGATCTATGTTGTTTGCAAAAGCCTTTAAATATATCCAGAATGAAATGGGTTAAACAAACCATTATCTGCTCAAAATTGCTTTATCTCTGTAACACAATATATTATAAAAACATTTAATAAACAAGTTAGAAATGATAAAAGACCGTTCAGGTCAAATTGTTAAAGTGAATACCGGTAGGCAAATAAAGTTTATTTATTTATTCTACAACGATTGCGAAACAAGCTTTAACAACTTAAATTAATTTAAACTTTATTTATTTTACAACGATTGCAAAGCAAGTTCTAAAAACTTAAATTAATCACTCTCGTTGGCGCGGATGAAAGCGTATATGTGGTCAATCATGTGAGAGGAAACCTGAGTACCCGGAGAACCTGTCTGATCTGGCGACCACCGTACCATCCCACATACTTCCTGGTCCGAGGATCGAACCCAGGTTGCATTGGTGAATAGGCAAATATTACAATACTAATATTAGAAAGCCGCTTGATCCAGTGAACATCTGTTCCAAAGCACAGGGATTCGGCACGTTTGGGGGTACTAGTATATATATTTAAGTATATATACTAGTACCCCCAAACGTGCCGAATCCCTGTGTTCCCAAGTGCTGCTTCCTATTCTAGTGCTGGAACTTTCATGATATATGATATTACTTATTGCCTCAGATTTAAGAATTCTAGATACGAGAGATTCGAGATAATTCCATACAAAAATCAGTCAGACATGCAACATGAGATCCATTATTTGTCTCTAAGGAAAACCCAGTTAATGTTGTAGTATCAGTTTAGATACAAGTCATACATGTAGACTGTACATGGAGCATGTATTCAACACAAGTCATACAGGTGGACTACAGACATGGTATGTATTCAACACAAGTCATACAGGTGGACTACAAACATGGCATATATTAGCTACAATGCTATATCAACATTAAATCATGAGCAGGAATTCTGAACTGATCAACAAAATCCATATGTATCTACACATAACAAAACTTCTAATCGGTCACTAGGTGTTTTAAAGTATTTAGAGCAAACAGATAACCATATAAGATCAATACAGTAAAACCTGTGTTAGTGGTCACCTCCATTAACCCTTTCAACCCCAAGTAACTGACATGGACTGGTCCATGATATTTTTAGACCAATAAATTAATAACAAAATTACATTTGGATCATTTCATTTATCAAAATGGGTAATTTTATCTAAAAATAGTAATAATTATTACTGGCAAAAAAGTGCAGATCCTGATGAGACGGCTCGTTACGAGCCGGCTCATCTGGATCTACACTTTTCATAAGCCTATTTAGAGGCCTGTGGGGTTGAAAGGGTTAAGCAGCCAACCTGTATTAAGCAGCCATTTTTCAGATGCCAAATTGGCTGTTTTACTATACATTTCACCTCTATTAAGCAGTCACCTGTGCTAAGCAGCCACTTTCTGTGATTCCCTTAGCTGGCTGCTTAACCCATTTCATTCTGGATACATTTAAAGGCTTTTGCAAACAACATAGATCCAGATCAGCTGTAGTGTGACGTTGTATGCTGATCAGGATCTATGTTGTTTGCTACATAGCCAAGTGTCTTAGCAAGATCATAAAGAGCATAGAGCCTGATCAGATGGCACGTTCCGTGGCGGTTGATCTGGTTCTATGTCTTTGCAAATACTGTTTGAACGGTATCCAGAATGAAATGGGTTAAGACATCTTATTTGCCACATTTTATTACAGATCTTTATGCAATGAATTGCTGTATAATCATCTAAAATAAAATGTTCTTACAGTTCTTACAATTTATATTAATCACTCTTGAGACCTCATTCCTGATGGAATCCATCGCCAAGAGGGAGAGAGAAGAGGCAACGTGGAATTTAAATGCCTTGCCTAAGGGCACATTCGTAATGGCTCCAGTGGGGCTCGAACTCCGGACCTTTCGCACCTGAAGCGAACGCGCATCCACTGCGCTATCACGACTTCCACGTAAAATAAAATGTATTAAATGACAATATGATAATATTTATATTGTATGATTATTTGTTGGTTCCAAATATTATAAAACACCATGTGACCGATTAGGAATTGTGTTCGAGTGTCTACAGATTATGATATACATACATGTGATACTTCATGCAGCAATCTTCCATTATAGGACCTACATCATCCAACCGGAATAATGATATATGATTACATTAAAAACAAAAGATTGTTCCCACAATTCAATACAGATATAAAAGGGTAATGCAATAGCCGGAAAACTAATTCCACTGCAGGATGTACACACGCACGCACGCACGCACGCACGTTAAACCGAGGTCTTGTGTCGGTGCTTTACACTGTGCACGTAAAAGAACCAGAGGAGACTCTGGAATGGGTCTCTCTCTGTATCATTGCACTATCCTCCAAAAATCTAAAATTACTAATCTCTTCAGGAGGCATCGTTCATATGGGCAACCGGTAGCGACGATAAATAAATGTAAAACACACACTCGCACCGATTTTCATAAACCGTTTTTTTTGCAGTATACCTCAACCGGAGGTCTTCCCGACTTATTTCTGCTATAACAATAATCGTCTCCATATATTTTTCAACAGTTAACCCTTTCAACACCACAGACCTCTAAATAGGCTTTAAAAAAGTGTAGATCCAGATGAGCCGGCTCGTGATTTTCTGATTCATTTATTGGTTTAAGAATATCATGGACCAGTCCATGTCAGTTACTTGGTGTTGAATGGGTTGAACAGAAGTAAAGGCATAGAGAGTAAATACATGTCAACAAATAAGAAAGATGTGTAACAGAAATATGAGTAGGCCCTAATTAATATTCCGCTACCATTTCATCACTTTTTTCTACAGCTATTCTGCTTTTAAAATCGTGTATTAATTATTCAGTGTTTACTGAATATATAATACAGGTACTGGTTGCTATGGTAACACATTTAACTTTTCATAAAAAGTCATTTTATGATGTTCAATATATGAAAATATACACGCAAACTACAGCCATGATAAAGGTACTCATATATATATATATATATATTATCTTATGGTCTTATAAGCACTGTCCGATTAGCGCAGTGGTTAGCGTGCTCGCTTCTCACCAATGCAACCCGGGTTCGATCCTCGGACCGGGAAGTATGCGAGATGGTACAGTGGTCGCCAGATTGAACAGGTGGGTTTTCTCTTGGCATGGATAAATGACCACATTTATGCTTTATCCGCGACAACGAGAGTGATTAATATAAGACGTTAAAGCTTGTTGTAAAATAAATAAAGCATACACATACAAGTACTATATCTCAACATTTATTTTCACCACATTTGGTCCCATTTTATCATCCTCAGTCGCAAATTATTTCCTTGATAATATGAAGCAGGCAATATGACGTATTATTTCGCTGCTTGTTAAAAAGATTTATGTCCTAAAACATTAAGATAAGAGAATACAAGCAGACGAACAAGCTAGAGAAGAATGACTGTACAGTGTTTATGCTATGAATATGCCATATAAATACTGCTGCGATCTTTCCATCCTGGATTCACTCATGAAATACAGCCATCGACACACTTCTTCACAGCATCTCTGAAATATACAACACATTTCATTGACAGCATCCTGTATCTGTATCTATACGTTGAAGTAATCACTGCTGGCTTTAACTCAACGGGGAGCTTACACATAAACAAATGTGACCAGGAATCTAGAAAATATTACTGAAATTCCAAAGCAACCAAGTATTCCGAAAACCAAATAGCTAGCGACCTAGTTGGAACAAAACTGGGTGAAAAACTGAACTTGCTAAATGTATTCAGAAGGTAATTGCTGACAGACAGGGTGAAAAACTGAACTTGCTAAATGTATTCAGAAGGTGATTGCTGACAGACAGGGTGAACAACTGATGATAAACTGTAACTGGACTTACCTTGCAAAGTGTACGATAAACTGTAACTGGACTTACCTTGTAAAGTGTATGATAAACTGTAACTGGACTTACCTTGTAAAGTGTATAATAAACTGTAACTGGACTTACCTTGTAAAGTGTATAATAAACTGTAACTGGACTTACCTTGTAAATTGTACGATAAACTGTAACTGGACTTACCTTGCAAAGTGTACGATAAACTGTAACTGGACTTACCTTGCAAAGTGTATGATAAACTGTAACTGGACTTACCTTGCAAAGTGTACGATAAACTGTAACTGGACTTACCTTGTAAAGTGTATGATAAACTGTAACTGGACTTACCTTGTAAAGTGTATGATAAACTGTAACTGGACTTACCTTGCAAAGTGTATAATAAACTGTAACTGGACTTACCTGGCAAAGTGTACGATAAACTGTAACTGGACTTACCTTGCAAAGTGTATAATAAACTGTAACTGGACTTACCTGGCAAAGGGTATATATGACAAGGCATACCAGGTGAGAGCCAAGAACTGTATAATACAGCACATCAATGTCAGAATGGCGTTCCCTAACTGTAAACAGAAGGAAGTCCATATACATTACAAATGACATCTAAACAAAGAAAACCTGTCTAGTACTTTCAACAGCTAAGCTTAAATTGTGAGGCACAGCACAGGATTTTCCTATTTCACTAAGTCTATAGTATTGAATTATTTATTAGAAAATAAATAGTGACCTTCATCGTGTACATAAACCAGCTTAGCATGGGTTCCAGTCTGTCGATCTTTCACCAATTAACTTCTGGCAAAATGACATTATCAGAAACTCAATACGGCCCAATTAGTGATCTCGGTATTAAAATATATTTATATGACTGACTGGGCAAAATATCTCAATGCCTGTTCCCAGGCTAAAACCAGCTCAGCAATATACAAGTGACCAGAGTATAGTCAAAATATTATAATAAATGACATTATATATATGTAGTTAATTATAAAATAAATACCATTATTAAAATAGAATAAAACATGCATTTTCACGCAGAGTCCAGGTTTTCAATTCATTTTTGCAAATACTTCATGTCATCTACTACATGCATATCATAAGTATACTGCAACTCATCTATAACATAATGAACTGATTCTGCAGCGACATACTTGTACACGTACAATAATGATTTCTTTAACCATTTCAACACTACAGACCTCTATATAGGCTTACAAAAAGTATAGATCCAGATGAGCCATTTCATCAGGATCTGCACATTTTGCCAATATTATTATATTTAGACAAAATTACCCATTTTGATAAATGAACTGGTCCAAATGTAATTTTCTTATTAATTTATTGGTCTAAAAATATCATGCACCAGTTCATGTCAGTTACTTGGTGTTGAATGGGTTAAGTGATTAAGTAATGATTTTAATTGACAGAGATTTTTTTGGTTGACAGATTTTATCATTGACGAGTTTATTTAGATGAGAGGTAGAACTTATTAGGTATCTGCTAGAGACAGATTGTGTCGTAGAAGGAACTGTGTGTGCTAGTAGACATGATCCAAGGGGGTCCTGTAAATTGGTTACATGTGTGTGTTTTACGTTTATTTATCGTCGCTACCCATATGAGCGACGCCTCCTGAAGAGATTAGTCATATTAGATTGTTGGAGGATAGTGCAATGATACAGACAGAGACCCGTTCCAGAGTCTCCTCTGGTTCTTTTACGTGCACGGTGTAAAGCACCGACACGAGACCTCGGTTTAACGTCCCATCTGAAAGACTATTTTATTAAGGTCAGATAGGGGATTGAACAATTGGTTACAATAATAGTCGTGACTCTCGAATATAAAACATAATACACGGATGAAGATTATTAATAATATTTAAAAATAAAATATGGGTGTTGTTCTATTGTTTCACCCTAAGTAAAGGACTATTACAATTAAGGTTTAAAGTGGACAGTGATACGATACACGGACAGTGATACGATATACGGACAGTGATACGATACACGGACAGTGATACGATACACGGACAATGATACGATACACGGACAGTGATACGATACACGGACAATGATACGATACACGGACAATGATACGATACACGGACAGTGATACGATACACGGACAGTGATACGATACACGGACAATGATACGATACACGGACAGTGATACGATACACAGACAGTGATACGAACAGGCAGGATACGATACACGGACAGTGATACGATACAGGGACAGCGATACGATACACGGACAGTGATATGATACACGGACAGTGATACGATACACGGAGAGTGATACGATACACGAACAGTGATACGATACACGGACAGTGATACGATACACGGAGAGTGATACGATACACGGAGAGTGATACGATACACGGAGAGTGATACGATACACGGACAGTGATACGATACACGGACAATGATATGATACACGGACAGTGATACGATACACGGACAATGATATGATACACGGACAGTGATATGATACACGGACAATGATATGATACACGGACAGTGATACGATACACGGACAATGATACGATACACGGACAGTGATACGATACATGGACAATGATACGATACACGGACAATGATATGATACACGGACAGTGATATGATACACGGACAGTGATACGATACATGGACAATGATACGATACACAGACAATGATATGATACATGGACAGTGATACGATACACGGACAGTGAAACACCATTACTTAAACTTTATTTATTTTACAACGATTGCGAAGCAAGTTCTATCAACTTATATTAATCACTCTCGTTGGCGCGGATGAAAGCTTATATGTGGTCATTCGTGTGGAGGAAACCGGAGTACCCGGATAAAATCCACCTGTCCGATCTGGCGACCACCGTACCATCTCACATACTTCCCGGTTCGAGGGTCGAACCTGGGTTGCATTGGTGAGAGGCGAGCGCGTTAACCACTGTGCTAATCAGAGAGCCAGTGGACATCATTGTAAACATAAATATTGCCTCCAAAGACTGACACAGACGAATCCAATCACGAGTTTCACGACTAAGTATATTGTGGCAATGGAATATGGGAACATAAATCAAACAATGGACATAGTACATGTAGATACACTCTGGTCCACACTGTGACTGTACAAGCAATGAGACTACATCAAACATTGACCTACAGATCTAGATTGGAACATTATAGTACATGTAGATACACTTACCACTATAGCACACACTAATGTTAAAATAAACATGACCTGAAAAGAAAATGGAGAGAACTGAGCAATGCATATAATGATATATATTATATAACTATTAATGATAAAACTTGTACATGTGCCACTATAGATTGAAATATATCTGGACTCAAGCTGTCATTTATGACTCTGTCCAAACGCGACATTCTAGCAATAGTTAGTGGATGGTTAAATCGTTCACTTTTCAGCCTAAAATAAAAGAAAATTTGTTTTCTTAAGTGATACCGGTAGATTAATTTATATTTCACTAATGAACATAGAAAGCTATTTGTGATAATATTGCTTTCAATGTTCATTCGATGAAATATATTTTAGTTTAAACATTATTTATTCCAGTATTTTACATGTAATCAAGAAATGAACATTTTACATATATAATTTAACAGCAGTAGACTGAAAGAGATTAGAATGAAAGAAAACATATACATGTATAGTTTGTCTCCCTATTTTGATCATATAATTTGTGTGTGTTTTACGTTTATTTATCGTCGCTACCGGTTGCCCATATGAGCGACGCCTCCTGAAGAGATTAGTTATTTTAGATTTTGGAGGATAGTGCATGATACAGACAGAGACCCATTCCAGAGTCTCCTCTGGTTCTTTTATGTGCACAGTGTAAAGCACCGACACGAGACCTTGGATAAACGTCCCATCTGAAAAACTGTTTAATTTTTTCCGGGTCAGACGGGGGATCGAACCTGCGATCCCTGGATTACCAGTCCAGCGTGTTACCACTGGGCTACAGATCCATCTGTGATCATATAATTATGTACACTGAAACAAACAAATAATGTCTATTTATCTGGGCAACAGATGTACACAGATTATATATTCCAAAATGGTTTGTCAGCACAAGTTGTTCCAAATATTTATAAATTGTTCACATGTGTGTGCAAACAGCATACACACAGATTCTATTTATAAATTGTTCACATGTATGGGCAAACAGCATACACACAGATTCTATTTATAAATTGTTCACATGTATGGGCAAACAGCATACACACAGATTCTTGGCAATGCTTTAGGTAACTACTATACTGTCTGGAATTGGTGTTGAGGAACAATCATATATGTGGATACTTATCCAGCACTTTCAATTATTAACTCTTTGCATGCTGGGTAAAATAATGTCTATAAATAGTTGAAATAATTGTAGCATACCGGTACAACAATTCATTAATGTGTGTTTCCTTATGGTACTGAAAATTCGGGAAATATGTCATGCAATTTCATTAGAATTGTGTCGTTACAAATCTAATAAAATGACATGATATATTTGACTGTTATTTTCACCGTAACCCATTCAACACCAAGTAACTGACATGGACTGGTTCATGGATGTTTTTAGACCAATAAATTAATAAGAAAATTACATTTGGACCAGTTCATTTATCAAAATGGGTAATTTTGTCTAAAAATAGTAAGATTACTGGCAAAAAGTGCAGATCCTGATGAGACAGCTTGTCATGAGCCTGCTAATCTGGATCTACACTTTTTGTAAGCCTATTTAGAGGTCTGTGGTGTTGAAAGGGTTAATAATCTCTTTATCTTATTGATATTCTAATTTACAGTTCATGATTAAAACGTTTACTAACCATTATTTCAAATTTAAATGAATAGTTTAGAAAATATTACAACACTGTCATATGGTAATTGCATTAAGTACCTTGCTATAGGAGATGACCTCTATAAACTATAATAGCTTTCGGTTCTAATCCTTTTTCATTCATGTATCTAAATTTTGTGTAAACTGTATATTTTAATGGTTTGAAATAAACTATATTTAAACTAAAGAGTTCACACAAAATTAGATAAACCATATACACGTACAGTCAAACCTGTCTTAAGCAGCCAGCCAAGGGACTCACAGAAAGTGGCTGCTTAGCACAGGTGGCTGCTTAATAGAGGTCAAATGTATAATAAAACAACATAATGGGAATCATGAGACTGGCTGCTTAATACAGGTTGGTTGCTTAATAGAGGTGACCACTAACACAGGCTTGACTGTAGTAATATAATTTTGCAGTCATTTTCAGAATGAATACAATTACCTTATAACCAATTGAAATAACTCATGTCAGAAATAGAGACATCATGTCCTACACATAGCCTGCCAGTAGTATTAAATTATTACCGGAGTTCGAGCCCCGTTGGAGCCGTTACAATTGTGTCTTTAGGCAAGGCATTTAAATTCCACGTTGCCTCTTCTCTCTCCCTCGTGGCGATGGATTCCATCAGGAATGAGGTCTCGAGAGTGATTAATATAAGTTATAAGAACTTGTTTCGTAATCGAGCTAAAATAAATGTGTATATACTAAATTACTTTATTTCAATCAAGTCAGGTTTAACGCCACACATGTTATCGTTCAACCAATATGGTTTCTGTTATCAGATATATTTATGAGTTAATTTAAACTTTTATTTATTTATTATGCGAAGCAAGTTTTAACAACTTATATTAATCACTCTCGTTGGCACGGATAAAAGCGTAAATGTGGTCATTTGTGTGGTAGGAAACCGGAGTACCTGAAGAAAACCCACCAAACTGATCTGGCATCTCACATTGAGGATCGAACACGGGTTGCATTGGTGAGAAGCGAGAGTGCTAATCACTGCGCTAATCGGACAGGTATTTATGACTTGCATAGCAAGTGAACCAGGCAGTGAATTTGGACCCAACCTGTCAGTATTCTGTCACTCCAACCCCAGTCTGAAAGTCATATGTTTTTAAATCAAATCCTTTCTACAGTATATTTTACTGTGTGTGTGTTTTTACGTTTATTTATCGATTTATCGTCGCTACCGGTTGCCCATATGAGCGACGCCTCCTGAAGAGATTAGTCATTTTAGATTTTGGAGGATAGTGCATGACACAGACAGAGACCCATTCCAGAATCTCCTCTGGTTCTTTTACGTGCACAGTGTAAAAGCACCGACACGAGACCTCGGTTTAACGTCCCATCTGAAAGACTGTTAATTTTATTAGGGTCAGACGGGGGATCGAACCTGCGATCCCTGGATTACCAGTCCAGCGTGTTACCACTGGACTACATATCCGTCTACAGTATATTTTACAGTTTTTGAAAGCACATTTGTAACAATGATGAAATTAGACTGAAAATGGTGTCATGCTATTATTGCCTCATAAATTTATTCTCATCTACAGTAAAACCTGTGTTAGTGGTAACCTCTATTAAGCAGCCAACCTGTAGCAGTATATTAAACAGCCAGTTTCCAGATTCCCAATTTGCCGTTTTAGTATACATTTGACCTCTATTAAGCAGCCATCTGTGCTAAGCAGCCATATTCTGCAATTCCCTTGGCTGGCTGTTTGGCCACCTGTGCTAAGCAGCCACATTCTACGATTCCCTTGGCTGGCTGCTTAGCCACCTGTGCTAAGCAGCCACATTCTGTGATTCCCGTGGCTGGCTGTTTGGCCACCTGTGCTAAGCAGCCACATTCTGCAATTCCTTTGGCTGGCTGCTTAGCCACCTGTGCTAAGCAGCCACATTCTGTGATTCCCTTGGCTGGCTGCTTAAGACAGATTTGACTGTACAGATCTATAGAATTACTGAACACAAAACTTAATGTAAAGAATACATACAACAACAAGAATAGTTGCAAATACTCTAGTCTCTGCAAACATCTTTTTCAACTGACTGAACGGACCCATCAGAAAACATGTGCTGCAAAACAAAACTTACAACTAAACTAACAATAAAAACATAGTAAGATTAATTAATATAAGTTGTAAAAAACATGTTTTGCAATCAAGCTAAAATAAATTTGTATAAACTGAGTGATTAATAATGTTGTAAAAAACATGTTTCGCAATCAAGCTAAAATAAATTTGTATAAACTAACAGTACAAAACAAATGTACCAACTAGTGTTGTAAACCAATACTACAGTGCTTCACTACACAACACGATATTTAATATATTCTAATATCAATTTAGAGCAACACAAAGAGTGCATGGATTTCATGTATATGTAGCTACTATACAGGTTGATATGATGATGGAACACCTCTGCTTCAGTAGGCATCCATTCCAGGTAAAAGCTACACCAATCGTCTGCAAGCCAGCTAGACAGATTCATCATGTGATAGATTTAACCCAAATCCATAACTTGAATAGAACCTTCTATTACTCCGGCTGAGTTAGAATCTACATTCACTGCTTCCCTATATAACTATAACATGCTTCCCTATATAACATGCTTCCCTATATAACAGTCTTCCCTATATAACAGGCTTCCTTATATAACAGGCTTCCTTATATATCTATAACAGGCTTCCTTATATAACAGGCTTCCTTATATAACTATAACATGCTTCCCTATATAACAGGCTTCCTTATATAACAGGCTTCCTTATATAACTATAACAGGTTTCCCTATATAACAGGCTTCCTTATATAAATATAACAGTCTTCCTTATATAACATGTTTCCTTATAAACATATAAAACAGGCTTCCTTATATACAGGCTTCCTAATATAGGAAGCTTCCTTATATACAGGCTTCCTAATATGTTTTTATACAGGCTTCCTAATACATCAAGCTTCCTTATATAACAGGCTTCCTAATATACAAGCTTCCTTATATACAGGCTTCCTAATATATCAAGCTTCCTTATATACAGGCTTCCTAATACATAATTCCGTTATATACAGCTTGCTACAAATTTCCTAATAGCTCTTATATATCAAGCTTCCTTATATACAGGCTGCCTAATACATCAAGCTTCCTTATATACAGGCTTCCTAATACATCAAGCTTCCTTATATAACAGGCTTCCTAATATATCAAGCTTCCTTATATACAGGCTTCCTAATACATCAAGCTTCCTAATATACAGGCTTCCTAATATATCAAGCTTCCTTATATACAGGCTGCCTATATATCAAGCTTCCTTATATACAGGCTTCCTAATACATCAAGCTTCCTTATATACAGGCTTCCTAATATATCAAGCTTCCTTATATACAGGCTTCCTAATATATCAAGCTTCCTTATATACAGGCTGCCTAATACATCAAGCTTCCTTATATACAGGCTTCCTAATATACAGGCTTCCTAATACATCAAGCTTCCTTATATACAGGCTTCCTTATATACAGGCTTCCTAATATATCAAGCTTCCTTATATACAGGCTTCCTAATACATCAAGCTTCCTAATATACAGGCTTCCTTATATACAGGCTTCCTAATATATCAAGCTTCCTTATATACAGGCTTCCTAATACATCAAGCTTCCTTATATACAGGCTTCCTAATATATCATGCTTCCTTATATACAGGCTTCCTAATATATCATGCTTCCTTATATACATGCTGCCTAATACATCAAGCTTCCTTATATACAGGCTTCCTTATATACAGGCTTCCTAATACATCAAGCTTCCTTATATACAGGCTTCCTAATATATCAAGCTTGCTTATATACAGGCTGCCTAATATATCAGGCTTCCTTATATACAGGCTTCCTAATATAACAAGCTTCCTTATATACATGCTTCCTAATATAGCAAGCTTCCTTATATACAGGCTTCCTAATATAGCAAGCTTCCTTATATATCATGCTTCCTTATAAACAGGCTTCCTAATATATCAAGCGTCCTTATATACAGGCTTCCTCATTATGACTGTGACAGTAGTTGCAGTGTCTTCCCTTGTTTCTAGTGTTCCAAATCCCGTCTGCTCTTTTAATTGAGCATGAATTCGACTCAAGTTGAATAAACTGCTGTTATTCAAGTTATTACTCAATTTAGCAACAACTTTTATGAAGAAATGAATACAATTCCTAAATAATTAAAACACTAATATTGTTAAAATATATTCCAACAAACAAAAACATACAAGAACGCACTCTTCCAAAACTACACAATTAATACAAACACACACTACAATGAGAAACACATATACATAACACAGAAAATACAATGCTGTAATGATACATAACTCTTTCCCTCATAGAAGCAGCTCTTGATGCCATTACCAATACAACATACATTGACTATGTAGTAGCCAAACCAATGTTCATAATTACGGCCATAATCTCATGTAGTCCCAGTAATATCTATGGAAGTGGATATATATGGTGACTACTTATCCAATGCATGATAGCTAAATGGCTGTCTCATGTAGTCCCAGTAATATCTATGGAGGTGGATAGATATGGCAACTACTTATCCAATGTATGATAGCTAAATGGCTGTCGTTTGTATGGAGATATAATAGTATATTAACCTAAATCTCTATGAAGTCCCAGTAATATCTATGGAGGTGGGATAGATATGGTGACTACTTATCCATTGCAGAATAGCTAAATGGCTGTCGTTTGTATGGAGATATAATAGTATATTAACCTAAATCTCTATGAAGGAAAGGGTTAACAAAGCATTCCTATACTGTACCTGGCCAATGACATGATGTTTCCAATTGTGTAGAAGGTAGCAAACATTATAAGACCGTTCCTAGGCAACCACAGCAAGCAAGAACCCTGTAATATAATTAGCAACTCAGTGAAATATGTACATTAATAATAATCATTTTCATGATAGCGCAGTGGTAGCGCGTCCACTTCAGGTGTGAAAGGCCTGGAGTTTGAGCCCCACATGAGCTGTTACGATTGTGCCTTAGGCAAGGCAGTTAAATTCCACATTGCATCTTCTCTCTCCTCGTGGCGATGGATTCCTCTCCCTAGTGGCGATGGATTCCATTGGAAATGAGGTCTCGAGAGTAATTAATTAAGTAATTAAGTTGTAAGAACTTGTTTCGTAATCAAGCTAAAATAATTAAAAAAATTGTATAAACTAGTAATAATTTTGTTATGGTAGATACCATTATTGCTGTTCTATATTGGGCATTCAGGTGTTCGCCACAAATTAATACATCGATTTTAAAAACTTTATTTATCGTGATAGCGCAGTGGATGCGCGTTCGCTTCAGGTGCGAAAGGTCCGGAGTTCGAGCCCCACTGGAGGCATTACGATTGTGCCCTTAGGCAAGGCATTTAAATTCCATGTTGCCTCTTCTCTCTCCCTCATGGCGATGGATTCCATCAGGAATGAGGTCTCGAGAGTGATTTATATAAGTTGAAATAACTTGTTTCGCAATCGAGCTAAAATAAGCATGGCTAGAGCATGGCTGACATATGATGATTCTAAAACATTTAATAAGAAAATACACTGTGTGAGTATTTGGTTTAATGGCGCATCAGCACAGTTCAGGCTATATCGCGCCGGATATACACTGTGTATACAGTATAACCAGGTGTCAGATAGATGCTCATCAACAATAAATGTACATGCAATGGAGTGTTTTGTTATTATTGTTTAGTGTAGCAAAGACTCGGGCAACACTAGACTGTTAGTCTAGAGTGGTGGAACCTATGCTCGGCGTATTCCTATGCTCGGCGTATTTTCCATTTTCATCCGTATTTAAAATATTTATATAGTTCTAGGCTAATTTCGCCGACAGAGCTGAAGCATGGTTCAATAACATTCCGTTATGTGTATCGGTAGGCTGATGCAACTGTCACATGACTTGTCCAGCAGACGAATATAAACAAGCAAATCATTGGGAGAATATTTCCACCGAAACTGTTACGGTGTATGAGCAATTCGGGTAGCTATCCGAATTAAAAAAATCTACATCTAACCCAGAAATAGTTTCTATACCATTTCTGATTAAGACCAATAAATGTTTTTACTCAATGATGTACTATATCAAAATAAGATCAACAAGTTATGGTGGATAAATAAAAAATAACAAGTATGCCATGCATAGGTGCCCTGAAGTCTTCAGTTCCCCATATAAACGGGTGCCGTCCGACACCGTTACGATAGCTATATTGAGCAGCAAGGTCACGTGATGAAGCTAAAACTGTCGACAAGAGTGTTTTGAAAGTTGTTTTCACGACTTAAGAATATACGGCATGTGCAATTAACATTTTATACTGGTCATTATATGTGGGATTTACGCCGAGCATAGGTTCCACCACTCTATATTCTCCTAGTCACAAAATTACTCACTCATACCCAATGCTAAAATCCTAGAAACTACATGAAAATAGGTGCCAACTAACTACTGAATATAGGTGCCAACTAATTACTGAAAATAGGTACCAACTAACTACTGAAAATAGGTGCCAACTAACTACTGAAAATAGGTGTCAACTAACTACTGAAAATAGGTACCAACTAACTACTGAAAATAGGTACCAACTAACTACTGAAAATAGGTGCCAACTAACTACTGAAAATAGGTACCAACTAACTACTGAAAATAGGTACCAACTAACTACTGAAAATAGGTGCAACTAACTACATTGTACTGAAAATAGGTGCCAACTAACTACTGAAAATAGGTGCCAACTACTGAAAATAGGTACCAACTAACTACTGAAAATAGGTGCCAACTAACTACATTGTACTGAAAATAGGTGCCAACTAACTACATTTTACTGAAAATAGGTGCCAACTAACTACTGAAAATAGGTGCCAAATGACTACTGAAAATAGGTGCCAACTAACTACTGAAAATAGGTGTCAACTAACTACTGAAAATAGGTGCCAACTAACTACTGAACATAGGTACCAACTAACTACTGAAAATAGGTGCAACTAACTACATTGTACTGAAAATAGGTGCCAACTAACTACTGAAAATAGGTACCAACTAACTACTGAAAATAGGTGCCAACTAACTACATTGTACTGAAAATAGGTGCCAACTAACTACTGAAAATAGGTGCCAACTAACTACTGAAAATAGGTACCAACTAACTATTGAAAATAGGTGCCAACTAACTACTGAAAATAGGTGCCAACTAACTACTGAAAATAGATGCCAACTAACTACTGAAAATAGGTGCCAACTAACTACTGAACATAGGTACCAACTAACTACTGAAAATAGGTGCCAACTAACTACATTGTACTGAAAATAGGTGCCAACTAACTACTGAAAATAGGTGCCAACTAACTACTGAAAATAGGTGCCAACTAACTACTGAAAATAGGTGCCAACTAACTACATTTTACTGAAAATAGGTGCCAACTAACTACTGAAAATAGGTGCCAACTAACTACTGTAAATAGGTGCCAAATGACTACGGAAAATATGAGCCAAATAACTACTGAAAATAGGTGCCAACTAATTACTGTAATACATACCAAAATTGACAAAACTACACCCAGAATAAAGCAGATGATAAAGCCCCTGATTCTAGTTCCCCAACTCAATGTTGTGGCATCAGAAATCTGAAAATAGACAAATTACAAAATTATGGCCAGATATATTCATTTTACTTCCAAATATCATCAACTGCTCTGTAAAACATTATTTTTCATTGATATGTTAAGTGGGTGTCAGCATTGTTGAAAACTAAAATGTTATGTTTCGGAATCAGGCATCCTATCCATTTCAGCAATTTAGAGAAAATGTCATCACCAGTCATTTGAACCGTTTTATCCGGCTGGTTTGCTATATCCAGGCCAGTAGCCACACAGCGAGGCAGTTGCCTCGGTTAAAATTTCGAAAGCAAAAACAAAATTGAAAAATTAAATAAATAAAATGAAAAATATCCCATTGCTGTATAAAATGTTGACTGATAGAGAGCTGAACAGTCAGGTCAATACATAATTATTCTAAACTCATTAAATCAGAAAATGGGTCGCTTCTATATGTTAATGGGGAACATGTCCCCGAACCCCCCTAGATTGCCTCGGTTGAAATTTGCCACTGGCTATGGTACTGATATCCACATATGTACAAGTATAAACATAAGATATACATACAGGGTTCACACTGTCGGTCGCCAATGGCGCATGTTTTGTCAAATATATGGCTTCAAATATTTATTTGTGAATGATATGGCTCTTAGTTGGCTCCAGTGTTTTTCAATTGGCGACAGAAGTGGCGCAGACAAACATTCAGACAGAGGGAACCCTGACACGTATTATGCAAGTATTGTCAAATTCTGTAGTTTCAGATCAGATGTCATATATCGGTTGGTAATATTGTTTTAATACTGTTCTGTGATTTTGGAGTCAGCACATTTCAATATTAGACATAGCACAAAAACGCCATCCTCAAATGGACCCCCCATCACGCTTCACGTTAAATGATTAGAATTGAGATTATCTACACAAACAAACATTGTAAATGAAATATTTACACGTGTAGACTACAGCTTTTTAAGCCCTTGTCCTAAACAAATGATTCACAAGTGAATATAGTTCCATGCATTACACAGTCTTACTCATTACTTAACAGTCTGGTACATGTATTTGTCTTCTTAGCCATTTGCTTGTATTTGCCTTCTTAGTCATTTGTTTGTATTTGCCATCTTAGTCATTTGCTTGTATTTGCCTTCTTAGCCATTTGCTTGTATTTCCCTTCTTAGTCATTTGCTTGTATTTGCCATCTTAGTCATTTGCTTGTATTTGCCTTCTTAGTCATTTGTTTGTATTTGCCATCTTAGTCATTTGCTTGTATTTGCCTTCTTAGCCATTTGCTTGTATTTGCCATCTTAGTCATTTGCTTGTATTTGCCATCTTAGTCATTTGCTTGTATTTGCCATCTTAGTCATTTGCTTGTAGTTGCCATCTTAGCCATTTGCTTGTATTTGCCTTCTTAGTCATTTGCTTGTATTTGCCTTCTTAGTCATTTGCTTGTATTTCCCTTCTTAGTCATTTGCTTGTATTTGCCATCTTAGTCATTTGCTTGTATTTGCCTTCTTAGCCATTTGCTTGTATTTCCCTTCTTAGTCATTTGCTTGTATTTGCCATCTTAGCCATTTGCTTGTATTTCCCTTCTTAGTCATTTGCTTGTATTTGCCATCTTAGTCATTTGCTTGTATTTGCCATCTTAGCCATTTGCTTATATATTTCCCTTCTTAGCCATTTGCTTGTATTTGCCTTCTTAGTCATTTGCTTGTATTTGCCATCTTAGTCATTTGCTTGTATTTCCCTTCTTAGTCATTTGCTTGTATATTTCCTTCTTAGTCATTTGCTTGTATTTGCCTTCTTAGTCATTTGCTTGTATTTCCCTTCTTAGTCATTTGCTTGTATTTGCCTTCTTAGCCATTTGCTTGTATTTCCCTTCTTAGTCATTTGCTTGTATTTGCCTTCTTAGCCATTTGCTTGTATTTCCCTTCTTAGTCATTCGCTTGTATTTGCCTTCTTAGCCATTTGCTTGTATTTCCCTTCTTAGTCATTTGCTTGTATTTGCCTTCTTAGCCATTTGCTTGTATTTGCCTTCTTAGTCATTCGCTTGTATTTGCCTTCTTAGCCATTTGCTTGTATTTCCCTTCTTAGTCATTTGCTTGTATTTATTTGCCTTCTTAGTCATTCGCTTGTATTTATTTGCCTTCTTAGTCATTTGTTGTATTTGCCTTCTTAGTCATTTGCTTGTATTTGCCTTCTTAGTCATTGCTTGTATTTGCCTTCTTAGTCATTTGCTTGTATTGCCTTCTTAGTCATTCGCTTCTGTTTGCCTTCTTAGTCATTTGCTTGTATTTATTTGCCTTTTGTTGTTTTTTTGTTTAGTCATTTGCTTGTATTTGCCTTCTTAGTCATTTGCTTGTATTTGCCTTCTTAGTCATTTGCTTGTATTTATTTGCCTTCTTAGTCATTTGCTTGTATTTGCCTTCTTAGTCATTCGCTTGTATTTATTTGCCTTCTTAGTCATTTGCTTGTATTTCCCTTCTTAGTCATTCGCTTGTATTTGCCTTCTTAGTCATTTGCTTGTATTTGCCTTCTTAGTCATTTGCTTGTATTTATTTGCCTTCTTAGTCATTTGCTTGTATTTGCCTTCTTAGTCATTCGCTTGTATTTATTTGCCTTCTTAGTCATTTGCTTGTATTTCCCTTCTTAGTCATTCGCTTGTATTTGCCTTCTTAGTCATTTGCTTGTATTTGCCTTCTTAGTCATTTGCTTGTATTTATTTGCCTTCTTAGTCATTTGCTTGTATTTGCCTTCTTAGTCATTCGCTTGTATTTATTTGCCTTCTTAGTCATTTGCTTGTATTTCCCTTCTTAGTCATTCGCTTGTATTTGCCTTCTTAGTCATTTGCTTGTATTTGCCTTCTTAGTCATTTGCTTGTATTTATTTGCCTTCTTAGTCATTTGCTTGTATTTGCCTTCTTAGTCATTCGCTTGTATTTATTTGCCTTCTTAGTCATTTGCTTGTATTTGCCTTCTTAGTCATTTGCTTGTATTTGCCATCTTAGTCATTTGCTTGTATTTGCCTTCTTAGTCATTTGCTTGTATTTGCCTTCTTAGTCATTCGCTTGTATTTGCCTTCTTAGTCATGTGCTTCGGTGTAAAACCAGTTTGCAACACAGTGTGTACATGTAACAAGTTTCTCGCACTTGTCTATCCCAGTCAAGAACTATACACATACCCACAGGGATTCGGCACGTTTGGGGGTACTAGTATATATATTTAAGTACAGGGATTCTACTCTGTGGGATGTCAGATTTGAGCGTTGAAACGAGCGTTCTGATTGGATTATGATTATTCTTCATTTAAAAAACCCATCTTGTTACATTCTAATAATCCAATCAGAACGCTCGTTTCAAAGCGAATTGCGCCGCTTTAGAAATTTTCAAAACAAATTGAAAATGCTACGAAATCTCTTTTTGACGTACATTTTTGCCGAATAAACCTACACGTTAGTGGAAACACATTTTATTGATAATGTTATTCGCAGCTAAAACTCTCCCGTCGAAGATTTTTTTTGTTGCTGACAGAACCCGTGTCCTAGTATGGAAATGTGACCTGCTATGGCCAATGTCTGTGGCAATTGTTTGCAAAGTATACATGCATGCAGCTTAAAGTTGTGTTTTATTTGAAGAACAATATAAAGACTCGGGATAGGCGTTATATTTGGACAGATTTGTACAAAATTGTTTCAGATAGGGCCATTTTACTGATCGATGCGAAATCTGACATCCCACAGAGTAGAATCCCTGTACTTAAATATATATACTAGTACCCCCAAACGTGCCGAATCCCTGTGCACATACCCACTTGTTGTATTTCCTAATCTGTAGATATTGTACAGAGAATCAGCATACATCACTAATTATAAGGATTAAAGAGCCACCCCATGAAATTATCCTTTGTAGTTAAAGTCCCTATTAGTGATACTAATAATGTAAAAGTTGCTCCGAAGTAATAAATCATATGAATACACCGTACATGGATGTACATACAGTCAAACCTTTAAGCAGTCAACCAAGGGAATCACAGAAAGTGGCTGCTTAGCACAGGTGGCTGCTTAATAGAGGTCAAATAGATAATAAAACAACAAATTGGAAATCTAGAAACTGGCTGCTTAATACAGGTTGGCTGCTTAATAGAGGTGACCACTAACACAGGTTTGACTGTATGAAGAAAATATGTGAAAGAAAAACTGATATGGCACATATTTCCCATCCGGTGCAGCGTCGCAATAGCGATCTGATTTCAAGGATATGGCACACAGAGACATCCCGCCTTTTTGTCACTGTTTCTTTCTCCAGAACTGATGGATGGATTCAGATAATAATTTGCAGAAAACATGTCAGGGAACACGGTTACACCCAATACAAAATAGCTAACATCACCCAATACAAAATAGCTAACATCACCCAATACAAAATAGCTAATATCACCCAATTATGAATGCTCTTTGAATGCGATTATAACTGCTCTTTGAATGCGATTATAACTGCTCTTTGAATGCGATTATAACTGCTCTTTGAATGCGATTATAACTGCTCTTTGAATGCGATTATAACTGCTCTTTGAACGCGATTATAACTGCTCTTTGAACGCGATTATAACTGCTCTTTGAACGCGATTATAACTGCTCTTTGAACGCGATTATAACTGCTCTTTGAACGCGATTATAACTGCTCTTTGAACGCGATTATAACTGCTCTTTGAATGCGATTATAACTGCTCTTTGAATGCGATTATAACTGCTCTTTGAATGCGATTATAACTGCTCTATGAATGCGATTATAACTGCTCTCTGAATGCGATTATAACTGCTCTCTGAATGCGATTATAACTGCTCTCTGAATGCGATTATAACTGCTCTCTGAATGCGATTATAACTGCTCTTTGAATGCGATTATAACTGCTCTTTGAATGCGATTATAACTGCTCTTTGAATGCGATTATAACTGCTCTTTGAATGCGATTATAACTGCTCTTTGAATGCGATTATAACTGCTCTTTGAATGCGATTATAACTGCTCTTTGAATGCGATTATAACTGCTCTTTGAATGCGATTATAACTGCTCTTTGAATGTGATTATAACTGCTCTCTGAATGTGATTATAACTGCTCTCTGAATGTGATTATAACTGCTCTCTGAATGCGATTATAACTGCTCTTTGAATGCGATTATAACTGCTCTTTGAATGCGATTATAACTGCTCTTTGAATGCGATTATAACTGCTCTTTGAATGCGATTACAACTGCTCTTTGAATGCGATTACAACTGCTCTTTGAATGCGATTATAACTGCTCTTTGAATGCGATTATAACTGCTCTTTGAATGCGATTATAACTGCTCTTTGAATGCGTGTGTTACTGTGTAAATGTAAATTTCTGAAACAAGATGCAATAAGTACCACGCCTTTAACCCTTTCAACACCACAGACCTCTAAATAGGCTTACAAAAAAGTGTAGATCCAGATGAGCCGGCTCATGACGAGCCATCTCATCAGGATCTGCACTTTTTGCAAGTAATATTACAATTTTTAGAAAATAATTTACCCATTTTTATAAATGAACTGATCCAAATGTAATTTTCTTATTAATTTAATTGGTCTAATAATGTCATGGACCAGTCTATGTCAGTTACTTGGTGTCGAATGGGTTAACCCATTGTGCTTTATTGTTGACCGTTGGCATGGATATTGAGTGCATTGTATTATTCACATTAAATTTTATGGATTATTTTATGAAAGTCAGGACACAACTTTGATTGCTATGGCAACCAAATGTTACCATTGACGTATATTAGTAAAATGGAGAAATGACATAATTATAGTATGTTAGCTTTTTTATCCTAGAAATGTTTCCTGGTGATAATTGTATATTAAGTTTGTGTGAAAACCTTTAAATAACAATATTTATTCAAGAATAAGGACTATCATTATTGGCTAATGTCAATTCACACACTCAGCACCTACTTGTACTTATTGTTCCATGACAACTGGACACATTGATTCATTAACCACTATACATGTATACATCTCACTCACCACATGGCCTTGCCAAGGGATTCTGTAACCACTATATACATGTCACTCACCACATGGCATTGCCAAGGGATTCTGTAATTACTATATACATGTCACTCACCACATGGCCTTGCCAAGGGATTCTGTAACCACTATATACATGTCACTCACCACATGGCCTTGCCAAGGGATTCTGTAACTACTATATACATGTCACTCACCACAAGACCTTGCCAAGGGATTCTGTAACCACTATATACATGTCACTCACCACATGG
Organism: Archivesica marissinica; assembly: GCA_014843695.1. NCBI lineage: Eukaryota > Metazoa > Mollusca > Bivalvia > Venerida > Vesicomyidae > Archivesica > Archivesica marissinica. The sequence goes on along the minus strand of CM026387.1, from coordinate 81,569,516 downwards.
CATTGCCAAGGGATTCTGTAACCACTATATGCATGTCACTCACCACAAGACCTTGACAAGAGATTCTGTAACCACTATATACATGTCACTCACCACAAGGCCTTGACAAGAGATTCTTTAACAACCTTACATTTCACTTGCTACAAGAAATGAATTCATTATACAAATTTATTTTTAGCTCGATTGCGAAACAAGTTATTTCAACTTATATAAATCACTCTCGAGACCTCATTGCTGATGGAATCCATCGCCATGAGGGAGAGAGAAGAGGCAATGTGGAATTTAAATGCCTTGCCTAAGGGCACAATCGTAACGGCTCCAGTGGGGCTTGAACTTCGGACCGTTCGCACCTGAGGCGAACGCCATCCACTGTGCTATCACGACTTCCACATGAATTCATTAAATTGCATACATCTGATTCTCAGTCCCCATGAGGAATGAAATGGATTCATTAAATTCATAATTGCATACATCTGATTCTCAGTCCCCATGAGGAATGAACACATGAATTCTTTATCCACTGTACACATCTTCCTCACCACGAGGAATGAACACATGAATTCTTTATCCACTGTACACATCTTCCTCACCACGAGGAATGAACACATGGATTCTTTAACCCATGTATACAAGTACATCTGTGTCACCACGAGGAATGAACATGGATTCTTTATCCCCTGTATACAAGTACATCTGTGTTACCACGAGGAATGATCATGTGGATTCTTTATCCCCTGTATACAAGTACATCTGTGTCACCACGAGGAATGAACATGGATTCTTTATCCCCTGTATACAAGTACATCTGTGTTACCACGAGGAATGATCATGTGGATTCTTTATCCCCTGTATACAAGTACATCTGTGTTACCACGAGGAATGATCATGTGGATTCTTTATCCCCTGTATACAAGTACATCTGTGTTACCACGAGGAATGATCATGTGGATTCTTTATCCCCTGTATACAAGTACATCTGTGTTACCACGAGGAATGATCATGTGGATTCTTTATCCCCTGTATACAAGTACATCTGTGTTACCACGAGGAATGATCATGTGGATTCTTTATCCCCTGTATACAAGTACATCTGTGTTACCACGAGGAATGATCATGTGGATTCTTTATCCCCTGTATACAAGTACATCTGTGTTACCACGAGGAATGATCATGTGGATTCTTTATCCCCTGTATACAAGTACATCTGTGTTACCACGAGGAATGATCATGTGGATTCTTTATCCCCTGTATACAAGTACATCTGTGTTACCACGAGGAATGAACACATGGATTCTTTAACCCATGTATACAAGTACATCTGTGTCACCACGAGGAATGATCATGTGGATTCTTTATCCCCTGTATACAAGTACATCTGTGTTACCACGAGGAATGATCATGTGGATTCTTTAACCCATGTATACAAGTACATCTGTGTCACCACGAGGAATGAACATGTGGATTCTTTAACCCCTGTATACAAGTACATCTGTCTCGCACCACCCCTAATTGTGTCGGCGAATGGTTTGGTTAGCGGACATAATGACCCTTTTCTGGTTATTCTGAACTGTTACTCAGCTCAGATCTATGGATGAACTTTTACGAGGTAGTCGACGATCATTTAAAGACTTTCCAATTTATATTGGAATACTATTTAAACGCTGTGGTAAGATATTTATAATGAATTACTATAGGTATAATATATATATATATATATAGCATTCAAATGATTGTAGACTACCTCGCAAGAGTTCATCCATAGATCTGAGCTGAGAAACAGTTCAGAATAACCAGAAAATGGATTAAGATTTGCAAGTAGCCAATGCATTCAAACCTTTCATACAACTCTCATTCATATACATACAACAGACAAAACGATTGGACATGTACAATACAATACAGTGACAACTGCTCACCTGAGGTTGATTCGGCGAACGTCGACAATTTCCATCACAGACAGACATTGTCGATCGTCACCAATTCACACTCGAGTGAACAGACAAGGACAAGACATGAAGTCATCCGTATATGCGACGCATGCGCTATTGAAACTGCGTTAACTATGGAACGCCGCATCCGTCATATAAACACACAACCTGTGACACTCATACATCTGCCAATACTGAGTGACAAAAAGAGATTTGTACATACAATAAAATGTGAATAAAGGAAAGAAGTGTGATACTCCATTTTGATTAAAATCTGACTAACAGAACTCCAACTTTTACTCTGTGAATAAACAAGGTATCCCGGCGTGAAGAGTTTTCGCCCAGAACAGGTTTTCGTCTAACTGTGGGAATAGCAAGTTGCGAGAGATCACGCAATATTTCACGCTCCAGTTACCGGAATTATAAATAAACATATCTTGTGCACTTCCAATCTATTTCTAACCGATCATGGAGATCAGACAGGTAAATAAGCGGTGAAAACTTTAAACCTACCTCAGTTTTCACTTATTTCACTATATCCGTTTTATGTCACCATATAAATATCATTTTTTAAAGAAAATTAGCAATTTTTTCTCCAAAATGACAGATACATCGTCTGCCACACCAATATATTTACGAATAAAAAAGTCATTATAGTCTCACTGCTCCGTGTTTATGAGTTTCGTCCGTTATTACACACAATGCAAGGGGTCCTTATGAATAATATCGATTTTCACCATTTTTCGCCCTCAGGTCCATGTATTGTCACAAAGGTACTCCAACTGATATATCCTTGAATACCGAGTTCCGACGCATCTAAGCGAAGAATCAACAATGACTTAACATAAAACGAATGAACTCATGTAAATAGTGTATTATCTGTATAAATAGATCCTTTTCTACATATTCAATGCGAGAAATTATGCTTATTACGCTTATTTAGTGTCAAAATATCACATCGAATCATGCCGCTATTGGGAATTCCTCTGAGCCGAGAAACGTCTATTACGACGCATTTCATTGGTTGACTAATGTCGTTCTAAATATAGTTAATTCACTCTCCTGTATCTGCTCTGCGCATTACATGTATTATACGTCATCTCAAACTAGCCTGAAAATTAATTCTGTATCACTAAATTACATTAAAATTGAGTGTACAACATGCCTTTATTTAATTATGCTAATAAACAGGAAAAGTGTCCCTGTTTTGCCGTATATAAACTATAACTATGAACAATTTGTAAATAATAACATTTAACTAGAAATTATGCCTTGCTGTTGTGAGTGTTGTCCATATAGCACTCCCAGTAGTCCGTACATGCATAAAAACAGTGGTCATAGAAGTTGCTGCATACTGTTTATTCTTGCGTGTGTGAGCCTGCACAGATATTGATTAGTTCGAGATATATTTTACTATCACAGAGGGATCACAGCAATAACGTATATAACGCATACACCTTTCCTAACAGTGAATCAATTGTCACGTGACCTACCGATACGCAGAGCTTAGCTGAGCAGACAGACCACAAATTGTTATGTTTGCAGTAGCATATTGCAAAATAGTAGCTATTTAATGTAATGCACAAAGTTGCATTTGAATTTTGCTGTTAAAACAGACTGATTGCAATAACATTGATATAAAAATTATCTTGTAATCTCTCACTTTCCACATTTAGTCTGGGGAATCCCGTATCATGTTTACAACCACTGCAGATGAAAATAACGTCACCGGATATTGTGAATATTGAAAACGAGGTCAAAATATAAGCCGCGTCGTTTCATGTGAGCGTCGTTATAAGGAGTCGGACGATACATGGTTGTGTAAACCTAGTTATTCTCTGTTAGGCACAGTGTGATGTGTTCGATGGATGGGTCCATTTATGGTTCTGCACTCAGTCAGAGTAATTAGGAGGGATGACGACTTCTTATGCCCTGTGTGTTTGTCTAAGTTAAACTAAATGTTAGTGTTTTAAATACAGTATATAGACAAAATGCTGTCCAACAAATGAATTTTGAGTGAAAATGATAAATTAAGCCTGTTAAGTTCTGTTGCTTACATACTAATGCTCGCGCTGTAGGCAATTTCCACAGTTAGGCGAAAACATGTGACATAATTCCGGATTTTAACTTCTTGACGCGCAACATGTCTACGTCCAGATAGACAGATAGATTACTGAGAATGAAGTATCGCTATTTTGTCATCTTTTCTCAAAAAGTAAACAATCGGTTTTCATCGAAATTTTTGTGAATGAATGGTAAAATATTGTTTATTTGGTGACATAAAATTGTTTGCAGTGTATGACAATTCTAAACCTATAGGAGTCCGTAATGTACTACATCGTCGGAAGCCAGTAACACCGGGGGGTGTCGGAGGTTTCGTCAACTAGAGGTTTCGTCAACCCTGGAGGTTTCGTCAACGATGTGAAATGTTTGCAAGTTATTAATTGGCAAGGACTTAGTTATGTCTTTACTTGGCTTTGGCATGTGACATGCATCTCGAAAAAAAGGGCTTACATTGTACGCTTGCAAGCTTCAATTATTGTTGCTTAATCGCCTAATTGACGAAACCTCTCACATAATTGAAACCTCTTAACAATTTCCCTCTATATTAAACTACTCATACTTTTAACTTCTTAGCGGTTTTGACGCGCAACATGTCTACGTCCCCGCGAGGGGTTCGACATTAAAGGAAGATAGATAGATAGATATTGCCTTGTTGACGAAACCTCCAGTTGACGAAACCTCCTGCATTCACACCGGGATAGTGAATTATCCGAATATTCGTGCACTTCTTCATAACAAAATATCAATACCTGTGTCACGATGCCTTGCTCTTCATCATCATCCCCACTCAATGCCTTCTTTAATTTGTCCATTTTACTTGTTTGATTTGTAAACTATTTCAAAATATTGTTTTTATTTCCAAAAATACAAATGAGCAAGAAACTCCCAGTCCATTTGATGTTGTCATGTGTTTCTGTTTTATTTGTGAACTGTGATAATTATCAATTTACATCCGTCTACGTGGGCGAGTGATCTAGCACGTCGTTGTTATAGGGCCATGAGTTCGCTTCCTTTCACGGATGATGATTGAGCTTATTTACCATCGACTCTGGCGAACCAGCCTTTCACGGACAAGTGATAAAATCATGATATGAGAGTTGTCAGTCGCTTGCGGAGCTATGCGAATTTGAGTAGTAGGCCTATTACTATATATTTACATCGCTACTGCATGCATGTCCTTTGATGAGCGGAGATCTATGTGCCCTGACCATGTCGTGGTCGCATCCATGTCAGTGTTAATTGACACTTCGGTAATTACAGTAGGTGCTAAGGTATGTAGTATTTAATTATGATGTCAACACTGTGTAGACGAGAAGATTCCCTTGAAATAAGTAAGTAAGTAAAGTAAATGGTTTATTATAGTGACATGTGCATGATATAACAAATTTGCAAAATATTACAAGAATTTACAAAGCACCAGCCCAACGGGCCTATAAGTCACCTATACATAATTTACAAAATTGATGTAGCATTTTAAGTTGGTTATAATGTGATTACAGCACTAATGATAGATTGCCAGTATATACATAAATATAACATAATGTATATATTCATATTAATATATCTATATTAATGGTTATACATACATGATCGTCTGTAAAGATACGATTTAACAATAAATTGTGCGCACTTTCTTGGAAAAGAGTTTAACATGTAAGACAATCTTTGTTCTGGTGTCATGTTATCATAATCTGTCCCAGCAGTTATCTTATATTGGAGACACGTTGCAACATCATCCACCCCCATTAAAGTACGATTGACATTATGATGTTGTCCTCCAAAATGCCTCCCGCTCAGTCACCCGTTTGAATAGTCCTATATATAAGACCTCTACACCCCCCGATCTGTTAGACGGATATGTAGTTCAGTGGTAACACGCTGGACTGGTAATCCAGGGATCGCAGGTTCGATCCCCCGTCTGACCCTAATAAAATTAACAGTCTTTCAGATGGGACGTTAAACCGAGGTCTCGTGTCGGTGCTTTACTGTATCATGCACTATACTCCAAAAACTCTGTATCATTGCACTATCCTCCAAAAATCTAAAATAACTAATCTCTTCAGGAGGTGTCGCTCATATGGGCAACCGGTAGCGACGATAAATAAACGTAAAACACCACCACCGATCTGTTATTCTCAAGTCTAAATATTTGGACTAACGTTGGAAAGACTTCAAACCTCTGAGAATAAGAAAACTGCTAGTTGTAATCTATGCAAATTGGATTTAGAATATTCGGATACAACATCAATCTGAATAATCATTTGAAAAACAAACACGCTTCGATGGTAAGCAGTTCAAGTTGGTGGGTGCATGTTAATTTGGAGCTAAAGCGACACTATATATATATCGCAATAAAAGATTATTTTTGTAAAATTCCCCCAGATATTTAATGAAATTTCCAATGGGCATGCAACATGTGTTGAAATAGATGTTAGTCGTACTTTGTTAGTCGTACCCTCTCTTTTTTATTTTATAACAAAAACAGACTGAAAATAATTTTTGAAATTTTAATTGAACAATGTGTAAAGCAGTGCTACTTGTACGTAAATTTTCTTTTTCAAAATATTAATATATACGATAGTGTCACTTTAAGCCCCATTATGCGTTTACTTAGAATGTGCTGCACACAGAGATAGTGTAAGGAGGGTATTACTAGTATTGTTTTATGTTTTCATATTTCAATAATAAATTATTGCGGTAACAATATGGCCATAAACGAACCAGCTATTGTTAAATTACCATTTATTGGGGGTATTTTTCTCTCTCACAAAATCATAATAACTCTGTAAATAGGGGTTAACTTTAGAGGTTTACTAAAGTTAACATTACGATAGATTTACATAATGAATATTGGTATTATTTTCAAACTGAAGAAAAAAATACACACAAAAAGACTAATCATAATTGAAGGAAACCGCATACCATGCCAATTCCTGTAATTAGATATTAAAGTTAAAACTTTATTTATTTTACAACGATTGCAAGCAAGTTTTAACAACTTATATTAATCACTCTCGTTGGCACGGATGAAAGCGTATAATTATGTGATCATTTTTGTGGTAGGAAACCGGAGTACTCGGAGAAAACCCACCTGTCCGATCTGGCGACCACCGTATCATCTCACATACTTCCCGGGTCGAGGATCGAACCCGGGTTGCATTGGTGAGAAGCGAGCATGTTAACCACTACCAACTATTCATTATTTTTAGGGCACTATCCCGTTGGAGCCACCCACATAAGAGCATATCACAGGACACGTGGAAGCTCGTTCAAAGGAAATTGTGACAACATATATCGGTGTCAAAACAACCATGCACAAGACACAGAAGAAACGAAAAGAAACGTACGAAAAAAACTCAAAAGCGAACTTACAAATAATTGGTAATTGGAGATTCCGTACTCCTACACAACACCAGAAGGACGACCTGCGACAACAGTATGATGGCCCATATTTTTTGCATAGTGTTACTGAAGTGTTGGCACAATTAAATAATTCTAATGGTCTGGTGTGTACAGCATAATTATACCGATTGAAATTATTCCAACAAAGAATCGGCCCCCAATCCAGTAACACCAGAAAACAACCAGTCGACCATCCCTACGGAACCAGAATAGCCACATGAAGCGTAGCCACCAAATACATATTAAAACTTACAAAAAGGAACCATTCAGAACTTAGTTGACATGTTTTTCAAAATAACCATTCCCCGGGCATCGGTGTGTGAACACAACAAATTAATGAAGAACCAGCAGATACTCTGGAATGTGTCACTGTCTGTATCATTGCACTATCCTCCAAACATCTAAAATGACTAATCTATTCAGGAAGCTTCGCTCATATGTGAAACCGGTGGCGACGATAAATAAACGTAAAACACACGTACAAATGGCATTTCAGTAGCCGTCGCTCATATAGGCAACCAGTAGTGACGATTACAAAAAGTAATGCATGTTAGTATTTATAAACTTATAACATAGCGAAAAGACACTGGACCCGCTATACTCTAGCACGGTGGCTTAGGCAGGAGCTCGGATTTTATTCATATTACTGTCTGGCTTCTATACCGTGCAATCAGGGGACAAGTCGTCCGTGGGTATATGTGCTCTCTCTCTATGTGCCGTCTCTCTCTCTATGTGCCGTCTCTCTCTCTATGTGTCGTCTCTCTCTATGTGTCGTCTCTCTCTCTATGTACCGTCTCTCTCTATGTGCCGTCTCTCTCTCTCTATGTGTCGTCTCTCTCTATGTGTCGTCTCTCTCTATGTGTCGTCTCTCCCTATGTGTCGTCTCTCTCTATGTGTCGTCTCTCTCTATGTGTCATCTCTCTCTATGTGTCGTCTTCTCTCTATTGTCGTCCTCTCTCTATGTGTCGTCCTCTCTCTAGGTGCCGTTCTCTCTCTATGTGCTTCTCTCTATGTACCGTCTCACCCTTTATGTGCCGTCTCTCTCTCTATGTGCTGTCTCTCTCTCTCTCTCTCTCTCTCTTCTCTCTCTCTCTCTCTCTCTCACTCTCTCTCTCTCTATGTACTCTCTCTCTCTATGTGCCGTCTATCTCTATTTGCTCTCGCTATGTGCTCTCGCTATGTGCTCTCGCTATGTGCCTCTCTCTCTATGTGCCATCTCTCTCTATGTTTCTCTCTATATATGCCGTCTCTCTCTATGTGCCGTCTCTCTCTATGTGCTCTCTCTATGTGACGTCTCTCTCTATGTGCTCTCTCTATGTGCCGTCTCTCTCTATGTGCCCTCTCTCTATCTACAGGTGCTCTCTCTATGTGATCTCTCCTATGTGCCGTCTCTCTATGTGCCGTCTCTCATGTGCCGTCTCTATGTGCCGTCCTCTCTATGTGCTCTCTATCTCCATGTGATCTCTCTCTATGTGCCGTCTCTCTATGTGCCGTCTCTCTATGTGCCGTCTCTCTATATGTGCTCTCTCTCTATGTGCTCTCTATGTGCGTCTCTCTCTATATGTGCTCTCTATGTGCCGTCTCTCCTTATGTGCCGTCTCTCTCTCTCTCTCTCTCTCGCTCTCTCTCTATGTGCTCTCTCTTATGTGCCGTCTCTCTCTCTCCTCTCTCTCTCGCTCTATGTACTCTCTCTCTTCTCTATGTGCCGTCCTATCTATATGTGCTCTCGCTATGTGCTATCTCTATGTGCCATCTCTCTATATGTGTGTTCTCTCTATGCCGTCTCTCTCTATGTGTCTCTCTCTATATGCCGTCTTCTCCTCTAGGTACCGTCTCTCTCTCTCTCTCTCTCTCTCCTCTCTCTCTCTATGTGCTCTCTCTCTATGTGCCTCTATCTCTCTCTCTCTCTCTCCTCTCTCTCTCTCTATGTGATATCTCTATGTGCTCTGTCTCTATGTGCCGTCTCTCTCTATGTGCCGTTTTCTCTCTCTCTCTTCTATCTCTCTCTCTCCTCTCTCCTTCTCGCTCTCTCTCTCCTCTCGTCTCTCTCTCTCTTCGCTCTATATATATATCTCTCTCTCTCCTCTCTCTCTCTCCTCTCTCTCTCTCTCTCTCTCTCTCTCTCTCTCTTCCATCTCTCTCTCTCTCTCTCTCTCTCTCTCTCTCTCTCTCTCTCTCTCTCTCTCTCTCGATGCCATACCATATCAAACCTGTCTTAAGCAGCCATACAATGGAATAGCAGAAAGTTGCTGCTTAGCACATGTGGTTGTTTAATAGAGGTCAAATGTATAATAAAAACACACATTGGGAATCTGGAAACCTGTTGCCTAATTCAGGTTGGCTGCCTAATGGAGGGGACCACTAACTCAGGTTTGACTGAATATCGATATTTAAATATGTAACTATTAAATGAGGTGATTCAAGGTACGGACATTTGAAATATTGTATTGCTATAGTTCTTATCTATTGATATTGATACATGTTCATAATAAATAAGCGGAAAACATATTTAGTCGTGTCCAACCTTAACTCAAAACGGATCGGTACCGATATACTAGAATTTAGTAATTCTAATCAATAATCGTACTGCGTAGTGACGTCTACTTTCGGTTTAAGACGGGAATTCATGGAATTTGTTTTATAATATTTATAATTGCAAATAAACCATACACGGATTTAAGAAGGTAAACATTATCGACTGTCATCGAACTTGGTCATCGTTTGCACAATATAAGCATATATTTCATCCGTATTAGTTATATAGACTTGTATACCACGCTCAGTAATGATCCACTTTCGGTTTTACCAGTGGTTACCAGTTTTCCGTTTTATGAATATTTGTGCGAGAGGTATGGATAATTACATATATCCTTCTTTACACCCATTTGTAATCACATAGCTTGTCAGAGATGTCGAACTACACTCACATCCTGCTCAATGTTACATATCATATATATTTTTCAGAAGCCTTTCAAACTGCCAAATTAAATAATAAACACTCTACAGTAGAGGTCATGTATCATCTAAGAAAAAGTGTAGTGTAACGACATGTTACTAATGGCATCCATGGTCCAGTGGTAGAATTTCAAATATGGAATGACGTCCCGTTATCTGGTTGAGCGTCAGAATTGGAATCCACTGCTGTTGAATACTCATGGCATATGTAAGATTATATAATGCCCTTGAACAAGGTACACATTACTTTGTGCTGGTTAACCTCTTTGTCTAATGATTAATTTAATACATAGTATCACTCTGTACAGTACTTCATTTGTTTGTTTCAAAAAATGACAAGGTAATTTCAAACTGACATAGCCCCTTAGCCTCTTATGTTGGCTACAGCTGCCCAGGAAAACATGTCTAGGTCACCGCAATAAATTTAATGGAGCATAGCCCTACATACATAGAACACACAATGAAATTAATGAATAAACATCAGAACGTGCAATTTTAGGTCAACGAAGTATGGAATCTTTCTGCCGCCATTGCACAATATTTGGTGTATGAACTCTTGAATGGCGTAACTCACTAAAGCACATAGATACATTTTTTCAAGTCTAAATATTTGGAATAAGTCACACAGTATAAAAAAGCAATATGTATCGACCATATGTTGTCGTTGTTTTGCGGGGTGACGTCATGACACAAACAGTTGTTTTATATTGGCCAAACAAATTTAGATAATTTCTTTTTCTTTCTTTTATATAAAAGAACATTAAACAATAATCTACTGGAATTATTTAAACTTCTCTTAGTCTAACTTTTTAAACATAAGTGGTTTTATATTGTGGGAACAGAAACGTGTCCCCTCTTCTAATCACCTAACATTGGTGCAGTGTGTAAGATGGCTCCAGTGTTTATTGCTTATGGCAGAAGGTGACTATAGTGTGGCTGTGGGTTAATCTACCGGTAAGAGTAAAATTCTAAATTTTATTTTTTCATAAGGGACATAGTGCAGAAAAACATCCAATTATTTCCTTTGCCTTATTGAATACTAATTTCCAGTGTGTGGCCTCTGTTGATAAAATGTCAACAAAGAAGCCTCCAGAATGTCATCTTCCAAACTTTGTTTTTGGGGTAAAAACAGGGGTTTTTATTTTCAATTTACTGTTTAGTTTAGTTTATACAAATTTATTTTAGCTCGATTGCGAAACAAGTTCTTATAACTTATATTAATCACTCTCGAGACCTCATTCCTGATGGAATCCATCGCCACGAGGGAGAGAGAAGAGGCATGTGGAATTTAAATGCCTTGCCTAAGGACACAATCATAACTGCTCCAGCGGGGCTCGAACTCCGGGCCTTTCGCACGTGAAGCGAACGCGCTACCACTGAGCTATTTACTGTTTATGGACAAATATATGATGCATTCATATATCATATATTTTACAAACATACAATTTCAGATTGATCAGTAGGACCTCTGCCAGTTGGCAGATATGAAGTGCTCCAGCATCACTTGTGGTGTTGAGGGTTCGGGCAAGTTCTGCCAGGAATGTGGAGCCAAGATGGTCGAGGAAGTGAAGACAGACACTGTAGTAATCTGCAGCGGTAAACTTGATGATGAATCCCCTTGCCATTCGGAGCTTGTACCTAATCAGAAGTTCTGTGTGAAATGTGGAACCAAAGTTGATGCATCATTGTTCACTAGTCAACAGGATACATGCAGAAACTGTGGAAATCCTCTGGAACTAGGATCAGTCTGGTGTCCAGAGTGCGGACAGAGGCAAACCAATCCAGTTATAAATGGTAAGATAGAGACAGAAACATTCTAAGTGTGTTACTTATAAATATATTCCTTAAACTCTATGGGACTTTTTATTTGAACTTTTAAAAAATGTTTCCACCCAATGGTCCATGACTAGGTCACCACCATGCTTCAATCTGTCCATAATTTATGCAAATGACATTTCTCTGAAGGTCAGTATTGTTGAACTTCAATGATACTTCAGTGATCCGCTGTCGAAAATGGTAAAGATTTGGTCACCTAAGCCAATTTAGGTGAAAATCGTTAAACATTATTTCTGATCTATGGTAGGAGTGTTGCCAAATTTGGTCGAAAGTATATTTACATTGTTAAAACTATTACTACTAATTGTATTCAAACAGAGTCAATATGGTAAAAGATTAGATCACTTTGTCAATTTCAAGGAAATCTCTAATATCGACAAATCGTCACCAACACGAACAAAATTATGTTTTTGAATTCTCCAACGTTTCGGATAATAATTATCCTTCTTCAGGGAATATTAAAAATATAAACAAATTCATTTCTTTATTTAATAATAAAATGTTACAACATAATGAATAAAAAAAGAAATATAAGCAAAGAATATAAATTTTTAAGGAAACTTCTAGCAACTTCTAATCAACCAATGCTCACAATTTGCCAAATTTGTTCAGTAGTACGCTTACAACAACTCGTACAAATTTGTTCAGTAGTACGCTTACAACAACTCGTACACATTTGTTCAGTAGTACGCTTACAACAACTTGTACAAATTTGTTCAGTAGTACACTTACACCGTGTCTCATTTATATGAAAAAGTTGGCAGTTTCTTACGGAGGTTGGTGCACCCAAGTACTGGTTAACCGCTGGAGCCTGCCCAGGAAAGGTGTTGTTAGGTAAACTGCCCGCCGGCGATATAGCCCAAAATGGTGCTGATGCAGGCGTAAAACCCGAATCATAATATAATAATAATAATAGTACACTTACAACAACTCGTACAAGTTTATTCAGTAGTACACTTACAACAACTCGTACAAGTTTATTCAGTAGTACGCTTACAACAACTCGTACATATTTGTTCAGTAGTAGGCTTACAACAACTCGTACAAGTTTGTTCAGTAGTACGCTTACAACAACTCGTACACATTTGTTCAGTAGTACGCTTACAACAACTCGTACATATTTGTTCAGTAGTACGCTTACAACAACTCGTACATATTTGTTCAGTAGTACGCTTACAACAACTTGTACAAATTTGTTCAGTAGTACGCTTACAACAACTCGTACATATTTGTTCAGTAGTAGGCTTACAACAACTCGTACAAGTTTGTTCAGTAGTACGCTTACAACAACTCGTACAAATTTGTTCAGTAGTACGCTTACAACAACTCATACAAATTTGTACAGTAGTACGCTTACAACAACTCAACTCGTACACATTTGTTCAGTAGTACACTTACAAAGTTTTTTGAAATGAGATATCAAACTTGGTTACAAGGTCAATTTAAATACATCTTGTAAATTACGTTCATGGATGTATCTATGGTAGGTACTGGCATGTTGCCAACTTTGTTCAAATAAGATCACAAACTAGACGACAATGTCAACTTGCATGAAGCCTTATAAATGACTTTAATTTACAATAACCTTGTCTGTCCATCTTCACATCATAGACCATGCATGAATGTATTATTGGTTTGAACAAATCGATTGTCACCTGGCTTGTCATTGTGCTTATTCGCACATTTGTCAACTTTGGGTTTGGGAATATTCCCTTGTGTTGTGGTTACAATAACCTTGTCTGTCCATCTTCACATCCAAATAATTCAGTACAAGCTATGTTCGCTTTGTAGCATCTACATCGTTTTGACTTGCATGGCATATAACTGTCACAGGAACACTTTAAAGTTTAAACTTTATTTATTTTACAACGATTGCGAAGCAAGTTCCAACAACTTATATTAATCACTCTCGTTGGCGCGGATATGTGGGCATTCGTGTGGGAGGAAACCAGAGTACCCGGAGAAAACCCACCTGTCTGATCTGGCAACTACCGTACTATTTCACATACTTCCCAGTCCGAGGATCGAACCCGGGTTGCATTCTTGAGAAGCGAGCGCGCTAACCACTGCGCTAATCGGACAGGAACGCTTAAAGACATGATCAAGTTGGAGGGGTGTTATGCAATATTTTTCACATGAAACATGAGGAAATCTGAACATTTCATTAACCGTAAACATTACAGTTAATCCTATACAAAGAAGTAACAGTATATGTAGTGTGACATTGCATCCATTTTGTGAGATATGAAAGTGTCTTTAATCTTTTTATATATGTCAACAGGCCCAAGATTTAATCTTTGGCAATATATGTTGGCGTTAAAGGTTAGCCACAGAGGTGTGAGCGGTTCAAAATGTCACAAAAACACAAATACACTGTCTCGTCGGCAACTACAAACGTTAGTAGCTCCTGTATATGTCAGTTGGCTATGTCCACCGTGCCTGCTTCCTGGTGTGTTATTTCATGCTGCATTCTAAGTATATGTAATGAAATGTGTACATATCAAGACTTATACATGTATACCAGTTAGGCAGCCAGATATTTCTGCAGTAAATACAGGCATATACCTATCGAACACAAGAATGAAGATGTACATCACTCGATTCTCCATCACCTGTATGTTCTGATGGAAGTTGTTGACGACATCTTGCACAGAACATCCTGCTGGATATGCACTGTCCATAACACTGTACAGCCATCAAAACTGTAGCCTCAACTTGTGCATGCCTCCCAGATAGTGTAATCTGCAGCTCCTGTTTCGTAGAACCTTTCGTCTTGACTATTTTCATGTGTCAGTTGTCATCAATCATGGAGAGAAGTCCAATAAGCCTTTAGCTTTCATTTCAATCCACTTGTATTACTTGTGTACATACTTACTTGTTGTAAATTATGTTATATAATGTCGACTAAATATGGTTAAACCAAACATGGATGCTGGCTTCTCAGTTAATTTGTGTGCTATCAGATTATTGATGTCATTGTTTCGGATGTTGCCTCGGAGAACCATAGATCTAGCATATATCTCCTTCATATGCTGGTTGTATGATGTCATTGTTTCGGATGTTGCCTCGGAGAACCATAGATCTAGCATATATCTCCTTCATATGCTGGTTGTATGATGTCATTGTTTCGGATGTTGCCTCGGAGAACCATAGCTCTAGCATATATCTCCTCCATATGCTGGTTGTATGATGTCATTGTTTCGGATGTTGCCTCGAAGAACCATAGATCTAGCATATATCTCCTTCATATGCTGGTGGTATGATGTCATTGTTTCGGATGTTGCCTCGGAGAACCATAGCTCTAGCATATATCTCCTCCATATGCTGGTGGTATGATGTCATTGTTACATATGTTGACTCGGAGAAACATAGTTCTAGCATATATCTCCTTCATATGCTGGTGGTATGATGTCATTGTGTCGGATGTTGCGTCGGAGAACCATAGGTCTAGCATATATCTCCTTCATATGCTGGTGGTATGATGTCATTGTTTCGGATGTTGCGTCGGAGAACCATAGGTCTAGCATATATCTCCTTCATATGCTGGTGGTATGATGTCATTGTTTCGGATGTTGACTCGGAGAACTATAGATCTAGCATATATCTCCTTCATATGCTGGTGGTATGATGTCATTGTGTCGGATGTTGCCTCGGAGAACCATAGATCTAGCATATATCTCCTTCATATGCTGGTGGTATGATGTCATTGTTTCAGATGTTGCCTCGGAGAACCATAGATTTAGCATATATCTCCTTCATATGCTGGTGGTATGGTGTCATTGTTTCGGATGTTGCCTCGGAGAACCATATATCTAGCATATATCTCCTTCATATGCTGGTGGTATGATGTCATTGTTTCGGATGTTGCCTCGGAGAACCATATATCTAGCATATATCTCCTTCATATGCTGGTGGTATGATGTCATTGTTACGGATGTTGACTCGGAGAACCATAGATCTAGCATATATCTCCTTCATATGCTGGTGGTATGATGTCATTGTTACGGATGTTGACTCGGAGAACCATAGATCTAGCATATATCTCCTTCATATGCTGGTGGTATGATGTCATTGTTTCGGATGTTGACTCGGAGAACCATAGATCTAGCATATATCTCCTTCATATGCTGGTGGTATGATGTCATTGTTACGGATGTTGACTCGGAGAACCATAGATCTAGCATATATCTCCTTCATATGCTGGTGGTATGATGTCATTGTTTCGGATGTTGCCTCGGAGAACCATAGATCTAGCATATATCTCCTTCATATGCTGGTGGTATGATGTCATTGTTTCGGATGTTGCCTCGGAGAACCATAGATCTAGCATATATCTCCTTCATATGCTGGTGGTATGATGTCATTGTTTCGGATGTTGACTCGGAGAACCATAGATCTAGCATATATCTCCTTCATATGCTGGTGGTATGATGTCATTGTTTCGGATGTTGTCTCGGAGAACCATAGATCTAGCATATATCTCCTTCATATGCTGGTGGTATGATGTCATTGTTTCGGATGTTGACTCGGAGAACCATAGATCTAGCATATATCTCCTTCATATGCTGGTGGTATGATGTCATTGTTTCGGATGTTGCCTCGGAGAACCATAGATCTAGCATATATCTCCTTCATATGCTGATGGTATGATGTCATTGTGTCGGATGTTGCCTCGGAGAACCATAGATCTAGCATATATCTCCTTCATATGCTGGTGGTATGATGTCAATGTTTCGGATGTTGATTCGGAGAACTATAGATCTAGCATATATCTCCTCCATATGCTGATGGTATGATGTCATTGTGTCGGATGTTGCCTCGGAGAACCATAGATCTAGCATATATCTCCTTCATATGCTGGTGGTATGATGTCAATGTTTCGGATGTTGATTCGGAGAACTATAGATCTAGCATATATCTCCTCCATATGCTGGTGGTATGATGTCATTGTGTCGGATGTTGCCTCGGAGAACCATAGATCTAGCATATATCTCCTTCATATGCTGGTGGTATGATGTCATTGTTTCGGATGTTGACTCGGAGAACCATAGATCTAGCATATATCTCCTTCATATGCTGGTGGTATGATGTCATTGTTTCGGATGTTGCCTCGGAGAACCATAGATCTAGCATATATCTCCTTCATATGCTGGTGGTATGATGTCATTGTTACGGATGTTGACTCGGAGAACCATAGATCTAGCATATATCTCCTTCATATGCTGGTGGTATGATGTCATTGTTTCGGATGTTGCCTCGGAGAACCATAGATCTAGCATATATCTCCTTCATATGCTGGTGGTATGATGTCATTGTTTCGGATGTTGCCTCGGAGAACCATAGATCTAGCATATATCTCCTTCATATGCTGGTGGTATGATGTCATTGTTTCGGATGTTGCCTCGGAGAACCATAGATCTAGCATATATCTCCTTCATATGCTGGTGGTATGATGTCATTGTTTCGGATGTTGCCTCGGAGAACCATAGATCTAGCATATATCTCCTTCATATGCTGGTGGTATGATGTCATTGTTTCGGATGTTGCCTCGGAGAACCATAGATCTAGCATATATCTCCTTCATATGCTGGTGGTATGATGTCATTGTTTCGGATGTTGCCTCGGAGAACCATAGATCTAGCATATATCTCCTTCATATGCTGGTGGTATGATGTCATTGTTTCGGATGTTGATTCGGAGAACCATAGATCTAGCATATATCTCCTTCATATGCTGGTGGTATGATGTCATTGTTTCGGATGTTGCCTCGGAGAACCATAGATCTAGCATATATCTCCTTCATATGCTGGTGGTATGATGTCATTGTTTCGGATGTTGATTCGGAGAACCATAGATCTAGCATATATCTCCTTCATATGCTGGTGGTATGATGTCATTGTTTCGGATGTTGCCTCGGAGAACCATAGATCTAGCATATATCTCCTTCATATGCTGGTGGTATGATGTCATTGTTTCGGATGTTGCCTCGGAGAACCATAGATCTAGCATATATCTCCTTCATATGCTGGTGGTATGATGTCATTGTTTCGGATGTTGCCTCGGAGAACCATAGATCTAGCATATATCTCCTTCATATGCTGGTGGTATGATGTCATTGTTTCGGATGTTGCCTCGGAGAACCATATATCTAGCATATATCTCCTTCATATGCTGGTGGTATGATGTCATTGTTTCGGATGTTGCCTCGGAGAACCATAGATCTAGCATATATCTCCTTCATATGCTGGTGGTATGATGTCATTGTTTCGGATGTTGCCTCGGAGAACCATAGATCTAGCATATATCTCCTTCATATGCTGGTGGTATGATGTCATTGTTACGGATGTTGACGCGGAGAACCATAGATCTAGCATATATCTCCTTCATATTTTGGTGGTATGATGTCATTGTTTCGGATGTTGTCTCGGAGAACCATAGATCTAGCATATATCTCCTTCATATGCTGGTGGTATGATGTCATTGTTACGGACGTTGACTCGGAGAACCATAGATCTAGCATATATCTCCTTCATATGCTGGTGGTATGATGTCATTGTTTCGGATGTTGCGTCGGAGAACCATAGATCTAGCATATATCTCCTTTATGTGCTGGTGTTATGCTGTCATTGTTTCGGATGTTGCGTCGGAGAACCATAGATCTAGCATATATCTCCTTCATATGCTGATGGTATGATGTCATTGTTTCAGATGTTGCGTCGGAGAACCATAGATCTAGCATATATCTCCTTCATATGCTGGTTGTATGATGTCATTGTTTTGGATGTTGCCCCGGAGAACCATAGATCTAGCATATATCTCCTTCATATGCTGGTGGTACGATGTCATTGTTTCGGATGTTGCCTCGGAGAACCATAGATCTAGCATATATCTCCTTCATATGCTGGTGGTATGATGTCATTGTTTCGGATGTTGCGTCGGAGAACCATAGATCTAGCATATATATCCTTCATATGCTGGTGGTATGATGTCATTGTTACAGATGTTGCCTCGGAGAACCATAGATATAGCATATATCTTCTTCATATGCTGGTGAGATGATGCCATAGTAGAGAAATTCATTTAGTTTATACAAATTTATTTTAGTTTGGGTTGCGAAACAAGTCATTACAACATAAGTATAATCACTCTCGAGACCTCATTCCTGATGGAATCCATCATTACTGGGGATAGGGAGAAACATATGGAATATAAATGCCTTGCCTAATGGCAAAACCATGACGACTGTAGTTATACACCAATAACCTGGCCTCTTACACCACCTGAAGCGCACACGCTACAACTGTGCTATCACAACTTCGGTGATTAAGTCTGACCAAGACTAATTCATCGACATAATGTACCATTTTAACCACAGTTGTGACCCTTTGTATTGATCAATATGCAGAATATTGTGTTTCGCACACCTCAGTTATGATTAGGCGAATGTTGTTCAAACTTACATAGATGTCCAACCATGATATCCTGAAGTGCGTGTGTTTTACGTTTATTTATCGTCGCTACCGATTGCCCATAGATTAGTCATTTTAGATTTTTGGAGGTTAGTGCAATGATACAGACAGACACCCAGTCCAGAGTCTCCTCTGGTTCTTTTACGTACACATTGTATAGCACTGAAACGTAACCTCGGATTAAAGTCCCATCTGAAAGACTGTTAATTTTATTAGGGTCAGACGGGGGGTCGAACTTGCGATCCCTGATTACCAGTCCAGCGTGTTAACAAATGGACTACATATCCGTCTGTTACCTGGAGTGCACCTTTGTTACTGTAATTTATATGGCCCGCAACTAGTAAATAATATATTCGTTCAAATATTAAAAAGAACAGCACATATTTGGAATTCATTTCATAATTTTTGAAAATTGCACTAGTCTTTGCATAGTAAGAAAGCTAGAATAAACATGTACTCGTCTTACAAGCTAACTAGTAGGGTTCCCATATATCATATTACTATACGTGTATTTGGCTTCCCAATACAACATATCATGTGAATAGGAACACAGTGTACTACACCCAGTTTTACGATAATGACTTAATGTCCTGTTTTAGATTATGCATGTATGTATTATAATAACAATGCTGACTAAATATTACCATGTCATCGGATTGAATTGCATTATTTTCTAAAAGATAAAAAAGGGTACTTTCAATTTTGATTTATATATTAGGCGAATGTTGTTGGAACTTACATATATGTTCAACCATGATAACCTGGTGTTCGTATAGGAAGGAGTGTGTGTTTATTTATCGTCGCTACCGGTCATCCATAGATTAGTCATTTTAGAGTTTTGGAGGATAGTGCAATGATACAGACCCATTCCAGAGTCTCCACTAGTTCTTTTACGTGTACGGTATAAAGACTTAATTTTATCATGGTCAGACGCTGGATCGAACCTGCGATCCCTGGATTACCAGTCCAGCATGTTAACCACTGGACTACCGATCCGTCTGTGTATAGGAAGGATCCTTTGTTGCTGTAATTTATATGGCCCGCATTCATAAATAATATAGTCGGTCAATACAAAACGAGAACAGTACACGTATGGAATACATTTTATCATTTTTGAAAAATGCATCTAGTACGAAAACTAGAACAAACATGTCCTTACGAGCTAACTAGGGTTCCCATATAGTATATTGCTATACATGAATTTGGATTCCCAGTGAATATGTACATGTAGATAAAGTACACACAGTCTTACGATAATTGCTTTTAATGTCCTGTATTATTTAGGTTATACAAATATATTTGAGCTCTCGATTGCGAAACAAGTTCGTATAACTTATATTAATCACTCACGAAACCCCATTCTGATGGAATCCATCGCCACAAGGAGAGAGAGAGAGAGAGAGAGAGAGGAGAGGAGAGAGAGAGAGATAGAGAGAGAGAGAGAGAGAGAGAGAAGAGGCATGTGGAAGGTAAACGCCCTGCCAAAGGGCTCAATCGTGACGGCTCCAGCGAGGCTCGAACTCCAGGCCTATCGCACCTGACGTGAACTCGCTACCACTGCGCTATCACAGCTTCCATACATGTACAATGTCATTATTCAACAATGCTGATAAAAGTTTACATTGTAGTCTGATATGATTGTATTATTTTCTATGAAAAGATAAAAAGTCTACTTTCAGTTTCTGTTTATATAAATAAACATGTTATATAAACATATTTTCAGAAAATTATATTACAGGAACGACTGTGTGTCATTTTCCAAATTTTATTTTCTGTTTCATATTGTTTCTCGAAAATGATTTAGTTGTGCACTGATCGTTATTGTGTTGATTATGATGAATGGAGATCAGTGCGCAGAGAAATAGTTCATATTTAAAACTATGAATCAGGATTATGGTGAAACAGTAAGAAGCCATTATTTGTTTTATTGTATTACATAATATTTGACAATTATCACTGCGGAATAATGGTCCCATGTACTGTATATATGTGTATACATTCAGTACATCTAAGAATAGGGAAGAAAACGGTCCCGTATACTGAACACAAAGTATACGAATCGTACATATTCGTACATACGTATATATGTATATATATATATATGCATGTCCTCACACTCCAGTGAGTTGTATTATTTTAGAAAGGCTAGGCATAATATGTTCGTGATCATTTCACCCGAGTATGTTATCTGTCTACTCTAGTTTAATTGCCATTGTTAATTGATAAAGGGAGGTAATTAATAAATAGTAGGAGTTTCACAAAAACCAGTTCATTTATGGTCAGATCTTCATATTTCTGGCATCAACAAAATAATTTAATACTAAGACTGTAAACATTATTTATAATCATCCTCTCCTTAGAATGTCTACTTGTGCAACACCCGCTTGAAGCATCATTGCACACGGTTTTTAAAGTGTTCAACCCACAGGCACAATACACTTACTTTGTTATGCCCTATGGTCTTACAGTAGTAATTTTATGTATTTTATTTACATTCAATTACTAATAAAAGATCACAGGGCACAACCAATATTGTTTATAGTGCCTGGTGTTCTACAGCATTCTTATTAGTTATATTTCTGTCGTTAATTGTTTATTTAAGGAGAGGACAATCGTAAGCTATCCTTATATCAGTTGTTGTAAATAATCATGTATTGACAGAAAATAAATATGTTTAAACTAATTGTTTATGCTCTGTATATATAATGTGCTGTAAAATAAAATACTTAATATACAGTTACATTATCGAAATGTTGCAGAAACATTGCATGAACTCTTTCTATATGTCTATTGGTTGAACCATGAATTGTCTTGGTATATATACATGAAGAGACCAGGGCCTCCACGGCTAACTAGTTAAGGCCATTGACTTCAAATAACTTGCCCCTCACCTTTCTAGGTTTGAATTCCACTGTGACTGTCAACTTATGTTATGCAAGGAAGCTGGCTTGCGGCATGTCAGTGGTTCTACCCGGGTGCCGGTCCATGCCTGAACTGATGATCTGAGCCCTGGGGACTTTACTCCCCCTAAAATAAACAAAAAACCAACAAACATGTAGACACAATTTTGAACGCTAAATGTTTGTGGGAACTTGGTGACATAGCTTCTTTAAACTGTTCATGTGTCATTATGACATTGATTCACACATCTGTGCATAAAGAAAATTCCATCTGGCCCAGTATGTCCAACTTGTCACTATTAATAGAATATGGTCCATATAACCACATGATGTAAAGTAATGAAATTGATCCTGTATGCTTAATACGTGTATTGAAGAGAACATTCCGGTGCATTAAACAGTTTATTGGGTCTACAATGGATACCTGTGTTTAGTTTATTATTTGTAGAGGCCTCCATGTCCCAATGACTTCAAATCACTCGTCCCTCATCGCTGTATGTTTGAATCTCATGTGGGTATGTCGAATTCTTCATGCCAGGAAGCCAGGTTGGTTGCGGATTGTCGGTGTTTCTACCGGGTGCCCACCCGTGCCTGACCTACTGCTCAGAAGGGCACCAAGGTTTTCCTACTCTTATGACAGCTGTAGAGAAATGTAAGATCATTGGAACTGCGTTCATGAAAACAAACCCACATACACGTCGGTGTCAAACA
Organism: Archivesica marissinica; assembly: GCA_014843695.1. NCBI lineage: Eukaryota > Metazoa > Mollusca > Bivalvia > Venerida > Vesicomyidae > Archivesica > Archivesica marissinica. The sequence continues at coordinate 81,546,251 of CM026387.1, read as the reverse complement.
TCAATGAGTGAGCGACCTATATAAACTTGAAGCAAAACGTTTATTATGTGTCATTAAGCTAACTTATATATCAATTTGAAATTCATTATGGCAATTTAGTGTAGTCATGTGCAAATCTATACAGAATTTGTTTTTGTCCAGAATTATATGTCGACTGCATCGATTATTAAGCGTCTAGTGTCTTGCTAAACTGCTAAACATAATAATTATATTCATGGCACTTTATGGAATTGAGGTATACAATTATCTGTGAATGTTCCTATGTCATATCCAAGATGCTGGCCAACATGTTACTGTGTAATGGTTGTGCTAAGCATTTAATAGTTGGAAATAACACCATATACAATTGATTCTGTAGTTGAGGTAAATGTGTTGGATGGATCCAAAATGGGCACTTTCGTAACTATATCATTTTATATATGTTGTAGTCTCTCAATATACAAATGGTCGGCTTAAAAAGCCTTCTTCAAGGAAAGTTATAAGCAAAAATCCCGCTAATTCATTTTCTTTCAGCTTGTTTGAATTAACTAGATAATGGTGTCATGTCCGCATGCACAATGGGTGGCGCCATATTACACTTTACTATATGCTGGGGGCTCACTGTCCTTCACATTGCAACCCGTCGGTCGCTTGGTATTGAGTGCTTGTATCCACTTGGCTTCATATAGTTGACGTTCATTCCTCTCAGAATGGAACACCTTCTGAAGAATGAAGTTCATGTCATTCTCATTGTGCAGGTGATCAATGTGTTCACCTATCGGTGTGGCACTCCTTAATCGTACATCACTCATATGATCTTTCATTCTCTCTCTCTCATATGTTTCACCTACATACACTATTCTTCACACCGTGTACATGTTATGCCAAATATAGCACTCTGAAGCCTGCAATCCGTTGGTCCAACGGTTTTGAATGTATGTCTGCTATGCACATCCTGAATATTGGTTGTAGAAATGACACCACACATGTCACACTGTTCATTGCAACCAGTTTCTGTGTCAAGAATAGTCCCATTCATATTTCCATGGACTAGCACATCATATATGTTCCTGTCTCGCGTATATGCAACAATTGGGAACTCTGGGAAGACCCGTTTCATCCAGTCAGATTCATATAGCATATGCTTCCTGATACTGCTATGCACGTCAGGTAGAAGGGTTGAATAAGTACTGAAGGTGTATGTAGCAAAATTAAATACATTGTTTCATGTTATTTACTGTAACGGTTTATATACATTAATAACATAATTATTGCACACTTTCCTCATAGTACTGTAATTGAACTGCTGTAATACCCTATTTTCGTCTTCATCACTGTCATCTGCCATCTCTTGCATCTCACCCCCCTCATCAGTAAGTTCTGTGTTAGCACAGTTCTGAAGTCAGGATTCATCAGTGCATTTGAGTTGATTAGAGTGAGTGGCATTCACACTTAGGTTGTTTGCAGTCATGGATGCATTTATAAATAAATTCCAGAACGACCTTGTGGCAGGAACGCCACACATCTAGTGTATTTCCATTTTGCCATCGTCTCTCAGTTTCCAGCCAGGGTTTACTTGAGGTAATAGTAGAGATGGAGAAACTTCAAGACTACGTCGCCATACAGCTGCTAGATAGTTGGGCCTCTGGGCATGCTGGTATAGGCTGTATTGGCATGGATGAAACTGACATGATTCCACTGTCCCTTTTTGGCAATCCAAATGTTGAGTTTGTTTACATTATTGATTTGTGACCGAGAAGCATTGACCTACTACTTGTTTCATCGTACTTGGGCAATTGGTTGATCAACTTGAAACCCTTAATTTGTCCCTCTCATGAGAATGCACTAACAGTGACACGTCCTGTGAAGTGTCACATCTTGTGAAGTGTCACATCTTGGGAATGCATGGTTTTCTATGACATCTCATTGATGTATATCAGCCTTGTTCTGTTTCTCATTTGGAGCTTAGCCGGATGGCAAAACACACAAACGGAATCAGCAAATATGTGTCTTCAACAACCAATATCACTGACTTGTAGCCATGATTGGCTACATGTTCAGTATGCAGCATATACATCCACGTGTCATCCTTCTCTTGAATTTATTTTAGAGCATTATAGTTCTGAATTGTATCCTCCATCTATACAAGAAACTACTCCTTATAACGTGCGAACTAACATATATTATGTCACAGTTCCGAGACGTTTAGAATTATACTCTAGATCAGTAATTCCATCTTCAGTTAACCTCTGGAATGAATTTGACAACGATATATTCGCAACTCACCTTCACTCTTAAACTTCAATCAAATCTTAAAAGACATTTCAAACCACCACTTGGTCCAAAATCTGTGAAAGAAGTTACTCAGTTTACCATGCTAGAATCAGAAATAAATGTAGTATTTTGAACGCTGATCTCTTTCGCAACCATTTAAGTGAACATTCTCTTGGTGAATGTGGCAATCCTTGCGAAGATGCGATCACTATTTTTTCCAATGTAATAGATACCGCCATCAAATATACATCTTATTCCAAGCTGCTCGAATTGTTCATCATCTTAATACAAACAAACTCTTTTTTGGTACCGAAAATATCACAGACGAAAAAAACTCATTTATATTTCTTGTACAGAAATGTATAAAGCACACTGAAATGTTTAATTGTGAATAGACATTTTCAAACATCTCCCCAGTAGGCATTGGGTCTCTAGCCACCATTTAAGGGCATGCTACATAGGCAGGTGGGGGATTGTTAAAATCACGTCAGTACGTATTCTAAGATGACTACTTTTTTAAAATAGCACATATTATTAAAAAAAGCCGGATTTGACCAATCATGGTATTAGTATAAACTTTATTTATTTTACAACGATTGCAAAACAAGCAGTAACAAGTTATAGTAGTCACTCTCGTTGTTGCTGATGACTGCGTATTTGAGGTCATGCTTGTGGCAGGAAACCGGAATACCAGGAGGAAACCCACCTGTCCGATCTGGCGACCATTGAACGATTTCACATACTTCTTGGTCAGAGGATCGAACCCATGTTGCATTGGTCAAAAGCGAGCATGCTAACAACTGCGTTAATCTGACATCCTAAGTTGTTGGTGCGATTGGTACCCCATAAACAAACAAAACTCATTAGTAATACCTTTCTAAACCAGGAAGTTTCACTTGCACCTGCTAAATTTTGTCTAGGGAACTTGCGGTATACAAACTTTCTAACAATATACAAACTGTTTTCGTCACACATTAGTGTAAATTATATAATATGTACATAACAATTAAAGGCTCCATTTAATACAGTTATTTGGCATGGGCAATGCCAATTCTGAAATTTTCGACAAAGAAAATATTTTCCTACTTTAGCGTGTAAATGTTTTCATAATTAGACCTTGAAAATATGAGTCTTGACCAAAGTGCATGACAACATGACAACTGTTTTAAGTGTAACATTTTTATATTTTACTCAACATTTAAAATAAACTGTAAACAGGTGACCGGATATCTCATTATGTTATTTACTATAATAATATACATCCTGAAGAATTGCTGTATGTTATGATATGGTGTTGGTTAACTTTGCAAATCCGACATCTGCATCATGCATAATCGGTGAAGTCAAATGATAGCACACATAATTCTAGACACCCATTTTCAACATCCAGAAGCAATAATTATTATAAGATCACGCAAGTATTCAAATGTAAATTATAATTTATATTCTTTAAGAATGAGAACCAATTTAAACATTTGTCTCAAAAACTATCCATTACAACTATATGACACACTAATATTGCTATCTCAAACAGACCAAGCCTCGGTTGCAACAAAACAAAGAGAACCAGCTGTTAATGTTTACAGTGGAGGAGTAGCAAGTAAAATGGAAAACGCAGCTAAATCGGACCAGACTTGTTCCATACTTGCAGACGGGGATAGAAAGAAACGTGAAGAAGAGGATAACATTTGTATATATTCTGAAAGACAGTCCGCTGAAGATATTGAGGATGGTCTTGGTGTGCCAGTGGTGACCTCAGAAGCCTCTGAAATGGACACTGCCATTACAGTTGATGCTGGGGTTATTGAAAATACCACTCTTGAAGATGGTGCTGAAATGGCAACAAGTGATAGAGAGAGGTCAAATGAGAATGACCAGACCAAACATATGGCAACAAATTTGACATTTGATGAGAACAATCTAGATAACTCAGATAGTAAAATGATCGACGAAAATGTCACAGAAGACACAGCTTCCCAGAATGAAGTTAGGAAACAGCACACTGGGAACTTGAACATTATACAAAATGTACAAGAAAACCATGACAAGGAATTTTCAAGTAAACTTGAACAAAATGTTGAGCTAGAAACTGAGAAGATGGGAAATCTTTGTATAATTGGAGGTTGTGTGAAAAAAACAGAAGATAGTAATACAGATATATCTGATTCTGATGAGGATTCGAAATGTGATAGTGATGACTCAGAGATCAAAGACGACACTGTTACTTCGCCAGGTGCTGCAGCTACACAAGGAACAGCTAGTGGTCAGATTAAACGCAAAAGGCAGAATAACAAAAAAAAGAATAAAAAGAAAAGAAAAAATAACAAAAACTCTAAAGCCGCCGCCGAACTACAAGCAGTAACGTGCAAACAGGTTGACCAACCTAGTATTACAGGAAACACCGCAGACACAGCCACTGAAGCTAATTTGCAACAGCAAAAAAAAAAAGACTCTGATAATCATGTTGACAGTTCCTCAAATCCAGAATCTGAAATGTTAGTCGGACGAAAAGTGTTTGGAGAGGGAGTAGAAACCGTGGTGCCACAGGAAAGAAGTTCAGTTCAAGAGCTTTCTACGAAAAGAACCACCCTGTTTGAATTAGAAAAAGGTAGTGCAGCTGACACACGACCAGCATACCCACCAACTCTTACAGAAGAGAAAGATGTTAGAAAAGCAAAACACTCCAAACAGTCAACAGTAGAAACCGTGGTGCCACAGGAAAGAAGTTCAGTTCAAGAGCTTTCTACGAAAAGAACCACCCTGTTTGAATTAGAAAAAGGTAGTGCAGCTGACACACAACCAGCATACCCACCAACTCTTACAGAAGAGAAAGATGTTAGAAAAGCAAAACACTCCAAACAGTCAACAGTGAATGAAAATATACAAGGTATTGATGTTGATAAGGAAGAAAATTGTAAAAAAGATAGCGAAGGTGAACACAGTGATGAAGGTACAAGTGTAGATAGACTAACGAGAAGACAGAAGAAGAACCTGAGAAATAAAGAACAGAGACCTGAGAAAGAGGTCAATGATAATAAGGTAATTTCCATTTACATGTCACTTTGCTTCAATGTATTATTCTATTCGTCCTTTCAGGGGGCACGAATACTTATGACCATAGTGACTACTAGTGTTGTATGTATGGCTATTTGTATTCACTAGTTCAGTGAGGTAATGTTTTCCGGTTTAATCCATTGTCTGTCCATCTGACTGTCAACATTTAACATGCAAGCACCGTATCAACTTTTGATTTTGTTGTTGTCCCCATCTGCTTAACGGGACATCTGTTTAGGGAGGATGTCCTTCCATTTGTCCGTCCTTCCTTCCCAAACTATGTTCAAATGACTTGGCACATATCTTGACTATCGAAACCATGTGTAGAGCTTATGTGTCAGCCATGCCAATTGAAGGCCAATGCACATGTAGTACTTACGAAGTTCCAGTGGATATTTGTCTTGTCCAATCTATAACTCTTGATCTGCCAGATGAATTGATAATGACCAAGGTAAACTAGATGTACAGTACATGCGTCAGTCATATTGTTTCAAGGCAAGGTCACACTTAGAACTTATGGCTATTTTTCATGTGCGGACCATAACTCTTGAACCACGAGAGGGTTAAATGATTTGTCGTAAATGTTAACCATATCGAGATGATGTACCGCACGCATGCTTATTCACGGTCAAAGTAAATATGAGAACCTAGTTCTGTGCCAGCTGGCTCTACTCTGTTTGCAAGAACATTTATATCGCCTTAGGAAGGTCTGTAATAGCATAGAAGCTGATGAAGTTTGAAATATTAAGAAATATTGGCAATAGTGAACACTGAGGATTTACATACACTTGTATTACATACTTATATCCATTTTCCATATTGCTATGTACAGTATTACTGTTGTTATCTCCGAATTTGGTCCAATTGAATATTGATGTCTCTTCCCAGGACTATTCTCTTGACCTTCTTAGAATCACTACAGTGTTTAAATAATTTGTTAATCTTTTAGAACAAGGACAAAAAGACAACAAAGACATCTGACAGTGGAACTAAAGCAGGGTAAATAGTATTTTATATACCCATATACATTACAGTTTAGTTTAGTTATAATCCAATAAGGCCAATATTTTGTTCAAAACTAGCGCACATATATTCATATTTTATTGTTTCTATGTAGCTTGTACCGACAAATTCTTACATGTTTCCGATATGGCATTTAGGCATAGATTCACATAGAAACGTTCATCAGATCCAAGATGGCAGACTTTTTATTATTAATAGATTATGATTAACATGTTTACTTTGGGAATAAACTGTATGTGAAAGGCATTTAGGAGAACACTCGTATTGAAAAAATACTAGTGGACCCAAATTGGCCGATTCTCATCGTTATGGTGAAGCTGCTTGAGATACTTTATGAAATTCATTATAATATTTATAAGTAATCTTGTGTAGATATGTTTTCTTATCCAAGCCAATTTGTTACTATAACATATATTTAATGGTTTCATTTGGCATCACAGATGTCAGGGAAGGTATTGTCAGACCTACATGCCAGCGGTGTAGTATGTAGCGTTTCGTTTAGTTGATCTTTTTGAAACTGATTATGCGTCTTTATGGCATGTGTTTTCCAAGAAAGATTGATCAGTTCCAATATATCTGTTTCACTATTACGGGCTTACCTTTTGTTTGTGACTAAACCACTTCATGAAAGTCACCATTGTACTGTAGTGTATTGATATACACATACAAAGATATTATATTTTCTTCTCCGATCCAAGACGGCCAACTGGTTACTATATAGATTATTTTGTACTTTTTATTTTTAAATCACCGTGACGACGTTCTGGGGCGCTATTGTGACAACTATTGACATATAGCGTTTCGTTTTTGTGCAAACTGCTCAAGATATCATGGTGAAACGTACTTGTCTTTAGAACATTGAGATTATCGTATCATTACAGAATATGTGTTGTCCAGTTCAAAATGGCAAACTGGTGATTATGAATAATTTGCATTAAATTCTCCTTTCTGACTAAGGCACTTGACTACACAAATTATATTCATGTAATTTAATTAGTGTTTAGTTTATAGTATTGAGACAAAATATTTTACCTGGATGGTATTGAGGCACACATTCATTTAAAATTAAATTCAGTCCAATACTAGACTTGCTGCTATAGTTAGTTTGATATTAATAATTTGTGTGTAGCTCATGTCTTCATGAATTTCATTATGTAACTGTAAGGCCATAGTTACAAAAGTAATCAGTATTTAATATATCATATGAGACTGTCAATTAAGACAACTTCATAACATGTATAGTGTAAATGTTTCTTAACACACACCTTTTCTCAGTTTCAGTCGCATTTAGGATACCATCCAGGTGCAAACACAATCGTTGATCTAAGCTGGTCACTTGTGTTACTTGTTTGTGCTCGCTTGTAATTAATTTTCATCTCATATATGACCAATAACTTGCATGCTTTACCATGCTGACAGTTGTTCCATGGTTTTGTGAAAAATAGCATGATGCACCATAGAAACAAATCCCATGGAGATCGTCCAAATATGGAAGTATGGGAAATTAAGCTCGACAGTGATTAGTTTAAATTCAATTCAAGTTTATTGGCATTATCAGCAATACATTGCCTTTGGCCATTTACATAAGTATAAACTATGGCAAAGACATACACAAATACATACATACATACACGCACGCACGCACGCACGCACGCACGCACGCACGCACGCACGCACGCACGCACGCACGCACGCACGCACACACACACACACATGTTAAGAAACAGTGATATTATCTAGGGTATGTTTTCTTAGTAACATAGATTCCTTTATATACTTAGATATTTTTAACAATTCTATTTTATTCTTAGTAGACATGATAGTATTGAATTTCTGTACACACGGCCAAGATATATTACCAAGGTATTTAGTTCTTAAACTTGTGTGTCTCGTACAACATAACATTAGTAGACATTTAGTTTACGCCACCTACTGTGTTCAGTATAATATATTCTGTTTTCTTCATTTCATTTGTTTCTGTTAGCCTCAGTTGTACTTATGAATCGTTTACACCACTAATGGTAAATCTAAGATACAACCTACTACAAATAGTTCTTCTAAATTGATTTTCATCCAACATTTCAACACAATTATTATGCACAATACTAATAACAATTACGCTATTTTATGCAGACCAGCTGCAAGTAGTGGACGGCCAGTGACTGGGACACGTGTACATTTCCATGTGTTGATCAGCGATGACTTCAAATTTGATCCTGACAAACATAAACTAATATTAAGGATGGAAGATAAACAAGGAAGTTGGAACGACAAGTCAAATGTATTTACTATGAAGAAGTGAGTTTGTTTTACATTTTCAGGACATAATGAATAATGCTTAATGTGTTGTTCATTTGTAATAAATGTTGATCAATTACATGTATATGCTAAACTCTTCAACATGTTTAGAATCAGAGGTTATTATATTCCGCAAAATAGTTTAATGATAAATTTTTATGAACATCTATTCGAAGAAATGTATTCTCCAGACCACGTGATGTGACAGTGCATTCTAGTTACTATCAAGTTTACAGTGTCGGTAACCAGCGTAAGTGTGTAATTGAAACTTCACAGAAGGAATGCCCATCATCAATACTACTAAAGTAAGCAAGTTGGATAACTCCTGGATAAAGTATTACAAACATTTAAATAGTTTGTTGTATATTCCATGATTTCCATCGTTGTATTTTAGAAAGGTATCGGAATACATATATGAAATGGAGTTCCAAATGAAGATACCAACAACACGATTGTCAGGGACGATCAAATACAAGTACAACATACTCAAAACGGATAAAGAAAAATATATATGGGAACATTACTTAAAAGAAAGTGACCACCAATATATGAGCTCTGGTGTTGGTATGAATAGAACGTTGATCATTCCAGGAAAATTGAAAAGTCCAGGTATAGCTTACTTCTCCGACACATTAACCTATTTTCGACTTCTAATTTCGAACTCCAGGTCAAATTAAATGAGGCTGCAACATTGTATTGTTGCTGAAGGAGAACGGCACACTGTCACTTAACACTTTTATTATGTTATTGGATAGCTATTGGTATAGGCAGATCTTCCAGCATCTGTCAACACATGACATATCCTACGAAACCGTCTTGTTTATGAGGGCAACTAATAAATCAAGAATCATTTCAATATGAAATTCATATTGGCCACCACGGTGGAAGGCTATGTTTATTTTATGATGATTGGTAAATAGTGTCGGTGCAAGTACATGTAGTTGATAAAACATAAGTGATATCAAATTGGCCGCCATGGTGGCAATCTTGAAAATTTCAAAATAATTTTTTGGTTTCTACTTTTACTCCTTGATAGTTTTACAATTGTTTGATGAAGCATTGTATGTAGCATCGTCACAGAGAGATAGAATGAAGTGAATGTAATTCCGATCTGCCATCCCAAAATCTGTTTTCTGACTGCTTCTTCCACCTAACCATATGGTCACTTGTGATGAAACATGGGTATGTATGAAGTACCAGTGCTATTAGTAGATGAATAGTATCCAACATAATTCTGATTTGAATTCCGGCTGTCTGCCGTCTGATAATTCTTTTGTGACTTCATTGTTAGATTTGATCAATAATAGTTCAACCATTTTCACCTTTAAATAGTACATTTTTATTTGGGTACTAAACAAATTATTTCCTAATCTAACAATTGTTACATCCGAAGAAAATCTTATATAAATTAGTATCAGATCAGTATTCATTTTGCACTAGTTAAGCTAGACCTACTGATTGGTTTAACCCGTAACCTGCCGAATAAATTGGACAGAATGTGCAAACAACATAGATCCAGATCAGCCACGGCGTTAGCCTGATCAGGATCTATGTTGTTTGATATTCAGACATGTGTTTTAGCTCAAATGTCGGAATAGCAAACATTCTGTGCTGTCTGATCTGGCTCTGTTGTTTGCAAAATCGACTTTAGTCATCATTGACAGGTTAATGGTTAAACAATATTCATTGCAAATCATGAAACATATGTAACATACAATAACATACATAATACATAATGCAAATGATCAAGACTAAATCTAAAAGTAGCTTTTATCAAAACGTTTTCCTTGACCTACTACTTATTGCGAAACAGATGATATTTCTGACCAATAAGTATATCAAGGTCTATATGAATCATGGAACCAAGACCCCAATTTTACCATTCCAATTGTCCACTAATTCATTTTGTGATGTGGCTAGCCATGAGGCCCACTTGAACCGCATACAGTAGCAAAGATTGTAGATACATGTATATGCTTTTAAATTATTACATATTCTTCCGAAATCATTTATTGATTTGAAGGAAGGTGCATGGGTTCTTGACAGTATTTTCAGTTTTAAAGTGTCTTATGGTATCCATTTTGAAATCCTTACAGATGAATGGCACCAGTACGATGGAGTTATTGAAAAAGAACCATCAACATTGCGTGAATATCTGAGGAGTTATCTTTTCTCTTGGAAGAATGATCTTGTAAAACATGCCAAGAATTATGTGCAGTATTTTAGTAATGCGATAATAGAGTCTGATGAAGCCAAATATTCACTGAGTTATGTCCTAGATCATCTTGAGGTGTTGTTGTCTTGTATGAAGAAGATATATTTCCAAGATGCAAGATGTTGGGAGAGGTACAAAGAAGACAATTTCAAGGAAGAAGTGAGTTGTATTTAATCACATATGGTGCAGTGTTTTTATGTGTGATGGGAGCTGATGTAAATAAAAAAAATATTCTGTAGAATTGACTGTCGTCATAGCACATAGGTAGCGTGTTCACTTCAGGTTTGAAAGGCCCGGAGTGCACGCCCAGCTGTAGCCGTCATTACTGTGCCCTTACGCAAGGCATTTCTTTTACACATTGCCTTTCTCTCCCTCATGGCGATGGATTCCATCATAATTGAGTTATCTCGAGTGATGCTATACTACTTTTGTAATACCTTTTTTCCCAATCGAGTTAAGTTAAATTTGTATAAACTAATTGACTGTCACTTAGTATTTCAATTTATTGTATGTTTTCCATGAAATTTATGTCTTTATTTGTGAAATAAAATGTGTTTTTACTCTTATTGAATGCAGTCGAATAACGCATTTATTTTCACTGCTTTGCATTTATGGTTATCAGCCCCTGCAGTTTGGTATATTGTCAACATGAACAATTTCGGACTTGACAGTGACGTCATTTCTTTAAATGTGTCTAGATTAGTCATATTCATTAAACATTTGCATTGTTTCCCATAAATGGAAATAAAAGGCAGAACGTTTAATGGATAGTCTTACATGATGTTGCCTTGACAACGATATAATGTATTCTACATAGTATTTAATGTAAAGGCCCATTTCATGGATTTCAATACGACCCTAATAAAATTAACAGTCGTTCAGATGGGACTTTAAACCGAGGTCTCGTGTCGGTGCTGTACACCGTGCACGTAAAAGAACCAGAAGAGACTCTGGAATGCGTATCTGTCTGTATCATTGCACTATCCTCCAAAAATCTAAAATGACGAATCTCTACAGGAGGCGTCAGTCATATGGGCAACCGGAAGTGACGTTAAATAAACGTAAAACACACATGGAATTCAAATTTAATTACGGTAGTTGTATTCTTGTATTTCATTCATGATGATGATTGAGCTTATTTACCCTCGTCATGAACAAATAAAGATATTATTATCACTCTTGATTATATTAAATTGATAGCCTCTTGCTTCAACAGTTTTTGTATACATGCTTTTCATTTTGATTACATGTAATTGAAGGCAATGGGTATTGAGTATATCACAACCACATAAGACCTATAAGAAACCTGAGCTACTTGCTCCCACAGACCCGAACCTAGTACTATATAAATTATTTTCACCAATGTACAATTCGTCTCTGAAATGGCATCCCCTCTACTATGTACAGTCCAACCATTTTTACTGAGCGGCTGGCCACTGTACTTGCCGTGTATACCTAATATCTGTTTTCAATCTTAGTAAGTAGTTATTTTTAACATTCTCACTTAATGAGATTTATAGCAACTGTCACTGACTAAGCCCCCCCCGCCAGTTATGCTCAGCATTGATTGTTGGGAGTAATATGTAGATATAGGAGGAATAGCTCAATAAGAGCATTCACATTTAATTTGAAGTCGCATTGTGAATACAAACAATACAGGAAAATATACGGGAAAACTGTTTATAATATAATGTTATTACAATCATGTAATTAAGTGATGTCATATTGACCTTGTTATTAGGATGAAGCCAGTCATATTGTACGAAGGCCAATATAACATGCTGAATTCCAATAACATAGTAATATAAAATCGCGTAATTAATGAAAAATTATTAATTGACATTATAATACTTTCAAGAGAAACAACAAGTAAGGGTAACTGATTATTTTAATGATTCAGGTCATAAATGTTTGGAAGATGTCGGATGCAAACTAATTTTACCAGACAATCTCGTACAGGTTGAGTTCCAACATCCAATCAAATATTGACAGTTTCAGCATTATATCGAAAACTCATGTTGGCCGTGCTAAGCATCAATACCCATGAGTTTGCGCTCAAATTGGTCAAGAAATGATGCAGACAATATTATATAGTTAATTAATAATAAACATTATATTGTTTACCATAGATTGGTAGATGTATGCTAGAGGTTATGCTGGCTAAGGTTAAAGATGATCCTGGAGAATCGGGCGTCTGGGATGAACTACGTGAAAGACGAGTAGCAATTGCTGTAGCCAGTGTATATACTGCAATGCAACTGAAGTTGCCTCTGGACAACACAAAGAAGTGGCTAACGGTGTGTCAACATCTAATTTTACGACCAGATCCAGAGAAAAAGAAATGCTTTGAGTTGTCAGTTGTTGAAAAGTATTTTCCAGAAAAGAGGTATCTGATTTAAAATATTTTATGTTTAACATTTGTTGACATTCTATGATTTAAATTATTTCTTAAGCTCACATGAACTATTTGTATAGCCAAAACATTGAGCATCTGTACGTACAGATATACATGGTCTATCCATACATTATTAGTATAGCCCAGACATGGATTGTCTGTACATACAGATA
>CM026387.1:81435444-81531840 GCA_014843695.1 Archivesica marissinica | reverse complement strand
ACCCAGTTTTACGATAATGACTTAATGTCCTGTTTTAGATTATGCATGTATGTATTATAATAACAATGCTGACTAAATATTACCATGGCATCGGATTGAATTGCATTATTTTCTAAAAGATAAAAAAGGGTACTTTCATTTTTGGTTTATATATTAGGCGAATGTTGTTGGAACTTACATATATGTTCAACCATGATAACCTGGTGTTCGTATAGGAAGGAGTGTGTGTTTATTTATCGTCGCTACCGGTCATCCATAGATTAGTCATTTTAGAGTTTTGAAGGATAGTGCAATGATACAGACCCATTCCAGAGTCTCCACTAGTTCTTTTACGTGTACGGTATAAAGCACCGACACGAGACCTCGGTATAAACTATAAAGTCCCGTCTGAAAGACTTAATTTTATCATGGTCAGACGCTGGATCGAACCTGCGATCCCTGGATTACCAGTCCAGCATGTTAACTACTGGACTACCGATCCGTCGGTGTATAGGAAGGATCCTTTGTTGCTGTAATTTATATGGCCCGCAATCAGTAAATAATATAGTCGGTCAATACAAAACGAGAACAGTACACGTATGGAATACATTTTATCATTTTTGAAAAATGCATAGTACGAAAACTAGAACAAACATGTCCTTACAAGCTAACTAGGGTTCCCATATAGTATATTGCTATACATGAATTTGGATTCCCAGTGAATATGTACATGTAGATAAAGTACACACTGTCTTACGATAATTGCTTTTAATGTCCTGTATTAGATAGGTTATACAAATTTATTTAAGCTCTCGATTGCGAAACAAGTTCGTATAACTTATATTAATCACTCTCGAAACCCCATTCTGATGGAATCCATCGCCACAAGGAGAGAGAGAGAGCGAGAGAGAGAAGAGGCATGTGGAAGGTAAACGCCCTGCCAAAGGGCTCAATCGTGACGGCTCCAGCGAGGCTCGAACTCCAGGCCTATCGCACCTGACGTGAACTCGCTACCACTGCGCTATCACAGCTTCCATACATATACAATGTCATTATTCAACAATGCTGATAAAAGTTTACATTGTAGTCTGATATGATTGTATTATTTTCTATGAAAAGATAAAAAGTCTACTTTCAGTTTCTGTTTATATAAATAAACATGTTATATAAACATATTTTCAGAACATTATATTACAGGAAAGAATGTGTCATTTTCCAAATTTTATTTTCTGTTTCATATTGTTTCTCGAAAATGAAATCATATTTAAAACTATGAATCAGGATTATGGTGAAACAGTAAGAAACAATTATTTGTTTTATTGTATGACATAATATTTGACAATTATCACTGCGGAATAATGGTCCCATGTACAAATGTGTATAAATTCGGTACATCTAAGAATAGGGAAGAAAACTGTCCCGTATACTGAACACCAAGTATACGAATTCGTACATATTCGTACATACGTATATATATATATATGCATGTCCTCACACTCCAGTGAGTTGTATTATTTTAGAAAGGCTAGGCATAATATGTACGTGATCATTTCCCCCGAGTATGTTTTCTGTCTACTCTAGTTTAATTGTCATTGTTAATTGATAAAGGGAGGTAATTTATAAATAGTAGGAGTTTCACAAAAACCAGTTCATTTATGGTCAGATCTTCATATTTCTGGCATCAACAAAATAATTTAATACTAAGACTGTAAACATTATTTATAATCATCCTCTCCTTAGAATGTCTACTTGTGCAACACCCGCTTGA
Source organism: Archivesica marissinica (assembly GCA_014843695.1). Classification (NCBI taxonomy): domain Eukaryota; kingdom Metazoa; phylum Mollusca; class Bivalvia; order Venerida; family Vesicomyidae; genus Archivesica; species Archivesica marissinica. The sequence continues at coordinate 81,530,093 of CM026387.1, read as the reverse complement.
AGCATCATTGCACACGGTTTTTAAAGTGTTCAACCCACAGGCACAATACACTTACTTTGTTATGCCCTATGGTCTTACAGTAGTAATTTTATGTATTTTATTTACATTCAATTACTAATAAAAGATCACAGGGCACAACCAATATTGTTTATAGTGCCTGGTGTTCTACAGCATTCTTATTAGTTATATTTCTGTCGTTAATTGTTTATTTAAGGAGAGGACAATCATAAGCTATACAGCTTTCTGTCCAATTCCTTATATCAGTTGTTGTAAATAATCATGTATTGACAGAAAATAAATATGTTTAAACTAATTGTTTATGCTCTGTATATATAATTTGCTGTAAAATAAAATACTTAATACACAGTTACATTATCGAAATGTTGCAGAAACATTGCATGAACTCTTTCTATATGTCTATTGGTTGAACCATGAATTGTCTTGGTATATATACATGAAGACACCAGGGCCTCCACGGCTAACTAATTAAGGCCATTGACTTCAAATAACTTGCCCCTCACCTTTCTAGGTTTGAAGTCCACTGTGACTGTCAACTTATGTTATGCAAGGAAGCTGGCTTGTGGCATGTCGGTGGTTTTACCCGGGTGCCGGTCCATGCCTGAACCGATGATCTGAGCCCTGGGGACTTTACTCCCCCTAAAATAAACAAAAAACCAACAAACATGTAGACACAATTTTGAACGCTAAATGTTTGTGGGAACTTGGTGACATAGCTTCTTTAAACTGTTCATGTGTCTTTATGACATTGATTCACATATCTGTGCATAAAGAAAATTCCATCTGGCCCAGTATGTCCAACTTGTCACTATTAATAGAATATGTTCCCTATAACCACATGATGTAAAGTAATGAAATTGATCCTGTATGCTTAATACGTGTATTGAAGAGAACACTTCAAATCACTCGTCCCTCATCGCTGTATGTTTGAATCTCATTTGGGTATGTCGAATTCTTCATGCCAGGAAGCCAGGTTGGTTGCGGATTGTCGGTGTTTCTACCGGGTGCCCACCCGTGCCTGACATACTGCTCAGAAGGGCACCAAGGTTTTCCTACTCTTATGACAGCTGTAGAGAAATGTAAGATCATTGGAACTGCGTTCATGAAAACAAACCCACATACACGTCGGTGTCAAACATCAATGAGTGAGCGATCTATATAAACTTGAAGCAAAACGTTTATTATGTGTCATTAAGCTAACTTATATATCAATTTGAAATTCATTATGGCAATTTAGTGTAGTCATGTGCAAATCTATACAGAATTTGTTTTTGTCCAGAATTATATGTCGACTGCATCGATTATTAAGCGTCTAGTGTCTTGCTAAACTGCTAAACATAATAATTATATTCATGGCACTTTATGGAATTGAGGTATACAATTATCTGTGAATGTTCCTATGTCATATCCAAGATGCTGGCCAACATGTTACTGTGTAATGGTTGTGCTAAGCATTTAATAGTTGGAAATAACACCATATACAATTGATTCTGTAGTTGAGGTAAATGTGTTGGATGGATCCAAAATGGGCACTTTCGTAACTATATCATTTTATATATGTTGTAGTCTCTCAATATACAAATGGTCGGCTTAAAAAGCCTTCTTCAAGGAAAGTTATAAGCAAAAATCCCGCTAATTCATTTTCTTTCAGCTTGTTTGAATTAACTGGATAATGGTGTCATGTCCGCATGCACAATGGGTGGCGCCATATTACACTTTACTATATGCTGGGGGCTCACTGTCCTTCACATTGCAACCCGTCGGTCGCTTGGTATTGAGTGCTTGTATCCACTTGGCTTCATATAGTTGACGTTCATTCCTCTCAGAATGGAACACCTTCTGAAGAATGAAGTTCATGTCATTCTCATTGTGCAGGTGATCAATGTGTTCACCTATCGGTGTGGCACTCCTTAATCGTACATCACTCATATGATCTTTCATTCTCTCTCTCTCATATGTTTCACCTACATACACTATTCTTCACACCGTGTACATGTTATGCCAAATATAGCACTCTGAAGCCTGCAATCCGTTGGTCCAACGGTTTTGAATGTATGTCTGCTATGCACATCCTGAATATTGGTTGTAGAAATGACACCACACATGTCACACTGTTCATTGCAACCAGTTTCTGTGTCAAGAATAGTCCCATTCATATTTCCATGGACTAGCACATCATATATGTTCCTGTCTCGCGTATATGCAACAATTGGGAACTCTGGGAAGACCCGTTTCATCCAGTCAGATTCATATAGCATATGCTTCCTGATACTGCTATGCACGTCAGGTAGAAGGGTTGAATAAGTACTGAAGGTGTATGTAGCAAAATTAAATACATTGTTTCATGTTATTTACTGTAACGGTTTATATACATTAATAACATAATTATTGCACACTTTCCTCATAGTACTGTAATTGAACTGCTGTAATACCCTATTTTCGTCTTCATCACTGTCATCTGCCATCTCTTGCATCTCACCCCCCTCATCAGTAAGTTCTGTGTTAGCACAGTTCTGAAGTCAGGATTCATCAGTGCATTTGAGTTGATTAGAGTGAGTGGCATTCACACTTAGGTTGTTTGCAGTCATGGATGCATTTATAAATAAATTCCAGAACGACCTTGTGGCAGGAACGCCACACATCTAGTGTATTTCCATTTTGCCATCGTCTCTCAGTTTCCAGCCAGGGTTTACTTGAGGTAATAGTAGAGATGGAGAAACTTCAAGACTACGTCGCCATACAGCTGCTAGATAGTTGGGCCTCTGGGCATGCTGGTATAGGCTGTATTGGCATGGATGAAACTGACATGATTCCACTGTCCCTTTTTGGCAATCCAAATGTTGAGTTTGTTTACATTATTGATTTGTGACCGAGAAGCATTGACCTACTACTTGTTTCATCGTACTTGGGCAATTGGTTGATCAACTTGAAACCCTTAATTTGTCCCTCTCATGAGAATGCACTAACAGTGACACGTCCTGTGAAGTGTCATATCTTGTGAAGTGTCACATCTTGGGAATGCATGGTTTTCTATGACATCTCATTGATGTATATCAGCCTTGTTCTGTTTCTCATTTGGAGCTTAGCCGGATGGCAAAACACACAAACGGAATCAGCAAATATGTGTCTTCAACAACCAATATCACTGACTTGTAGCCATGGTTGGCTACATGTTCAGTATGCAGCATATACATCCACGTGTCATCCTTCTCTTGAATTTATTTTAGAGCATTATAGTTCTGAATTGTATCCTCCATCTATACAAGAAACTACTCCTTATAACGTGCGAACTAACATATATTATGTCACAGTTCCGAGACGTTTAGAATTATACTCTAGATCAGTAATTCCATCTTCAGTTAACCTCTGGAATGAATTTGACAACGATATATTCGCAACTCACCTTCACTCTTAAACTTCAATCAAATCTTAAAAGACATTTCAAACCACCACTTGGTCCAAAATCTGTGAAAGAAGTTACTCAGTTTACCATGCTAGAATCAGAAATAAATGTAGTATTTTGAACGCTGATCTCTTTCGCAACCATTTAAGTGAACATTCTCTTGGTGAATGTGGCAATCCTTGCGAAGATGCGATCACTATTTTTTCCAATGTAATAGATACCGCCATCAAATATACATCTTATTCCAAGCTGCTCGAATTGTTCATCATCTTAATACAAACAAACTCTTTTTTGGTACCGAAAATATCACAGACGAAAAAAACTCATTTATATTTCTTGTACAGAAATGTATAAAGCACACTGAAATGTTTAATTGTGAATAGACATTTTCAAACATCTCCCCAGTAGGCATTGGGTCTCTAGCCACCATTTAAGGGCATGCTACATAGGCAGGTGGGGGATTGTTAAAATCACGTCAGTACGTATTCTAAGATGACTACTTTTTTAAAATAGCACATATTATTAAAAAAAGCCGGATTTGACCAATCATGGTATTAGTATAAACTTTATTTATTTTACAACGATTGCAAAACAAGCAGTAACAAGTTATAGTAGTCACTCTCGTTGTCGCTGATGACTGCGTATTTGAGGTCATGCTTGTGGCAGGAAACCGGAATACCAGGAGGAAACCCACCTGTCCGATCTGGCGACCATCGAACGATCTCACATACTTCTTGGTCAGAGGATCGAACCCGTGTTGCATTGGTCAAAAGCGAGCGTGCTAACAACTGCGTTAATCTGACATCCTAAGTTGTTGGTGCGATGGGTACCCCATAAACAAACAAAACTCATTAGTAATACCTTTCTAAACCAGGAAGTTTCACTTGCACCTGCTAAATTTTGTCTAGGGAACTTGCGGTATGCAAACTTTCTAACAATATACAAACTGTTTTCGTCACACATTAGTGTAAATTATATAATATGTACATAACAATTAAAGGCTCCATTTAATACAGTTATTTGGCATGGGCAATGCCAATTCTGAAATTTTCGACAAAGAAAATATTTTCCTACTTTAGCGTGTAAATGTTTTCATAATTAGACCTTGAAAATATGAGTCTTGACCAAAGTGCATGACAACACGACAACTGTTTTAAGTGTAACATTTTTATATTTTACTCAACATTTAAAATAAACTGTAAACAGGTGACCGGATATCTCATTATGTTATTTACCATAATAATATACATCCTGAAGAATTGCTGTATGTTATGATATGGTGTTGGTTAACTTTGCAAATTCGACATCTGCATCATGCATAATCGGTGAAGTCAAATGATAGCACACATAATTCTAGACACCCATTTTCAACATCCAGAAGCAATAATTATTATAAGATCACGCAAGTATTCAAATGTAAATTATAATTTATATTCTTTAAGAATTTACGAGAACCAATTTAAACATTTGTCTCAAAAACTATCCATTACAACTATATGATACACTAATATTGCTATCTCAAACAGACCAAGCCTCGGTTGCAACAAAACAAAGAGAACCAGCTGTTAATGTTTACAGCGGAGGAGTAGCAAGTAAAATGGAAAACGCAGCTAAAACTGACCAGACTTGTTCCATACTTGCAGACGGGGATAGAAACAAACGTGAAGAAGAGGATAACATTTGTATATATTCTGAAAGGCAGTCCGCTGAAGATAATGATGATGGTCTTGTTGTGCAAGTGGTGACCTCTGAAGCCTCTGAAATAGACACTGCCATTGCAGTTGATGCTAAGGTTATTGAAAATACCACTCATGAAGATGGCGCTAAAATGGCAACAAGTGATAGAGAGATGTCAAATGAGAATGACCAGACAAAACATATGGCAGAAAATTTGACATTTGATGAGACCAATCTAGATAACTCAGATAGTGAAATAATCGACGAAAATGTCACAGAAGAAGACACAGCTTCCCAGAATGAAGTTAGGAAACAGCACACTGGGAACTTGAACATTATACAAAATGTACAAGAAAACCATGACAAGGTCAAGTCAAGTAAACTTGAACAAAATGTTGAGCTGGAAACAGAGAAGTTGGGAAATATTTGTATAATTGGAGATTGTGTGCAACCAACCAATGATAATACTACAGATATATCTGATTCTGATGAGGATTCGAAATATGATAGTGATGACTCAGATATCAAAGACGACAATGTTACTTCACCAGGTGCTGCAGCTACACAAGGAACAGCTAGTGGTCAGATTAAACGCAAATGGCAGAAGAAACACAAAAAGAATAAAAAGAAAAGAAAAAATGACAACAACCCTATAGCCACCGAACTACAAGCAGTAACGTGCAAACAGAAAAGAAAAAATAACAAAAACTCTAAAGCCGCCGAACTACAAGCAGTAACGTGCAAACAGGTTGACCAACCTAGTATTACAGAAAACACCGCAGACACAGTCACTCAAGCTAATTTGCAAGAGCAAAAAAAAAAAGACTCTGATAATCATGTTGACAGTTCCTCAAATCCAGAATCTGAAATGTTAGTCGGACGAAAAGTATTTGGAGAGGGAGTAAAAACCTCGTTGCCACAGGAAAGAAGTTCAGTTCAAGATATTTCTACGACAAAAACCACCCTGTTTGAATTAGAAAAAAGTAGTGCAGAACCAGCATACCCACCAACTCTTACAGAAGAGAAAGATGTTAGTAAAGCAAAACACTCCAAACAGTCAACAGTGAATGAAAATATACAAGGTATTGATGTTGATAAGGAAGAAAATTGTAAAACAGATAGCGAAGGTGAACACAGTGATGACGGTACAAGTGTAGATTGTGTACTAACGAGAAGACAGAAGAAGAACCTGAGGAATAAAGAACAGAGACATGAGAAAGAGGTCAATGATAATAAGGTAATTTCCATTTACATGTCACTTTGCTTCAATGTATTATTCTATTCGTCATTTCAGGAGGCACGAATACTTATGACCATAGTGACTACTAGTGTTGTATGTATGGCTATTTTTATTCACTAGTTCAGTGAGGTAATGTTTTCCGGTTTAATCCATTGTCTGTCCATCTGACTGTCAACATTTAACATGCAAGCACCGTATCAACATTTGATTTTGATTTTGTTGTTGTCCCCATCTGCTTAACGGGACATCTGTTTAGGGAGGATGTCCTTCCATTTGTCCGTCCTTCCTTCCCAAACTATGTTCAAATGAATTGGCACATATCTTGACTATCGAAACCATGTGTAGAGCTTATGTGTCAGCCATGCCAATTGAAGGCCAATGCACATATAGAACATACGAAGTTCCAGTGGATATTTTTCTTGTTCAATCTATAACTCTTGAACTGCCAGATGAATTGATAATGACCAAGGTAAACTAGATGTACAGTACGCATGCGTCAGTCATATTGTTTCAAGGCAAAGTCACACTTAGAACTTATGGCTATTTTTCATGTGCGGACCATAACTCTTGAACCACGAGAGGGTTAAATGAGTTGTCGTAAATGTTAACCATATCGAGATGATGTACCGGACGCATGCTTATTCACGGTCAAAGTAAAAATGAGAACCTAGTTATGTGCCAGCTGGCTCTACTCTGTTTGCAAGAACAATTTGATATCGCCTTGGGAAGATCTGTAATAGAATAGAAGCTGATGAAGTTTGAAATATTAAGAAATATTGGCAATAGTGAACACTGAGGATTTACATACACTTGTATTACATACGTATATCCATTTTACATATTGCTATGTACAGTATTACTGTTGTTATCTCCGAATTTGCACTATTGGTCCAATTTAATAAAACAGCAATTAATATTGATGTCTCTTCCCAGGACTTTTCTCTTGACCTTCTTAGAATCACTACAGTGTTTAAATAATTTGTTAATCTTTTAGAACAAGGACAAAAAGACAACAAAGACATCTGACAGTGGAACTAAAGCAGGGTAAATAGTATTTTATATACCCATATACGTATATACATTACAGTTTAGTTTAGTTATAATCCAATAAGGCCAATAATTCTCATCGTATAAATAGTCGTTTAATAGCGTTTACCATTTTGTTTATGGTTAAGCTGCTCGAGATATTTTATGAAATTCATTATAATATTTATAAGTAATCTTGTGTAGATATATTTTCTTATCCAAGCCAATTTGTTACTATAACATATATTTAATGTTTCATTTGGCATCACAGATGTCAGGGAATGTATTGTCAGACCTACGTGCCCGCGGTGTTGTATGTAGCGTTTCGTTTAGTTTATCTTTTTGAAACTGATTATGCGCCTCTATGGCATGTGTTTTCCAAGAAAGATTGATCAGTTCCAATATATCTGTTTCACTATTACGGGCTTACCTTTTGTTTGTGACTAAACAACTTAATGAAAGTCACCATTGTACTGTAGTGTATTGCTATACACATACAACGATATTATATTTTCTTCTCCGACCCAAGGCGGCCAACTGGTTTCTATATAGATTATTTTGTACTTTTATTTTTAAATCACCGTGACGACATTCTGGGGCGCTATTGGGACAACTATTGACATATAGCGTTTCGTTTTTGTGCAAACTGCTCACGATATCATGGTGAAACGTACTTGTCTTATGAACATTGAGATTCGTATCGTTACAGAATATGTGTCTTCCAGTTAAAAATGGCCAACTGGTGATTTTAAATAATTTGCATTTAATTTTCCTTTGTGACTAAGGCACTTGACTTCACCTACACAATGCATATTCATGTAATTTAATTAGTGTTTAGTTTATGGTATTGAGACAAACCTGTGAGAAAATAGTTTACCTGAATGGTATTGAGGCACACATTCATTTAAAATTAAATTTAGTCCAATACTAGACGTGCTGCTATAGTTAGTTTGATATTCATGAATTTCATTATGTAACTGTAGGTCATAGTTACAAAAGTAATCAATATTTAATATATCATATGATACTGTCAATTAAGACAACTTCATAACATGTATAGTGTAAATGTTTCTTAACACACATCTTTTCTCATTTTCATCTGCATTTAGGAGACCATCGAGGTGCAAACACAATCTTTGATCTAAGCTGGTCACTTGAATGTGTTACTTTATTGATGACTGGTTATTTAATGTTTAATGTCTAGATTGATGTACTGTTTTTATCATCTTTTAATTCTTGATTGTACAACGCCATTGAATATGTATGTATATGTAGAAATAGGCGTTTAAACAAATAACAAATAAACAAGTTTCAAGTTACGTGAATAACTTGCATGCTTTACCATAATGGTCGACAGTGTGGTGTCCCCCCTCGTCTGCTCTTACTCTACGTCTGGTCTATTTATGGCTCTTTCCAAGGATTAAGCTATATACACTCTCTGGTCGTTGTCTAGGGGTATATTTCAGTTCTCTATCAGTTCAATAATAACGTAACACAAAGTTCTTTTCTATCTATTTTACTCTATCGTCTATTTTTATTTTCTTCTATTTCGTTTATTCACATCTCGTGAATCTCTGATCTCTTATCTATATCATAGTCACTTCAAGCCTCATTAATTTCTAGTGTCTTTATTAGATCACCGCCCTGTCGATAATTGGATTACATCTTTAATCTTCAATATACAATCAAGGATATCTCAATTAGACTGTCTACCTTGATCAGCCGCTCGCGTCTCTCAATAACTTCAATATCTCAAAGTACTGTTCTGGTATCAATTTATTACCGCTATATATTAGAGATAATTTGTATCTCTTATCTTATTATATTAGCTATCACGTATTCTATTCAAGCAATTCGGTGCTTCTTAATCCATCATTACCCAATGTGTCCGTAGCACTTAAGTTCAGTTTATAGTTCGTTTTATAAGTATATTAAATTAATATACTGAAGACATCTCGTCTATAGTGTCATAGAAACAGTAATTGTTTTCTATTTGAGATACACAATCAATCCTTGCATAAGGAAAGCCTTTTGTGTTCTGATTTCTCTTTAATTTATCTCGGATTTATATACATTTCAGTCAGACAGCGTGGCACTGACCACCTGTTACCTTACGCAATCAAAATCGTAACTTTAATGAAACAGCCAGACATATTGGCGCCTCATCAAAAGAAACCGACAACTATTACATAATCTCTTGCTGTGAGATAATATTTACGTACATCAGCCTCGCGGTAAGCTAAATTAACGATACACAAATAAAGTTCCCAAGGAATCATTCTTTTTGCGCGCCAAAATAGCTTGTTGATTTTAGGCGCGAACATTGCAGAATATAGTACGGTCATTTCTATTTATAATACATACATTAGACAATGATAATACTTAGTATCGTGTGCAAAATAGCTGTTTTTGCACAACAGTTGTTCCATAGTTTTGTGAAAAATAGCATGACGGAAATAATCAAGAGCACCACAAACAAATCACACGGAGATCGTGCAAATATGTAAGTAACTTCTCCATGTGAAATTAAGCTCAACAGTGATTTTAGTTTACGTCGCCTAATGTGTTCAGTATAATATATTCTGTTTTCTTCATTTCATTTGTTTCTGTTAGCCTCAGTTGCATGTATGAATCACTTACATCACTAATGGTAAATCTGACCAATCTACTACAAATAGTTCCTCTATATTGATTTTCATCCAAGATTTCAACACATTCTTTTGCACAATATTAATTTTTTTTAATACAAATTTATTTTAGCTCGATTGCGAAACAAGTTATTTCAACTTATATAAATCACTCTCGAGACCTCATTCCTGATGGAATCCATCGCCATGAGGGAGAGAGAAGAGGCAATGTGGAATTTAAATGCCTTGCCTAAGGGCACAATCGTAACGGCTCCAGTAATATTAATAACAATTATACTATTTATGCAGGTCAGCTGCAAGTAGAGGACGGCCAGTGACCGAGACATGTGTACGTTTCCATGTGTTGATCAGCGATGACTTCAAATTTGATCCTGACAAACACAAACTAATATTAGTGATGGAAGATAAAGAAGGCAAATGGGAGGATAAGTCAAATGTTTGTGCTGTGAAGAAGTGAGTTTGTTTTCTATTTTGTCAGCACATATGGTAATGAATAATTGTATACCCTTTAATGCGTTGTTCATTTATAATTTATCACATAACTTTGCTTGTATTCAGTGTCATACAGTCATAGCATAATGTCTTACAATATGTACATACGTGTAAGGAAGGATTCTGATTGATTGAGTGAATAATCCTTATTATTTGTAAACTTTTAGTTTGCATATTTCTATTTAGATTGATACATAACGTGAATGGTAAAACACACTATGATTTAAAAGAAGTATCGATAATTATAACATTTAAATATAACGCTGCTTTGCATAGTTACGTAATGCCACTTTAGTGATGACAATTTGCGCTGACACTTGTGCCAATATGAAAGTAGTAATGTTATTTATCAAAATAACGCTTTATAGTAATGTGATAAAATAGATTTTACACTCGAGATGATTTCATGTCTTATTTTATTAAGCTAGTTTTGGAATGTTGCTATTAAGCTCGATAAAATGCACTCTTAATAGCAAACTTCCAACATGTGTTTCATCAAATATGGCATGAAATCACCACTCATGTAGATATTGTGATCAATCATTTGCTAAACTCTTCCGTATGTTTTGAATAAAATGTTAGTATGTTCCGCGAATTAGTCCAATGATCAATTTTATGAATAACTTAGTTTAGGCTAATCATAATTTAGTGTATATGTAAACACCACATTCTTACAAGTTTCACATACTTAATGGGTCGGACCACAAGTCATAACAACATTTGATTCGGTCCTCCCCATATATGAACAACATGACAGTACATGCTAGTTACTATCAAGTTTACGATGCTGGTAAACAGTGAAAGTATGTAATGGAAACTTAACAGAAGGACCGCCCATCATCAATACTTCTACATACAGCAAGCTGGATAACTCGTGGATAAAGATTTGCGAATCATAGCCAAATTAGTTTGTTGTATTGTCCATCTGGTTCAATGTTTGCAGCAAGTTTATATCTATACAGTAATACTAGTAAGCAATTTGTATTTTAGAAAGCTCTCTGAATACGTCTATGAAATGGAGTTCCAAATGACGATACCAACATCACGATTGTCAGGGAAAGGGATCCAATACAAGTATGCCATACTGAAGACGGATAAAGATATATATATATGGGAATATTATATAAAAGAATTTAACTACCATGTGAGCTCTGGGGCTGGAGTTAATAGAATGTTAATCATTCCAAAAAAATTGAGAGTTCCAGGTATTACTTACTTTTACTTCACATTCACTTTGTTTAACTTGAGTGAGATAAAATAAATCGGTATTGCTTGTACCATTCCATTCATCCTCAGTCGTAAGCATTTTGATGGATTTTATAGAGTAGGGTGACACAAATGATACTGACATAATTATTTAATGCACAGATTAGTATTATCATATTTGTTGGCCATGACTGTTACCAATTTTAATTCAAGTTAATACGGATTGTCTAAAACTTTGCTCTCTTTATCAATTTGAAGAACAATCTTTGACTACATCTAAATCTGAGACACAATGTGGCAAAATGAACGAGTCAGATTTTGTCCAAGTCCGCCTCCGTGGTCGAGTGGTTAAGGTCGCCACTGTAACCTATCATCACTGATGTTCACGGGTTCGAGCCCCGCTCAGGCCGTGTCTCATTTATATGAAACAGTTGGCAGTTTCTTACGGAGGTTGGTGCACCCAAGTACTGGTTAACTGCTGGAGCCTGCCCAGGAAAGGTGTTGTTAGGTAAACTGCCCGCCGGCGATATTACCCAAAATGGTGCTGATGCAGGCGTAAAACCCGAAATATAACATAACAGATTTTGTCCAAACTTAAGGTATGTGATGAAGTTTGATTAAGATTCACAGTAATGGGCATTTGATGACCCCATGCTAAAAGTTTATATTTGGGGTCTAAGATGACTCTAAAAGCTCAGGTCATATGGCGACTCTCCATCTATTATTGGTGGATGAAGACCACTGATGCCCCTCCTAGGTGTGTTTCAGGCATGGATTGGCACCCAGCTAGAATCACCAAACTTCCGCAAGCCAGCTGGATGACATCCTCATATGAACGAATTTGACACATCTATTAGGATTCGAAACTGAAGTGAATGCCTGTAACTTCTCAGCCACGGAAGTCCCCTATACTAAAATAACTACAAAGTCACTTGTTTTCTCGTCCGAGTTTTGCTCTTGGACAGTTTTTGTAATTGTATAGGCATCCTACGTCTTTCAACATTTGGCATATGACATTTCCGCTGAAACCACTTGGTCAATATTTTTGATACTTGGTCTTGGGTATCGGGACAACTTGTACATCAAAAAAGGCTAAAGTAATTCCAATATAAATCAACTTAGCCACCACTATTGAAAACTATGCTAATTTTGATAAGACTTCGTCTGAATCATCGAACATTTAGTTGATAAAACATATGTTAAAATCTTAACGATCCGAAATTGAAATTGGTCATCGTGTGGCGGCATCTTGAAAATTATCCTTTCTACTTCTCCTCTAGGAGATTTTTAAGTTGTTTGATGAAGCTCTGTACGAAGCATCGGAACAACCAGAGAGATCTGCATCTGCCATCTTGAAACTCTGTTTTCTGTGTGCTTCTCCGTCTAAACCATTGGGTAAATTGAGTGTGGAGTACCGGAGCGAGATTTAGATAAACACAATCCAATAATCTTTCTGATCCGAAATCCGATGATCACCTAGCCACCTGATCAATTTTTATTGACTTCATTGTTAAGTTCAATCAATAATCTTTCAGCCATTTTCACCTTTAAATTGCACATTTAGGTTCGGGTACTACATCAGTATACATTGTTTAATTAGTTAATATATATATTAAGATACTTATGGTGGAACAGATGATATCAATACCAGCTATTTCTGACCAATACTTATATCAAGGTCTATGTGAATCATGGGACCAGAAGTGGCCGAGTGGTTACGGTCATTGATTTCAAATCACTTGCCACTTATTGCTGTAAGTTCGAATCCAACTGGGATGGGTGTCAAATTCATTCAAGTGAAAATGCTAGAATCAACTGGCTTGGGGTAGGTTGGTAGTTATTGATGTGTGCCTGTCCGTGCCTGAAATACTGATCGGAGGGGCATCCTGCTTCTTCCTCCATCAATAATAGCTGGAGAGTCTCCATATGACCTAAGGTGTTGGTGCGACTTTAAACCCACAATACAAACAAACATGTGACCAGGACTAATGTTTAGCAGTATATTAGTCCACTTGTTCATTTTGTGATGTGAGTGCCATGAGGGCCGCTTGACCCGCATATTCCATACTATAGCGAAGAGTGTAGATACATGTATGCTTTTGCATTAAATACATTTTCTTGAGAACTGCTACATTCAAGGAAGGTCACTTTGATAATATGTTTCAGGTTTAAGTGTTTTCTGAATTACTTTGGAATATCTGCTTATCATTATACTTCAGTGTTATTAGTACATGTATATTATTATGTCCATAATGATGAAATACATTTTGACTATCTATACAGATGAATGGCATCAGTACGATGGCATTATTGAAAAAGAATCATCAACATGGACTGACAAAATTGCGGGTATTTTTTTATCTTGGAAGAAAGAACTTGTAAAACATGCCAAGAATTATGTGCAGCATTTTAGTAATGCGATAATAGAGTCTGAGGAAGCCAAATATTCACTGAGTTATGTCCTACATCAACTTGAGGTGTTGTTGTCTTGTATGAAGAAGATATATTTCCAAGATGCAAGATGTTGGGGTCATGACAATGAAGTCAAATTCCAGGAAGAAGTGAGTTGTATTTAAACACACCTGGGCTGGAGGTTATACAACTTTTCTCCATTCTCAAACTCAGTCTCAAGCTTCTGATTGGTTCAGCTGAGAGTGAAGCTCACAATCAACCAATCAAATTTCAAAAGTTTTATAACCTCGGGGGCCAGTTACAGTGTTTCGATGTGTGATGGGAGCTGATGTAAATAAATATTTTGTTCTGTAGAATTGACTCGTCATAGCACATCGGTAGCATATTCACTTCATGTTTGAAAGGCCTGGAGTTCGCTCCCAGGTGTAGCCGTCATTATTGTGCCCCATAAGCAAGGCATTTCTTGCGAAGCAAGTTTTAACAACTTATATTAATCACTGTCGTTGGTGCGGATGAAAGCGTATAATTATGTGGTCATTCATGTGGGAGGAAACCGGAGTACCCGGAGAAAATCCACCTGTCCGATCTGGCAACCATCGTACCATCTCACATACGTCCCGGTCCGAGGATCGAACCCGGGTTGCATTGGTGAGAGGCGAGCGCGCTAACCACTGCGCTAATCGGATATGGCGATTTCATCAGGATTGCGTTCTTTAGAGTGATGCTATAATACTTTTGTAAGAACTTGTTTCCCAATCGAGTTAAGTTAAATTTGTATAAACTAATTGACTGTCACTTAGTAGATATTTCAATGTATTGTATGCTTTCCATGACATTTACTATGTGTTTTTACTATTATTGAATGCAGTCGAATAACACATTTATTTTCACTGCTTTGCATTTATGGTTGTGGCCCCTGCAGTTTGGTATGTTGTCAACATTTTCGGACTTGACAGTGACGTCATTTATGATGACGTTTAAATGCGATATTCTAGTGCCATTTAAAAATTAAAATTTGCATTGTTTCCCATAAATGGCAATAAAAGGCAGAACGTTATATGGATAGTCTTACATGATGTTGCCTTGACAACGATATAATAGTATTTAATGTAAAGGCCCATTTCATGGAATTCAATTCAAATTTAATGAGTTGTATTCATGTATTTCATTCATGAACAAAAAAGATATTATTATCACTCTTAATAATATTAATTTCAGTGTTCATAATGTGATTATATTAAAATGATAGCCTCTTGCTTCAACAGTTTTATACATGTTTTTCCTTTTGATTATATGCAATTGAAGGCAATGCGTATTGAGTATATCACAACCACATAAGACCTACAAGAAACCTGAACTACTTGCTCCCACAGTCCCGAACCTAGTACTATATAAACTATTTTAGTAGTAAACCCGTCTCTTTGCTTGTAAACAAACGGGCGCCATTTTGAATTATATTTATAGTAACTCATTTGCATATAAGGTAATATAAAGTAGGTCACGCACGTGTGTGTTTATTTTTAGTATATGCGTCACTATAGAGCCACCTCCTTATTGATGATGTATGTGTATTGCACAACTACTGAGCGCGGCGTCCATGTACGAAGGCATACCTCTATGTAACGCTCGGTGGCCATCTTGGATGACCTAGTTACAGTAACAGATTTGCATATAAGTCAAGTGTCTCTGCGCAAGAGCGGGGGCCATTTTGGATGGCCTTATAGGTTATTTTTAGCGACCATGACGTAAACCTAACCAAATATAATCGCCAATGACAGTCGAGTACAAATCTTTAAATACGTTTGTTCCGTCTCGAGACATGGGAACGAACCGCTCTATAAATAGCAATCGCATACGTTTCTATAAATATCGACCAATTGGAACGAACCGATCCATACATAGCAATTACGTACGCTTCTATAAATATCGACCAATTAGAATGGACTTAAATCTATAGGCCTCAAACGTTTCATAAGCTTCACGAACTTCAACCATTCTGTCAATGAATATACAGGTACGTTCATTATATTATTAAAACTTGGCGTATGTTTTTATTGCATAAGAAATCCTAATTATACACTATATACAAACTTAACCTATGTACTTTAGTGAAAATGAATAATATATATCTTACCTCGTTACGTATAATTCCATAAAAACACAATACGGGAAAACTGTTTATAATATAATGTTATTACAATCATATAATTAAGTGATTTCATATTGACCTTGTTATTAGGATGAAGCCAGTCATATTGTACGAAGGCCAATATAACATGCTGAATTCCAATAACATAGTAATATAAAATCGCGTAATTAATGAAAAATTATTAATTGACATTATAATACTTTCAAGAGAAACAACAAGTAAGGGTAACTGATTATTTTAATGATTCAGGTCATAAATGTTTGGAAGATGTCGGATGCAAACTAATTTACCAGACAATCTCGTACAGGTTGAGTTCCAACATCCAATCAAATTTTGACAGTTTCAGCGTTATATCGAAAACTCATGTTGGCCGTGCTAAGCATCAATACCCATGAGTTCGCGCTCAAATTGGTCAAAAAATGATGCAGACAATATTATATAATTAATTAATAATTAACATTATATTGTTTACCGTAGATTGGTAGATGTATGCTAGAAGTGATGCTGGATAAGATTAAAGATGATCCTGGAGAATCGGGCGTCTGGGATGAACTACGTGAAAGACGAGTAGCAATTGCTGTAGCCAGTGTATATACTGCAATGCAACTGAAGTTTTCTCTGGACAACACAAAGTGGCTAACGGTGTGTCGACATCTCATTTTACGACCAGATCCAGAGAAAAAGAAATGCTTTGAGTTGTCAGTTGTTGAAAAGTATTTTCCAGAAAAGAGGTATCTGATTTAAAATATTTTATGTTTAACATTTGTTGACATTCTATGATTTTAATTATGTCTTAAGCTCACATGAACTATTTGTATAGCCCAGACATTGAGCGTCTGTACGTACATATATACATAGGTCTATCCATACATTATTAGAATAGCCCAGTCATTGAGCGTCTGTACGTACAGATATACATAAGTCTATCCATGCATTATTAGAATAGCCCACACTTTGAGCGTCTGTACGTACATATATACATAGGTCTATCCATACATTATTAGTATAGCCCATACATTGAGTGTCTGTACGTACATATATACATAGGTCTATCCATACATTATTAGAATAGCCAGACATTGAGTGTCTGTACGTACAGATATACATGGTCTATCCATACATTATTAGTATAGCCCACATATTGAGCGTCTGTACGTACATATATACATAGGTCTATCCATACATTATTTCTTTAAGCGACATCTCCACTGAAAGTGCTTTACCCATTTTGATGAAAATTGCGAGGATCTGTTGGTAGACTTGTAGATAAGAACAGAGCTGAATTTATTCGAACCTGATCCTAAATATATATCTTTGATTTCTTCTCATCTCCAACATCTTATTGAATTTCCATGAAACATTGTGACAACTAGTAGATCAATATTGGCTACAAGAGTTCAGTTCCAATTTCCAAAATGGCCATTATGCCATCTTCAAGTTCTATTATCATCTTTTCCCAAGCCTTAAAATAAAATAAAAATGTTTTGAATCCTTTTTTCTAAATACTCGCCTTTAAGATGGGAAGCCACATTGAGGCCATAATCTTGTACATGTATCTGCCCAAAACAACTTTGTACATGCCATTTATTTATATTGGCAACACTTCTGACTCAAATCATTTGTATTATCAGTTTTTATTTACCTGTATTCTAGCTAGATGTGTTCAGGACTAAATACTGGGTTTAAATATATGCAATGCTAGTACACTATGCACATATCTGCCCCCATGGACTGTCCACTACTGAAATCTTGCCTTCAGCATCATATTACGCATTTTAAAAGCCCTTCGTATCAAGAATTATATTTGAGTTTGTATCATCCGTCCATTTGTCTAGTCCGATCATTATCATTTAGACGCCTGCAAAAGATTTTCATTAATAATGTTATCAAATGTGGCGAAACGATGTTCCAACTTCCAAGATCGAGGCTACACTTTTAGGACAATAGTCAAATGATACTTACACGATATGTATTCCGTTTCAATAGCGATTGTCCGACTCGTAAAAGTACCCTCTCCATATCACGGCCATGGTTCATGTATTTCATTAAAAGTGCCCTGATGCATGTGAACTATTTCTATAGCTATAGGAGGGTACATGTAACAGCTATATATAGAACAATGAAGGAAATATCACAACGATCGAGGGAAATTTATTTCATTTTTGTGAAAGTACAGCTCATTTCAAAAAGTATTATTCACTCTCAATGAAGAGGAATAACATATGTGTATGCAATAATGCACATGGCTAAGGCTGTGATTCTAGTTTTAGGGAAACAAGTCGAATTGGATCCAAACTCAGTCTGGTGATCTTGTTACTATAGTTAAGTGTTTGTGCTTCATTTGTTGTGTAACATGGTTGACCGTAAAAGACATAAGATAACTTCGTAACATTCTTGAGTTTGGATAGACACATCCATGGAAATCACATTATATCACACGTGTTATTGTATATTACATAATATGTGTGTTAAAAACTGCTTAAAATGACAATATTATTAGCTTATGCACACACCTACAGACACATTCAAGTTTTGTTGAATTGCCTTGAAGTTCATTAAATATATTTCATTAAATCAATAAGAAACACATTTACGTTTTCATTGTTTAATCTATTTTTCTAGGAAACAGGTGAGAGATGCATTTGTTAATTTGGCAGAACAGATAGCAAGAATATCGAAAGAGCCATCTTGGCTTTATCTGATGCCATGGATACATTTCCTGTCTGACTGGTGCAGTCCATTCGATACACCTAGGTTTGATGAGCGTCACGACCAAAAGGACCCAATCTGGTGGGGATTGTCAGAATCATTAAGCTGTGCAGTGGAGTATTTCAAAGGAAAGACAATGCAATGGAATGTGTAAGTTGGGTGATGTTTTTATAGAGATTCATCAATTATTATGTTTTAACGTAGTAAGATGTGTTTCCAGTAAAACGTTTAGATAACATCGATTCATTTTTCATGTGATGCTCGTCGGAAGACAGCCATGAAGTCTCGAGGTATTGCTATGAGGCCCTGGATGGTATTGATATAACGGAACATTTAATACCTTACAGCATTTTATTATATAGAAGTCATTTGTATTATTAATCAACACTTTGTGGGTACAAAAGTTATTAATATAATGTCTGCATTATTAACACATTGCACATCATGACGTACATTGAGTTTCCTACCCAGGAAAAGAAATATGAAAATATTCATCATATTAGGCAACACTAAAACATTTAATATTCAAGGTAGTTTAGTTTACTTCAAAATAAAGTCCATTTAAAAAAAGCCCCACTTAGAAGATTGCTACAGAACATAGAACCACTTCCAGAACATCAATGTATAGCTATGTCCTCTTAATGTGTGGCGTGTGTGTGTTTTACGTTTATTTATCGTCGCTACCGGTTGCCCATATGAGCGACGCCTCCTGAAGAGATTAGGCATTTTAGAGTTTGGAGGATAGTGCAATGATACAGACAGAGACCCATTCCAGAGTCTCCTCTGGTTCTTTTACGTGCACGGTGTAAAGCACCGACACGAGACCTCGGTTTAATGTCCCATCTGAAAGACTGTTAATTTTATTAGGGTCATACGGGGGATCGAACCTGCGATCCCTGGATTACCAGTCTAGCGTTTTACCACTGGGCTATAGATCCGTCTGTAATGTGTGGCGTCTTTCAAGTCAATTATTTGTATATTTAACCCAGTCGTGTGATTCAATCGTGAAACTGGCTGATCAGCCAATATCACAACATTGGAATGTTCAATTATTGTAAGTTTACTGTCTAGAATTAGATATATGTATGAAGGGTGTACGTGAGGCTATTTTCTCTCTTCTAATTCAGTACTTGCTCCTTTCAGTATCGGTAACTTACCAATGTGTTTGAAAACTTACCTAACCCGGAGTTTTACGATACCGTTTAAGGTCGAGTTAACATTTTATGACGTACCGACACCTATGTGGTTCACTGGAACAACATGGTGTCCAACATGTTACCTCGAGAATGTGACCCCATCGAAAACACGAGAAAACACTATATATATTCATTCTGATATGTCTGGTTGTTGAGCAGCCAGCTAGTTAAATAATGGTTACTGATTGTCTATATCAGCCTGTCGATTGGCTGTCAAGGGTAACATTCTTGAAGTACTGATGTTCATAAAATGTGTCTGATAAATCAGAAATGGTTGGCCCTTTCAATAGAGGCAACACTGTAATAAACACACACTTGCAGGTGCTTGCTAAGTATCTGCAATGGCTATTACTATGCACACAGTTTAACTAAAGTGATTAACTCACTGAACTGACAGACAGTTGAATATCAACACATACATTAACCAGTCATAAGCCTGTGCAAAATCAGAAATAACATCAAACACAACCATCTAACATGTACATGGAACCTGAACTACTTCATTTGGCAGTCCCAACCCCAGTACAATATACACCCTTTCCCCCACACACCTTATGCCTCTGGAATGACCTCCCCTACTATGTACAGTCCAGTCTCAGCTTACTCATTTTTGCTGAGTCGCTGACCACTGACTGTACCACTCCTGTATTAATGTAATATATGTTTTTAACTTAATGTATTTCTTTTTAACTTCTCACTTAATGATTTTTCTAACCATTGTCCATAACTAAGCTCCCCCCTCCACCAGTTATGATCCACATTGCGTGTTGGGAGTATCACATAGCTGTAGATCTCCAGCAAGTGACCTCCTCCACGATGTTAACCTAACCCCAGTGGGGAACCCTAAATCGACATAGAGGACATAGCCCTTGACAGGATCTAGGAGGTATCTCAGGAAATTATAGCCTACCCACATAATTGTCCACGTTAGCGCCTCCTTTTTGGAATGCATCCGGCCGTGTAAATATTGCTTAGCAGTCATACTTATCTCCTAAGTACAACACTGGCCAGCTCAGCATGTGACCACCACGTCGGTACCCTTTTGAAGGGGTTGATCAGGTCATTCGGACGGCTTGGAACCACCCTGTTTTCATCGCTCGTATGAGAGTCTCTACAATCTGAAACTGCAGCTATATCATCTATGAGGCCGTCTATCTTGAGCTTCTTGGATATTTCAGATATTCCTTTTTTTATTACAGATTGTTTATTTTGCCATCAATGTGTACACTGTACGGGTGAGGGCTGATCACCTATCAATGCCATATAATAAAGACCCACCTATGTTGGAATAACATGTTCCCATTATATATAATTAGTGTCGTTTTCCATGCAGAATAATGACCTCATGCCATTAATTTGAAGGGTCAATATTCTATAAATTATTACACCGGTAATAAGGTTTTTATTTCATTTCCAAAGTTTTTAAAATAAAGTTCCCCTGATATCCAAGATGGCCGTCTAAAAATAAGCACACATTCTAAACAAATCGTCTTCTCACGAACTGCCATCCAGAATTTGACGAATCTTGTAAGGAATGATCGATGTACAATGTTCTTTCAAAGTTGTTCAAATTGTGACCCCTAGATCCAAATTGGTCATGGCCCGGGAGATCAAGTCAGGGTCAAATTGTATTTTTGAGCGAATATAGTCATGCCATATATCAAATCGAATGTATCGACGAATCACTATAATGCTATTGTTATTAAAATCAGACGATTTCTCATCCAAGATAACTGCCAAAATAGGTCAAAAGATCTTTTATTATATATTTCAAAATTCCTCTTTAGATCAGTTTCAGAGTTATAGTCCTCTTTCCAACAGGTATCTTACCATGACCATAGCTCTACCGGTTGCAAATATACCCACCCTTAATTAATGTTTCCCCATATACAATGGCAAATATACGGGTGCTGTTTCGCCCAGGGACCAATCACAATGGCTTCCTTGATTTCGATTGTTATATAATTATAGATCATTTTCAAAACAAGGCTTTTATTGTAAAGTTTGTTGATATTTGAACACAGTGAAGTGCGTGTTATTCATTAATATCGAAAATCACCGTGTACAACGGCCAGGCGTAAGGCCGATGGTAGAGTTGACAAGGTTACGTGTTGGACGGGTTACATGGTGCGTATCTATGCAATCGGCTGCCTATGCGTCAATACACAATGTCTGCCCCAATATATAAAATCTGATATATCCCCTCAACATCGCTATACAAACATGATTTTAAGGTGAGAATAATGGGATATAATTATAAATGTAATTAATTATAAAAGGACTAAGACAAGATAAATAGATAATTTATGCAATGTTTCCTTCGAAGTGTTATAATTAAAATCATAAATAATTTTGTGATAGTTTAGTTTCAATCTGGTTTATTGTCGTAGATATGCTTAGATATTAGGTAGTTTTTAATTTTTATTAAAGTATCATCCATGTATATTTTAGAACATAATTATATAAACTAAATCAATCAATATTTACAAAGGTAAAAGTATCGCTGGAGTATATTAAAACATGATTTGGCACAAATTAGAGATGAGTTTATAAACAGAAACATATATTGATCGGTTTTGCTCATAATAAGGACACATATCAGATACATATTACATGTAGCTACGCATAGAAATATACTGATATGTTTTGATAGATCACATAGATTGGTATATACTTCATGTATAACTATGTATATATGTCATCATTGGCTTGAAAGCCTAACTGGAATTTTATAAAATATATCTTTGTCTTTCTAAATAAAAATACCTGTTGAATTATTTTAACTTGCAGTTTGATAGCTTTTGTTTCCGATAATTTGTAATAGATCCAGATCTACATCTAATTTAAAATGTGATAATTCATTCACTTTTTTCTCTTTATTAGTTTTCAGTTTCTAATCACGCATAAGAATGTATAATATTCTACAAATTACAGTCTGCAGTTTTAAACACAAATTCTCCCATACGAATATAACAGTTTGCGAATTGCAGATTGCAGAACTGATATGCATTTTATACACTTTTGCCATCATTAACATACAACTTTCTGCAAGTTGCAATCTGCGGAAACTGTCTGCGTTTTATACACTGAAAACATATCTTCGTTTTATATCTGCCCCTAGTATTGTTAATTTGGACAATTTATGTGTAAGCCTTACGTTCTTTTTCATGTATTGTTTGTCTACATGTGTCTCGTACATGTTGTCTATCCTTGCTCACATTGACGAGTACCAGTCTAGTCTAGCATATCATCTTGCCATAGTGTGTCTACACATGTCTCGTACATGTTATCTATCGGCGGTACAGTCCTTGCGCACATTGACGAGTACCAGTCTAGTCTAGCATATCATCTTGCCATAGTGTGTCTACACATGTCTCGTACATGTTATCTATCGGCGGTACAGTCCTTGCACACATTGACGAATACCAGTCTAGTCTAGCATATCATCTTGCCATAGTGTGTCTACACATGTCTCGTATATGTTGTCTATCCTTGCTCACATTGACGAGTACCAGTCTAGTCTAGCATATCATCTTGCCATAGTGTGTCTACACATGTCTCGTACATGTTATCTATCGGCGGTACAGTCCTTGCACACATTGACGAGTACCAGTCTAGTCTAGCATACCATCTTGCCGTAGTGTGTCTACACATGTCTCGTACATGTTGTCTATCCTTGCTCACATTGACGAGTACCAGTCTAGTCTAGCATACCATCTTGCCGTTCCTCTTTCAATGCTTTATAGAAGAAAGTTTACCCACACTAGTTCTGCTAAATATCTGTTAACAGAACTTGCACACGATCCTCAGTACGATCATAGTTGGGCAATATCATCATCACATTGCATGGTTATGCACCAAGCTATCGTCTTTCGAAGATTATCATGAAGACGTGTGTCCATATGATATATGATTCGCTCATGAACAAGTACATACTGCAAATCATCGTAGTTGACTGAGTATTTCTTCCATATTGTATGCGTGAGATATGATATCAGTATTCTTGTATTTCACAGCTTTTGTAAGGAAAAATAAAATGAATGTTGTACTTGGTGTCTGTAGTAAACATTCTCTAACAAAATTCATTTTATCTCTCCCAATCAGTAGTATACTTATTGTTTTTACCGTTGCCATCTGTCTGCCCATCCATCCGTCCACTTGTACGTGCTACATATCCATCCGTCTTACTATAAGTTCACCAAAATTTACATGTAACATCATTAGGATGTATATTTATGCAAATATAGCAGCATTCCGGTTGAGTGATTTTAGCGGTATTACGGCATCATGGCCTGTCCGCTCTTCAACTCCAGAACTCCATGATTGGTAAAAAACAATATAGCAAAATTACGTGTTTCTGCAACAACATACATGTATATTATCGATTAGTATTATGTTGCATTGGTGGATTATGATTTTCATTGATTTATATTATAGGAGGACATCAATAATTATGTTGGCACTCTCTTGTTTCACACATAAACAGTATGTCATATTTTACAGATTTTGAATAAATTGAAATATTTTCAGCCCTATTGAGAAGGTTCTTAGTATACTAGAACCAATGTTTGAAGTGGATTATCTACTGCCTAGAACGTTCATGGCAGCGATTCAACTCCGGGACTTGACTTTAGTGATCAAGACAGGAAAGATTCCAGCTGAAATTTGTCTTGCAAGTTTGATATTTTATATCAGGAAAACAAGATCATATTATATGAACGTATCAGCAGATGAAAATGTAAGTTATGAAACAAGCTCATACTTTTTCAAACACATACTAACTACAGTATTAACCTAATTGCTCACCATTGAAGCCCAAGCGAAAACCACTATTAGCACCATGACCTCTATTTTTATGTGTACATAATATTTTATTATCTACACTATGTATTTGCTAGAGGCATGTACATATGTTTTGTATTTTTTTAAAGCTTTTAAATTTATGAATCACGATTATATTAGTGTTGCACCATAATTCTATCATCTATGTCGACATGAAATGATTTTGCTATTCCACTTGCTAGTATGTAAAATTCCATTTCAGTTCACAATTTCTATCCTATATTGCTGCCATAGTATTTAACAATATAGTATTTACAGAAGACCTGCTTGGATACATAACTCATTGAAGGTGTCGCTTGTTAGTACTATGTCACCAGCATGCGTATCACACGTTATGATTGTTGCGTCATGTGACACTCCATAATTTTCATTTTTACTCTATGCATGCACTTAGATGCTGTAAAAAACAATGGTGTCGAAATCGTGCTGTATCTTTAAGTATCTACATGTAGTTCTTTTCAAATCAACAATAACTTACAGTAAAGACAACGAGTGTTTAATAGTTCACTAGTGTACACGTTTATACTATCTACAAAGTCATTGGGCGAGTAAATAAAGATCCTTATATTTAGATAATTACAAATATTTAATACTAATTCTTTCAAAATCCAGTGTATTTGAGGACAGCTAAAATATTGACTTAAAATGTCCAGAATTGTTTTTTGTAGAAAGACAATAATCAGGATTATAATCATCTGCACCTTGATTACATGTAACTCAGTGTACAGCACATTCTTAGTAACAGCATGCGGCTTTCAATGGCCCATTTTACAAAAGCATTCAAGTGTGTCATAAACAAACAATGAAATAGCTAATGTTTATATTTCAGAGAGTAATGGAATGTGTCAAAGGCCTTTTGGAGATGTTATCCAGCAACAACAAATGGTATCAATCTTATATATATTTTATGTATTTTGTGTATTTTGGTTAGTCAGTCATTTTGGTGTATACATAGTTCTCATGTTACGTCATTATTCCTATTGTGGCTGCCATTTTGTTTGGTTGACCAGATATTAAATATATTGTATAGTAGCGTAATTTTGTTTTATTCATAAACTATTTATTTCTCATCCCATCACCATGGTTCAACCGTTGTTGGAAACCTCTCGCTGGACATATATTGTATTATTTCGTATAACTAACGAATAAATAATGCTTTACCTGTATATTAATATTTCAACTGCGAAAATAGAATTTCAAAAATAGAAGCAAGTTAAGTACTTATACATTATAATCCATACATCATTATCAAAACATAAATTCATATTTAAAAAGCGCAGTTCAATATCTTTAAAATGATACCACATTTTATATTAACAAACAAAAGTTAGATAGAGTTGTGGATGTCTTGTTCAGTGGTTCAGTGAAAATTAATTTTTATTCTGTTTCTCAGTTATCCACGAACATTTTAACTGTTAACATTGTAACGTGGACTGTCTACATCACCTTGTGCATTCCTGGGTCAGTCTGTATTATAGTTGTGAGGATTAGAGACATGTAATTTTTTTAACGATTTTGGAAATTTTAAGATGGTGGACAGGTTAAACCAGCCATTGTCCGTTTATTTCAAAACGAGATATATTGGACGTCTAAGTCTTGACAACATACTTTCGTCAGTGAAAACAGTTGTAGATGAGAATGAAATAATTGCTATTCATTTGACTGAAGACACATGGTTTCGTGACCCTAAACAAACGAGGAATTGAAACAGTCAAATCTTCTAAATAGGCTAAATATAAACAACCGATATGTAAACATCACATATATGGACACTCTAGCTACTAACGTAATATTGAAGGATGCTCATTACGAACTCGGTGATATAATTATTATGGGAACCATAAGTCAATATGGAGAAATTATGCTTGGCAGATTTATGCGTCGTGAAATCAGGAACACAAATATTGAAAACTGGACCAGATATTTGAAAATTCTCAATTGCGCTCCACTTCTTCTCCCATTGATAAATAATCAATAGTCATAATAGTAAAACGAAATTTAACAGATCAGTTTTTACAAAATTGGTACGGCAATCTAAACAATTCATCTAAAGGTATCAATTATAGATTATACAAGGAAGACGCTGTCCTGGAAACATATTTAACGTCGCTTTCAATAAATTTACGTTTATCTCTATTCCATTTTAGGACTGGAAATCACAGGTTACCGGTAGAAACCGGACGTTGGTCACAGTCTTTTATACCAATTGAAAACCGGACATGTAGGTTATGCCCCCTTAATGACATAGGCGATGAATTCCACTACCTCTTAAAATGCCCGTTCTTTTCAACTTCAAGAAAAGTCTATATCGCACGTCGTTATTATTGTAACCCCAATACGCTGAAATATAAAGATTTACTATGTACACAATCAGTTAGGACTCTAACTCGACTCGCTATATTTGCGAAAATCATAATGACTCAATTTAAACGTGAATAGCTATATTTTGCGGCGCATATCAATTATCTTACCACTCCAGTACATACATAATTATATAACGAAAATAACTTAGCACAACTTGAAATTATTAATCGAACAGTTTCAAGTTAAAGCAACCCGCATATTGCGCATATGAACGAACCCGTATCTATAGACAGAACATTCTAACTTGCATACTTGTGAATTACAAATGCGCGGTTAATTCATTGCCCACCACTTTCCGACTTGTGTATGTGACGTAATTGTTTTCCATACAAATATAAACCCTTGTAAAACTACTATAATTATATAGGTTTGATTCATATCAACTAAATCCCGTGCGCAACGAATATGACCGTGTGACAATGTTCTCACGGTATTTTTCTAAACAGTCTTATTGCCGTATGTAGTAGCATATTAGTGATTAATTGATTTGGTCAATGTTTATATATCTTTCACAGACACCGATATTCATATGAGCATGCATACGTATTTAGAAATAATCCACATAAATATGTCCATACATTCACCTGGATTTTTGATGTTTGTTTGTGTAACCTATATTACATTTTTGTAATTGTCTATAGGACATATAGTACAATTGCTGCCCCCCATGCATGTATACCCAATGTTTATATTTTGTACAACATATTCAAGTCATGTTGTTACATAACCTGTAACCTGACGTTAAATAAAAAGTTGTTGTTGTTGTTGATAAATGTAGGCCAGTTCACCATACGAGTGTTCGGTGACAACAATAGAACTGCCTGTAGGGTATGTGGTTTCACGAATCACCCATCATTTAAATGTTCGCGGAAGATCACCGATCATCAAGCGATTAACGGTAAACCTACATATTCTAGTGTCCTCAAGTAAGCTGAGCATTACAATTGTAAATTTACTGGTCATATAAAACTGGATTGTCCGAGAGACATTATTTGTCGCTACTGCATGCAGGAAGGATACAAAGCAGCAGATTGCAATACAGAAATGAGCGTAGGCAATGATGAATCATCCCACGACAACGATGACTCCGAGGTCAATGTACAGGAGGGACGACAAAGAGGGCACCATTACCAGGGACGTCCCTTGAAAATTGAAAATAAGGAGCATTATTCACTATCTATTGCTACGAAAAAGATCCATGTTATAATTGGGGACTCCAATGGGGGCCAGACTGCAGAATCCAGATGTGCGAAATATGTCTGGGTATATTACAATGTGTGATGGACAAATATCTAAGATTGATATCATGGAAGCTGTAAAAACTGTTGCGAGTGTAGTGATTAACCTCGGGATTAATGACATGGACATTAATGCTGGCCGGGCACTGCCTTGTTCACGGTGTGCTGTTCGTGTGCTTTTTCCGCTGTGAATTATTCGTTCACATGATGTTACTATAATTGTTATTATATGTAACATGTGTCTTTTCACAAATAAAGTTCTATTCTGACATGGTCAATAAATCAGTTGAAGACATATTTGACAGTGCAGCCAATGCTATGAAGTGTGCTGAAAAAATGGCCGAATCACATTTGCCAGAATTATACCGCGCAAGGGGAAAACTACTAATTATCAAGGCTATAGATGAAACGGCAGTTTCTGTCAACAATTCAGTACTAGAACATCAACAGGAACTATCACTTTCTGAACAATGATAACATTTCTTACGATAGGACTAAATTAAACTACACTGAAATAATAACATAGATGTCAGTGGCATGTAAAGCAGTAAATAACTCTATTATTATAGTACGCATATATGTTGTGGCATAAATGGTGGGAACGAGGAAATACCTGTCATTTATTCGTATAAAACACAAATGCATTCCTGTTGTATATAATTATATATCCTTTATTTCCCTCGAAATATAAGGATTACAAGTAAATAAACATAAATTTACATATGCAATTTAAACAATGCATGACTATAATATATAATTGTTAAGATACGATGTTATGCTGCAGTAGATAATTCCTGGATAATAACAAGCTACTTGCTATTAGGCCATGAAAAAATATCGTGTTACAATTCAAACTATGTACGACTCTAGTGTAATGTCCATATATGTTCCACACACATATATGTCACTGGCATGATTCATTTATAACTTATATAACTACCAAGACATTTACTAAGAATGATCCACATAACATTGTAATGATGTAATAATGTTATGTTATGATTAACAATTTTCCTAATAATTAAAGCAAATGTAACATTTATACTAGGTATCGATATATAACTTATCAGGCTTGGTATTTATAAGTATGGTCGACGACAGCTGTCTAAGCATAGAATCAGTTTGAGTGTCCCCAATCAGTATAATGGTATATTGTGTAATACACAACTTGATTAAACACTTCAAATATAGCGTATCAAAAAAAAGTTCAATGATTTATTGGCAAAACAAATAGTTAATGTCACAAACACAAATGAAAATGGGGATCATTCAACATAGTACGTATATTATGATTAGGGATTGCAACGAATGGTGATTGTGATATCGAATATTCAGATGATCTTCCGAACGAATATTCGAATATTCGCAAATTTCTCCAACTTTCGATTTCCACTTTACTCTTGCATCGCTGAGAGGTAATACCGTTCTATTGAATGTGGTGGCATGCTATAATTATGTAAACCTGAAGTCTACTGTCGGCGTTTTAAATATGCGGCTTGTGTTGATTGATAAACAACTCCGCTTGTTGACTTGGTGGGTTTGTGAAAATAAAAATTCGCTCTCTGAATTTGAAGAAATATTACAACAATTTTAATTAGTGAACACACTCTCTTTATATTAGATTGGAACAAACAAACAAACAAACACAAACAAAAACAACTAGAACACATTTACATTATATTCAGAGTCCCGATTTAACAACACTAGTTAGAGTCATCTACATGCATGTCACACCCCTTAGGCAGCTTGTCTAGGGGTTTACAGTGGGGATCCATTTTTACTAGCAAGTACGATATTAGTTCGTCCGATTGTTCTTTCTCGGGGGTGACATACACTAAGAAGCTTAATTTTCTTCTTTTACTCGGTGGTTTGCTAGTTTAATTTCACTTTCATTCGACGGTAATCGTAATGGCAGTTCTTCAACATAACTTTCTAGCGTTTCCCCAACTATCCCACGTTGAGGTTAAAAACGGCAGTCGTTTGTAC
Source organism: Archivesica marissinica (assembly GCA_014843695.1). Taxonomy (NCBI): domain Eukaryota; kingdom Metazoa; phylum Mollusca; class Bivalvia; order Venerida; family Vesicomyidae; genus Archivesica; species Archivesica marissinica. The sequence goes on along the minus strand of CM026387.1, from coordinate 81,499,487 downwards.
CTAGGATCTAAGAGACTAGCCAATATTGGTGTAGTCCTGGCAGCATCATAAGACGAGGGTTTGAACCGACGAACTAATTCCCCACTTATGGTCCCCTTTACTCTAACTACCACTGAACTGTCCTCAGAACACACCTTCAAACAACCACCGATCAAACCTATCACTATTGGGTATATATCCGAGCAAGACACTTCACTTTCTGAACACATGTATGTTGTAACTTCCGTTAGCACGGTCAGCACATCGGACATATCACTAGCTATCTCCCATTCGTTGTCCTTCAAGAGCAGTACACTGTCGGCCTTCTTTGTCACTTTGTTATCTAACATTAAATCAATAAACTCGCGACGTTGTTCTACTAATCGCCCCAGCATCAGCTGTGTGGAATTCCATCGTGTAGGTACATCCTGCATTAAGGAATGTTCAGGTTCCCTGAGCAGTTTCTGGCGGTTTTTCAACTCGGATGTCATTGTGGTAGTGTTTAAAATGTCCCACAAGCTTACGGCATTTGAAAAACATCTTAGACACAGTCTGCAGTTCAAACGCAGGCTTGATGCATAGCTATAACGTATGCGCGAAGCACCCCAAATCGTCCCTGTCCTCACATTTATCACCAGCACATTGTATATTACGGGCATTATCATGGACACAGGTATATACTTTGCCATCTAAACCAAATTCAGATACACAGTCTTTTAATTTCGCCGCGAGATTTTCAACAGTGTGTCGTTCCGGCATCGCCCGGGTGAGTAGTGCATTTGCTTGCATGTTCCAGTCGTCATTGATGTGATGCTCAGTTACTGTGAAATAACTCTCCGTGGAGTTAGACGTCCACGTGTCGGTTGTTATGGACAATGATTGTACGGACACAAGCTCTGACGTCAGCATTTCCTTCTTTTCGTTGTATTCCTTAACAATCCGTGCACGCACAGTATTCCTAGCGGGAACCGTGTAATCCGGAGCATTAATTTGCATTAAGTTCCTGAAACCTTGGCCCTGCACAATACTCAATGGCAAATAATCCTTTACAACCATGTCTGCAATAGCGCGTGTCATACGTTCACTGTCACTATTTGTAAGTTTATTGGGCGTTTGAACAAACGATGTCATAAAGAACTGTTTTTTTCTCCATCACAATTTGAGGTTGACGTGTCCGCTGCTCTATTAGGGTGCTTACTGCTTAGATGATTCCTTAGATTAGAAGTAGTCCCTAAGTATGCAAACACTCCATTGCATAGCGTACAGTTGGCACTTTTCTTATCTTGAGAACGAGTGAAATATTTCCAAACATGGGATTGCATAGGCGGCATTTTGAATTAACTGAATAGTAGTATAACGGTATTAAAATATTGGAAGCATTAGTGACCAATACATTGTTTGGGCTGGCTGTGCTGAATACGAAAAACTATCCTTGGAAAGAATTCAGTATGAAGCTGCACGTATTGTTACTGGTCTTACAATATCTGTTTCTATTGATCGTTTATTAACCGAAATAGGCTGGGTGTCTCTAACCAATAGACGTAACATGCAGAAACTTATAACAATTTATAAAGCAAAACATGGAAATCTACCAGAATATTTAGCTAATATAATTCCCATTACCGTTTCTGAATCGGTACCATACCCACTCCGTAATAAAAATGATTACATCACAATGGCTCGTCGTACACACATTTTTTCAAATTCATTTATACCGGCTTCTACTGCCCTTTGGAATAACCTTGACCCAATCATAAGGAACTCTGCAACGCTCAATATTTTCAAATCCAAACTCAAGGATAAGTTTAAACCTCCGATAGTTCCCCAATATTTCCTTAATGGTGAAAGATCATATTCAGTTTACCATGCTCGAATACGAAATTTTTGTAGCAACTTGAATGGTGACCTCTATAGAAATCATTTACGCGATAGTCCCACATGTGACTGTGGTTTTCACACGGAAGATGCTGAACACTACTTCTTTAATTGCTGTCTATTCCGTGCTCAGACACTACCATTACATATCACCCTCTGAGTACACAAACATTACTATATGGTAAGGATGACTATTCGGCAGATGAAAACAGTCTACTTTTTACAGAAGTTCAATTATTCATAAAACACTCCAACAGATTCACATAATCATTGGTCTCTATCTGAATGCTATTTCGCTATGAGTAAACTTATATAGATATGTGCCCTAACATGGCGGCTGACTGCAGTGAACTGGACTTGAGCGCTGGACATTGTAATTAGAAAATTACCTTTCTTCATTCTCTCTCCTACGATCACACTCTCTCCTCCCTCATCGCCTCTCTCTGTCGCCCTCCCTATCTCATACGTCTTTCTTTATCTTATTCTTTATTATTTTGTTTTTATAATTATACAACATGTACTTTTTCATAAATAGGAATTTGAGAAAAAATTCGCTATATTTCATTATTTATGCTTGAAATCATTAGTCGCTATTTCTCTTGAATCACTATCTGTCGGGAAGGGCCGAAACTAATGTTGCTAGAACTTGTGGCCCGACCCGTTTGCTTTTCTTTAATTTGTTATGTTTGTATTCACATGTATATATGTAAAAAAACTAATCGAGCAAAAAAATATGATTACACCAATACATTACATTCGGAAGTTAAAAAGAAGTCTTATTTGCTCAATTATTGCACTCAATATTGAGCAGATACCTGTGTCTTTACCAACTGAAATTGATGTCGGGTAACGTCGTTTGAAGCTTGCCGACAGTAATAGGTTTAACAGACATTAATTACATGCACATGTGTTGCCATCAAACATCATGTTTTAGTGTGAATCATTAAACTCTTTGTATGTTTTCAAGGGCTACAGTTAGTACCTGTAAAACAAATGCTTCTCAGTTTGTGTCCCTTCGAATAGACTGCATTAATCAATTAGTGACCCCTGTAAGGTGTTAACAACATGTCATCACCCTCCTTTGTTATTTGGAGCCAAATCGCGATGACATTTCGCACCTTCGGGCACGCATTGTGTCATTCTTTGTTGTCGAAACATAATTGATTGAAATTTAAACAAACATATGATAGATATTGATTCATATATCACTGCCATAAAACTGAAGTGGATAAAAAGTTTAACAGATAAATGTGAGGCAAACTGGAACGTAATACCAAATTATTTTTTAAAATCTTTAGACAAAAGTTCTTATTTTTTACAGTAATTTGGATAGTGTCAAAAACATTAATTTCACTAAAGTTACAGACTTTTACAAAAACTTAATAGAACTTTGGGGTAAGAGTTAACACTAGGGGAAAGCATCCCGATATAAATACTTTTGAGTGGATTAGAAGGCGAGTGATATGGGGAAACATGTTCGTAAAAATAAATAATAAATGTCTGTTTTTCAATAAATGGAAACAATCGAACATTATATTTGTCAATGAAATTTTACACAAACGGGGAAATTGATCAGAATACCATTTTAGAAAAACTTATAGATAAAAGAAACTGCGTAGTAGAAGTGAAGCAAATATGTAAAGCAATATCGAAGGCATGAAAAGATGTAGTAAAATCAGAAGAAGCTAATAGAATGAAAGTTAAAAGTAGTAAAATTTTAGAAATCAATGGAAAATCGCTAGACACATTAGATAGTAGGGAGATTTATAAAAAATATTATTAATATAAAAGGTTTATACAAAATATAATACACATAACTTCTGGTTAAATAAAATTAATGATACAATAGAATGGAGCTATGTGTATATATATTCATTAAAAATATTCCTGATAATGGACATAAACACTATATATTTAGAGTGATTAACAAACTATATACAAGTGGGGATATACGATATGCTTGGAAAATGACACGCACGCCATTGTGTGTAAAGTGCAACGTTTTGGAGGATTACGAGCATCTTTTAATTAATTGCACAGAGGTAGATTTCTTTTGGATGAAAATGAAAGTTTTTTAATCAGAATTTGAAATTTACTACAAATTTAAAAAGATTAATATAACATTTTTCAATAAGGTTCATGAAAATGTTTAATAATACTTTTATTGGCATTTAAATTACTAGTATATATACGATGTATATTTTACAGTTGTATTTAGCATTTATGTGTTGTTCATCATTGCGATATATAAACATATGTGAATAAACGAAGCACTGCTTCACCAAAACAAAGTAGTATATCTTGTACATATTTCAGAGGACTTTCGTAATGAACCCAGTAAGTCTTCAACATATTTTTGCTGTAATAATTCATCATACTGTCTTAATTATGCTTCAGCATCAACGGCAACCGTCATCAAGAAAAACTTATGCTTTCTTTCTCCTCGCAACTGCTGATAGAGAGCACGAAAACAAATCGTAATGGGACATTCCTGTATTCTGTTGGAGTTCTACAACATTGTCTTGCAATGTATGCTGTCCGTGATGACAGACAGACAAATGATGAGCACAACTATATTATGAACACCCTTCAGCAGTGCCTGAAGGAATCCGTTCGTTGGATGGATGCATATGCATGGGATTGGAATACTTACATGGAGATAAATCTAGGGGTAATCATAGTTTACTAAATTCAGTTGAGATTACTTAAAATCACATATAAATAAGAAGTATATGACAACTATTATGGCATGTCACATATGTTTCATTGTCCTATTTTTATATATATATATGGTCCATTATCCGGCTAATTCATTTTCTTTAAGATTGTTAGGAATCAATAGGATAATGACGTCATGACGACTTTTCCGCATGCGCAATGTTTGGCGCCATACACTGAATATATGCTGGGAGCCCACTGTCTTTCACATTGCAGCCCTTTAGTCGTAGGATTAAGTGCTCGTATTCACGTAGCTTCATATAGTTGATATGATAATTGAAAGTTGATAGACGTTCAGTCCTCTCAGAATGGAGCATCTTCTGAATTATGACAAAGTTCATGTCGTTCTGATTGTTCAGGCCATATCAGTTTGTCCCTCTCTAGTCGTACATCACTCATATGTTCTATCATTCTCTCGTTCACTGCACTCTATGTTTCACCTACATACACTATTTTCTCACACCGTGTACATGTTATGCCGTACATAGCATTATGAGGCCCTCTTCTCTGTGAACAGTCGGGTATAGCTTCACTATATCAAAGACGAAAAGGATGCATCCATTTGGGAGTGGTTCTTTGATTTCCGTCAATTTGTTCACAACATCTATTGTATCCCTGATGTAGATGGGAGACAACAAAATCTTTCTAGTTCTAGTTCTAGTTAGACTACTTCTTGTCTGGAAGTCTTTCAGTATGTGTTTTGGTACCACTAACGAGCGCATGCCAGGGGGCACTGGCTTTATGTAGCTAAGGATTTTTCTACCTTTTTGTGGGCGTTTCGCTAAAAAATATTGCTTTAGATCAGCCGATATATTATGGTCATGGTACATCATGTTTATAAGCTTCTTCACTTTCTTATTACAACATGCCCACATATGCCCTGTGCGTGGTTTTGACCTGCTGACCATCATCTCTTTTATCATACCAATGCATTTATATGTGTGTCTTTGTCTACTATCACAATACCTGATCCCTTGTCAGCTTGTTTGATAATAATATAATTGCTGTGTAGCAATTCATAGAATGCGTTATTTTTATTTTTCGTGATGTGACTTTCTTTCGTAAATTTTGGCACAATATCGTTTTTAACCAATCCAATGTGTGTTTATATCTCGTCCATGGGCTGGTGTGAAATTGCTTATCGTTCTAAGCTTGAATGTCTCTCTTTTATCTTCTTGATTATGGTCTTGCTTATCATGAAAAAAGAAATATTCTCGTAACCGCATACGTCTCTCCCACTCAGCAAGATCAGCTAGCAAGTTTTTTTTATCAATGTTCGTTCTTACTGGGATTTAGTCTTTTATTTAATAATGACTCCTGTGCACAGGTAAGTGTATGTGTAGAAAGGTTAGTTACTGATGTTGTGAAAATTATCCTTTTCAAATAAAATTATTTATTTCCAAATATCATAAATCGGCAAAATATAGATACCCTAGATATTCATATTAGTATAATGATAATTAAATCTTTTTAAAGGAATTGTTTTAGTCCGAAAGTTAAATGCGAGAAATTTGGAAAGCCAAACGTGTATGCTAGTTATAAATCTTAAATACTTGTTATCCCTGCGAAACGATAGACATGAAATGTTCGTTACTTATGAGCGATATAGCGGACATAAAATAACTTATTCTAGAGCTTCATTAATTTCGGTATATTTTCAAACTTCAGCTTCTATTTCTAAACATTGTATTAATTTGTTAACCAAACACTTCAGTCGTAAGACATTATTGCCCATACATATTTCATCCCAAACACAGTTGTAATCTGGACACTTTGACCCCAAGAAACTGTCCACCTTATTTACTCCAACATTTAGCCTTTTTAATATTTAATTAAAGACGTTCGCGGTAGAAAATTATTACGTGTACATTTTACGCTCACACATCCTGTCAAATCACAACAAAATAACCATAAGTAATGTTGTTTAACCATACAATAGGGTTTTCATCTGCTAAAAGCGACAGTCGGGAAGCACAGTAATCTGCGCGCTTGACTACATGGCATGTTTGACAAACAATGAACGATAATTCCGTTATCAACGAGTTAAATATTGAGCCGGTAATAAGTAATTCGGACAGTACTATAAGTCCGGATAGTAAGGAATCGTGGCCATCTGACCGGAGGATTGTTGAATTGGGCTATTTGTCATTGCACTCTCTGGCCCTACGTTCATCAAGCTTCTCACTTAGAGATTGCTCTGGGCTCGAAGTTTCTTACGTTGATAAATCATTAAACTTGAACAATTTAGGGTATATGTTTTATTTAATATTCAGAGGCAATATCTCAATGAAGGCGTTTAAGGAATTATTAACTTTGAGAATCTTGAGTTCAGAACAATTTGAAGTTGAGATATTTATGAAATTTTAGTTTATAATACAATTTATTTTTAGCTTGATTGCGAAACAAGTTCTTAACACTTATATTAATCCCTCTCGAGAACTCATTCCTGATGGAATCCATCGCCACAAGGGAGAGAGAGGAGGCAATGTGGAATTTAAATGCCTTGCCTAAGGACACAATCGTAATGGCTACAGCTGGGCGCGAACACTCCGGCCTTTCGGACATGAAGCAAACCTGCTTTCACGACTTCCACAATTTTAGCTTGTTATGACCCTAATACACACCTAATTTGTCCTCTTAGAATCTTTATGCAGGTATTCTCTTGGGCAGGTTTGACTGTTTCAATCATATATGGTGCTTAGTTTTAAATATTATCACAATATTTGCATTTTTCATTTTTATGATAGAAAAATTACCTCCCTTACTTTATGTTATTTATTTTCTGTGTCAACAATAATGTTAATGATTACACATGAACATAATTAGATCCTCTATGTTGTAAGCTTATTGACGAGATACATAGATGTCCAACAGTTTTAAAGAAAATGTAAGAAAATTGGCATATAAATTACACATTAATTCATAAAAAAAAACTATTAGCATACCAATCTTCTCCTCATACCCAACCTACCAATGAAACTATTCCAAGTGACTCAGCGAATAAAACGTTTCTAAATAAAAGAAATACATATAACCATATATTGAATAACAACAATACATCATTGTTTGGATCAACTTGTTTTAAAGCTAGGAATAATTATCATGAAGCTGGACATTGTTATCATATAAGCCCAACTGACATAAATAAGACACGTCTACGTGATGCAAGTAAGCAGTATAAGCCAACTATGGATTTTTATATAAAAAAGAGAAACATTATAACTCAATAAGACTGCGAAATTTGAGTGATAAAAATCCGAAATAAATACTGGATATTTCTCAACAGCCTTCAAACCAAAAAGATAGAAACAGCCCTCTATTAATGAATTTTATGAATATTTTAAAGGAATAAATACAAATACCTATCCCGAGGAAAATTATCTTGTAGAGGACACTGTACTTACTCAAAACTGTAACGAATACTTCAATTCCGACATTACCGAGGTTGAAATATATAAATGTATTTAAAACCTTACCAATGGTAAAGCATCAAGTCCGGTGGATAACATTATTAATGAATACATCAAAAGCACGAAATACCTACTTATCCATATATATACTAAATTATTTAACAGCATACTAGATACAGGTTTTATTATTTATTTAACTCCTGGTTAGAGGGCATACTTATCCCAATTTTCAAAAATAAAGGCCAGTCTATGGATCCTAAAAATTATCGTCCTATATTACAATATTAAGTTGCCTAGGAAAATTATTTACATAGTCTTAGAGCAGCATTACATCGTATGAAGTAAAAGATATTTGAACAATTCAATTATTACGTATGGGTAGCAATGCTGCTACACATTCTAACATTATACATTGTATGCTTATGTTCATTTGGTAAACAGTGTTATTTTTGCGATAAAACAAACTCGAAACCGAAAGTAGGACTTTCCGAGTCGATCGGTCACGCACTTGTTTACAACCGGAACGCATCGTCCGCACTTGTTTGCATTCCTCATTTGTCCCACGTTTTCTTTTTTACTTGATATGTTGATTCATACCTCTGATAGCTAAGTCTTTGGGCACATTTCTACATCCCCTCGAGTGGTTCGACATTAGAGGAAGATAGATAGTCTTTCAGGTTCAAAATATATACGTTGTTTTCTACATCCTCTGTTGGTTCACGCATGCGCAGTGTGCGTGTTTACATTTTGTTTGTTGATAAACAAATTCGCGTATACGACGGTTTAAATTTATTGGAATTTTATCGTTTCTGAGCGACTATTTCGATTTTTGTAAACACACACACATTAGTATTTATATTTTACCCAAAACATCCTTTATTACGATGTAATGCTGCTTTAAATCAGAGGCTAACTATATATCTCGAGGAGAGCAATATTTTAAATGAAAATCAAGCAGGTTTCCGAAAAGGCTACTCGTGCGCCGACCATATTTTTACTTTATACTCCTTAATCGAAATACTAAAGATCAAAACACAAAAGCTCTTCTGTGCCCTGGTAGATTTCTCACAGGCGTTTGCTAAGGTATGGAGGATAGGTCTTTGGCACAAGTTGCTCCAAAATTCTATCAATAGGGTTATAAATAATATGTACCAAAATATAAAATCAAGCGTTTCACACAAAGGTCTTTTATCAGCCTCATTCATCTCAGAAATTCGGGGTACGCCAAGGCGACAATTTATCCCCAGCGCTGTTTTCTATATACATGAATGATTTACTGTAGGAGTAGAACTTCTTGATAGTGAGGACTTGACACGTTGGCCTAAACCTTTAGTTCTACTGTACGTAGATGATACCATTCTTATTGCTAATTCTGCAACAGATTTACAAAAATGCTTGGACTCTTATAACGACTACTGTAATGACTGGCACTTGAAGGTAAATATAAGCAAAAGAAAAATAATAAGTGTTTGGGGCTAGGCAACTGGGAAAATTTCATTTTAAAATAGGTGACCAAAATATTGAGATAACCCAGAGTTACGACTACCTTGGAGTGACATTTTCTAGCAACGGTTCTTTTCTTAGAGCCCGAAAACATGTAGCAGAACAGGCAACCAAGGCCATGCACTTACATTATACAAAATCAAATAACTCTGATCTACCCACATTTTACAAAATCAAATAACTCTGATCTACCCATAGACTTAATTATCAAGAAGTATGTGGGTATGTAAATTTAGATTTACTAAAAAAGGTGCACAACGACTTTCTGCGTAACATTACTAATGCTCGCAGATCCACACCCATGTATATGATCATGGGCGAACTAGGACTGTATCCGATATCAATTGTTGTTAAGACTCAAATGATCTCATTTTGGAATCGTCTTCTCACTGGTAAAAACAATAAAATTGCTTTGCATATATATACATATATGATAAACCAACCAAACGAATTTAAGTGGATCTCAAAGATAAAAGATATATTGAACTCCCTAGGCAGACCTGATCTTTGGCAATACCAATCACAAATCAACGACAAGAACATCCACGAACAAGTTAAACAAACATTAATTGATCAGTACAAGCAAACATGGCAAGCTTAGCTTCGTCAATCTAGCAAAGGTATTATATATAACAGCTTTAAAGAAACACATATGTTTGAAAAAAATTATTTTAAGAAGAATTTAATACTTTATTTAAGTATGGATTAGCGAATATTAAATTACCTGTTGAGGTGAGACGCTATAACGGAATACCATTTAATGAAAGGAAATGTACGCTGTGTAATATTGACCAAATAGGTACTGAAGGTCATTATTTGTTAGATTGCCAGTACTTTCGTGAACAAAGATATGAAGACGCGATCTAACACTGAATTATCTCTTGGCATCCGATTCTATATTAGTCCTGTGAAACGTTTGTATATTTGTTAATATAATTATGAAACATTTTGCAAATTAATCCGAGTACCGCCAAAAGCATCATGCTACAATTAATAATTATATAATAATTTATTATATGTGTATATAGATATACATACAGGGTACTGTACTACTACAGTATTCATTATACCTAAAATCAGCTATAACAGTATGCGGTAACACTAGAATTATATAATTTATAGTGACGGCGAACTATTACGCTGAATTTCATTCATTTATGCTTACCTGTTTGTTCAATTATTTCCATTCCTGTGTTCACACATATTTGTCTTGACCACGTGATTTTAATGTGCCCGTGCAATCTAAAAGCGTGACCTAGACCAGGTCCAAATCAAAAGTAGGTCCAAATAATAAGTAAGTAATTTGTTTATTATAGTGACCTGTGTACATATTAGACAATATGTACATATAAATTATACAATTAAATACACCCGGCCCAATGGGCCCAAAAGTCAATTACAAATATAATACTAGAAACATATCACATGATAAAACACATACAACATTATTTCTCTGACAAACAAAAATAGTCGATTATGGTAGTTATATCAAAACTAGAAATGTGGCCAAGGGACATAGATGTTCCACTTCGTCTCTTCTCTGCAGAGTCTAGGACCTTAATCAGTCTTGTATAAAATATCACAGTGAAGTTTTAATAGAACTAAAGGGTTGAGTTACCCGTAACACATACTACTGACGGATGCACTGACGGACGGACGGATGGACAAGATCAAATGTATGTACCATCAAACTGGGGCACACACCATGGGACATAACTAGTCCAGGTTCCATTGTGCAAAGTTTGATTGAGCATAATACACAAAACAACAAATCAGATCATCTATAAATACGGTTTCTTCTTCTAATATAAGCTTCCACTAGATATTTAGAGACTTTTCTTGGATAATTGGTAATCAAGCATACCATTTTGCTATCACATGCCATACGAATATATTGTTCATTATAAACATCACCAAATATTTCATGTCTAATATCTTCATAAAATGGGCAATTGGTCAAAAAATGTGTCTCATTTTCAAACATTTGCATATCACAACATTTGCATAGTCTTTGCTCTGGGGTTTCTCCCACATACCGACCAGTTTCAATGTGTAGCGATTAGTGAGCGCTCGTTTTTCTTTAAGTTCAGTTTAATATATTGTTCAGTATCAAATGATTCCTTGAATGTCACATATGTCCGTAATTTAGGTACATTTCTTATGCTTTGTGTCCATGAACTTGAGTAATATTGTCTTACATTTGTCGTAGCAATTTCGAGATAAACAGCGGTTCTTTTTTCAAAATTATTTAATAGCCCTATTTTTGACATAATAGTTTTAACCTCGCTACACCTGTTATTTGCACACATATTGTAGTCCATACTAAATACTCTTTTCAACAAACGATTGTCTAGTCTATTCCAATATCTCAGAATGATTGTCCAGTGGCGGTAACTGCTCGGTAGCCAACCTGTATCGCCATGTAAGGCCAGTATAGGAGCGAACCTATGTACCCCAAGATAATATCTAAGTGTTCGATTGTGTACATTGTCTATGTACATTGTCTATCGTCCGCCTCCGTGGTCGAGTGGTTAAGGTCGCTGACTTGTATACCACTATAACCTATCATCGCTGATGGTCACGGGTTCGAGCCCCGCTCAGCCCATGTCTCATTTATATGAAAACGTTGGCAGTTTCTTACGGAGGTTGGTGCACCCAAGTACTGGTTAACCGCTGGAGCCTGCCCAGGAAAGGTGTTGTTAGGTAAACTGCCCGCCGGCGATATAGCCCAAAATGGTGCTGATGCAGGCGGAAAACCCGAATATATATATATATATATATATATATATATATATATATATATATAACATTGTCTATGACATGTGAGTGTTCAAATCTCCATACAGAAGAACAGTAGTCAAAATCGGTTAATGCACGACTCATATATAACTTTTCGAATGATTTAAACCCGAAGTCTTTCAAATTATGTATTTTAGAAATAACATCATCTAAGGCCCTACCTGCACCTTTTGACAGGGCGTCACAGTTATATGAAAAATCGCCTTTACAGTGAAATATTACACCAAGGTATTTATATGTGTCAGCAGTTTCGATACTATTATCTCCAACGGAAAATACACAATCTGACTGTTTGGCGCGACCTTTCCGGAAATGCATGCACTTAGATTTTTCAGTATTAATGAGCACTCTCCACCGTTTACACCATTCATTAAGTTGGTTGAGCATGAGTTGCAGATCTGCTTCAGACGTCGCTATTAACACAATGTCGTCTGCGTATAACAACATAGATACTATTGAGGCTTCGCTGTTAATTCCGAGATCAATGTCATTTATTTCGCACACAAGGTCATTCGCGAATATGGAAAAGAGAGTCGGTGACAAGTTATCTCCCTGTTTCACGCCGTTCATGCAATTAAACCACCCTGTAGTTTTATTATTTATGCGTACGCATGAAGTAGTACACTCATATATGCTTTTAATAGAATGATACATTTTCCCATCCACATGGTTAAGCAATAATTTGTATAACAACATGTCTCTGTCAATGAAATCGAAGCATTTACGGAGGTCAATAAAGCTTGTAAAAATGGACGGATTGTTTCGGATAATACTATTCCGAGTGAAAACATGGTCCTCACACGATCTGTTCGCCCTGAATCCATTTTGTTCGTCAGCTAAAATTTAATTTTGTTCTAAATAGCTTGTCAGACGCCTATTCAAGAGCGCACTATATAACTTGCTTATACAGGATATTACATCCACACCTCTGTAGTTCATTGGTATTCGTGGATCGGTTGTTCTGTCTTTCAAAATAGGACATATGATAGATTTACGCCACACATACGAAATTATACTGGTGTCAAAAATAAGCTGGACAATTGCTGCAAGGCCGCTATGACAGCAGGAAATTTAAGCACAGTGTAGGGTATTTGATCAATCCCACTGGCGGACCGTGATTGTGCATGCATAACAACATTTGAAATGTCTTCAAGTGTTATATTACGGTTGAGATGTTCGTTCGACGTATACAAGGGATCATTAATATTATCCTCCAATAAGCGTTTATGTACTTTGGCAAGTCTGTAATGCTCGTTATCGAACTCGTCATTATCCGAACTGTTATACAAATTTTTGAAATCCTGATGCCATCGCTCTAACACTATATTCTCGTTATTAGAAATATTCCCCGAACTATCAACCACCTCTATTGGTATACAATTGTTACTCCTTAGGCCCAGATTTTTAATTTTTTCCCAAAAATGGTTCGGGTTATTCGTGGACATGTCTTCAATTTCTGTGGCAACAGATTGCCTGTAGGAACGCTCCGCTCTGTTTAACTCACGATCAAAAACATTTCTAGCTATAGTTTATGTCAGGTGTTTCGCATTTCGAATACGTTTATTGTCATTACACCGCAGACAGTGTTCTTCCTTTGACCGCATATCGTTCCATAAATTAGTCAAATTATTATTCCAATACGGCTTCCTATTTTTATAACGTTTACTAGAGTCGGTTGGGGAACTGTACTTTGGGATTGTAGAATTCATTTCAGTGATTATCACATCGCGTAAATGATCGTAAATCAAGTCAATGTTCTCCTGAGATTCTCTACACCTTTCAATATTCGAAATGATTTCTATAAGAGCCAGTCTTGACAGTTCACTATCCATGAAATCAGTCGGTATTTTATTCAAATTGTATCTAGACCGGCAATCGTTTCCTTGATCCTTATAATTGATATGTTCCGATGACCCATATTGTGACATATTAAGGTCAGTTAACAATACGGATTGATCAGGCAATTTTGATCTTTCTCCTAAAATGCCATGCAGATAATAACGGTCCACAAGTGCCTGTACAGTTAATACCTTGAACTTTGAGCAAGAATGGAAATTATCGTGAGGTTCGCACAGATAATCGACAACCGCTTTTCCTTTTCGTGAGATTGAGGTAACCTATTGTCGTCTTCACGATGCCTACCATTTAATACACAGATTTTCGACTCAATCAGGAATTCAATAACATCGTGACCATGCTGGTTTATTCTTTTATCAATGTATGACCTTTGTGGTATGGAGTCTATTTCGCTCGAATTATCAAATATTATCCCTAAGATAAAATAGTTGCTATTGCATAAGCATAGAAAAATAAGTCTGCGGCAACCTCTGAACAGGGAACATGCAACTCCCGTTTTAGACAACATTCATATGCTATAATAAATTATTAAATTGAACTATTTATATGGTGAAGAAATATTGTGATATTCGGCTACATATTCTCATAGCAGGATCGTATCTTGAGACACCTTTCTAGTTGAAGCGCTATCTTTCCCCCATGTTGGAATACTACATCACAATTTTGTTTACCATCTCGTGTATCGGGACCATTATGTATCTGTTTAAATGTATTACGTTATGTATCCTCATGTTGTACACTGAATGTACCTGAGAAAATAAAATAATCTGTCTGTCTGTCTGTTAATTTGATATGTGTTCATATTTGTTGTATTGTATAGAGATGAGACTGAAATAAGGATATAAAGATGAATACTGGAGCCGTTACGATTGTGCCCTTAGGCAAGGCATTTAAATTCCACGTTGCCTCTTCTCTCTCCCTCGTGGCGATGGATTCCATCAGGAATGAGGTCTCGAGAGCGATTTATATAACTTGAAATAACTTGTTTCGCAATCGAGCTAAAATAAAGTTGTATAAACTAAGATGAATACTCCATTTATTTATGGTCAATATCTGGCTACAGGACATTAAAAATCATGAGAAAAATGTGTGCGCATAAACAACCAAGATATATATTTGTCAAGCACCCATTGCCAGGAAGATCATGCTTGAAACACCTAACAATCGTATCCTTCCACGAAATATGGGCCGCTTGGCAAGTTGTGAATATTGTCATTAATTGAAGTAAGTTCTACTGCATTTTTTGTAGTTCTGGAATAACCTATTTGCACCAGGAAATCTTGCATCAGATGCAATATGCATGGAGTGGAATAACTGGATCTCTAATGCGCTTTCTGAAAGGCTTCAGACACAGGTAAAATAATGGTTTATGGGTCATTCAAATACATATATGGACACACTATTTTCATAACTGCTCTCCGTCCATTTTGTTCCATTTTCCGTCAGTAATTAAAATATTTAAATAGTTCTAGCCTAATTTCGCTGACAGCTATCAGCAATGGAATACGCCAAGAATATGTTCCACAACTCTGCATAACATGACATGTCCATGCTCATAGCCATTTACTTAATTTGTCATCCTTATTATTAAATCAGTTCTTTATTTTCATGTTATAAATTCTATATTGTGATTTTATAAGTTGATGAGACACAAACAAGTTGTTATATAATGTAACTTAAAGGTAACTATGTGCCTTTATAATAGTGTCATGGAGGACCTACATTCAGCTTCATGCCCTGGAAAATAACTATGAATCTACCCATATTAAGCAGATCCTAAGCATTTGACATTTTATTTCATTTGAAAATCCATTATTACAAAAGTCAACAAATAAAATTGTTACATACATTAGAATCACTTCCAGAACGTCAACAATGGTTAATGCGATGAAGTGACGACCCCTTAATTGTTGGCACTCTTCAAGTCATTTGTTTACATAATTATCAAAGTAATGTAACCTCAACAGTGATTCATTCGCTAAATTGGGTCATTAGACGATATTGGGATTGTTTGATTATTGTAAGTTTACTGTCAATAAATAGGCAACTATATTGAAAGGTATGTGAGGCTAGTTTCTATGTTAATAACTTGAACCTTTCAATTTCGATTACTGTATGTATGTGTTTTACGCTTATTTATCGTAGCTACCGGTTGCCCATATGAGCGACGCTTCCTGAAGAGATTAGTCATTATATATGTTTGGAGGATAGTGCAATGATACAGACAGAAACCCATTCCTGAGTCTCCTGTGTAAAGCACCGACACGAGACCTCGGTTTAAAGTTCCATCTGAAAGACTGTTAATTTTATGCGGACGGAGGATCGAACCTGCGATCCCTGGATTACTAGTCCAACGTGTTAACCATTTGACTACATATCTGTCTGTATCGATTACTTACCAACGTTTTTGATTTTTATCTGGCCCAGTGTTTTACGATTGCATTTACTGTCGAGTAAACATTGATGACATACAGACAATTGTACGTTGCGCATGGACAAAACGGTGTCCAAATAATAGTTCACCTCGAGAATATGTGTCTAGCGAGAACACGAGACGCCAGTATTATAATTATAACATTATTTAGTTTTGTTTTAGGATATCAATTTGGTGGGTGTTTTGCAGGTTTGTGCAAGTCACCACTCTATGATGACCAGGTTTGTGCAGTTGTATTGCCAGAAGGTTGATTCGTACAACCCCATCATGCAGGACTCTATGAGCAAAACAGCATTCAAGGTATATTTCATTTTCTTAATGTAGATATAGCCAATATCATTGCCTTTAAAACCTTGTGACCGACTGCTGTGATTTCCTTCATTCACTATAAATTTCATAATCTTATTTATCATCGATCATGTTTTCATTGTGAACTACATAAATGCTCACGGTCAAAACAATGTTTTTAGTTTGTCCGTGAACACTTTCAAACACCTTCTTCTCTTCAGTAACAATTGAGTCTATTTATGGTCATGGTGGTATTTCTTAGATAGGCAATTACACAATTGTTGAAATGAAGTCATTACATAATCCAAGATTACTGCCGTTTAGTAAGTATATCAACGAGGAGATGATTCTGGTGCATTTTCCATCGAAATCGGATGATTACAACATCCAAGATGGTCATCGAAATGTCAAAATATCATCAGATTTCAAACGGCTTTTTCTCACGAACCGATCAGCCTATCAGTACAGAAACTCAACATGCATGGCCCTTAGTTGAAGCCTATCTAAAGGTGTTGAAATAATTTTGCCCTGAAATCCAAGATGACCACTGTCTAAAAATAGCACACATTCATCAAAAATCTTGTCACTAACAGCCAGGCAAATTTCACCGAAACTTGGTAGTAATAATCAATGTACAATGCTCTTTCAAAGTTGTTATAATGGTACCTCTGGATCAATACTGGGCGTGGCCCATAGTGTCAAGAGGCGTCAAATTTTATTTTTGACCGAATACGGTCATGCCAGTTATCAAATCTAAGGAATTTGCGATCGCTCTGGTGTCATCCAAGAGTGCCGACTAAAGGTCATACGATTGTTCTTTTACTACAGATTTAAAATATTTTCACTCATTGACCCCCTCAAAATAATGCCCATGGATTATTATTCTGCTATTGTACATTGACAGAATAATGTATGTAGATAAATTGTCTCTATAAATGTCTTAAGATGATAATGAGGTGGTGGATGCTGTATAACTAGGAGGTACACATACTATATATGCATAGTATTTACACAGACAAACACAGAAATAATAGCACGAACAATGATCCCCCCATATTGACATTGTACGAGTAAGGGTGGGTCACTTTTCAATGCCATATAATAATACCCCCCTATATTAGAGAGGGGGTCACTTGTCAATGCCAAAGAATAAAGACCCTCCCTATGTGTAGACTATATGAGAGTAGTCGTAAATTTCCCATGCCATAGAATAATGACCCTCATCGCCCCTATGTGTAATTGTACGAGTGAGCCAGTCATTTTTCCATGCCATAGAATAATGATACACCATGATTTTTTTGAGGCCACTTTAGGGTCAACCCGTTTATATTTTTTTTGTACATACATACATACGAAGCAATTCAGTTAATTAAACAATGACATTTTATATTATTAATATTAAACACTTATATAAATATTGTATTCCATGTATATACAAACTGAGTTGTGGAGTGTTTTCCCCAGTTTGAGAAATATAAGGAAAAAAAGAGTAAAACAAATAGAGAAAACAATAGAGAATGCATTTGATCGTTTCCATTTAGTATTGGTTCCATATATGTTGAACATGGGGGGAATTTCCAATGCATTCTACATTCATATTGCAGAAATCACATATACCTGACTTGTGTAGACTATTTGAGAGAGTGTGTGGGAGGGGGGTGGTACGTGTTTATGCCATAGAATAATGACTTCCCTATGTGTAGACTATATGAATGATATGGGGGGGGGGTCATTTGTCCATGCCAATATTCCATAATATGACCCCACCCCCATATCAAAGATTTTGGCAATATTTGGTAAGAATTAGCGATGTATAATGGTTTAGTCAGGCGAGTGATACAAGGCCACCATGGCCCTCTTGTTAAATATTTTAATGGTATAATTATGAATAATTATATAAACTGATTTGCGGTACTTAAGCTACACAAATTACAGTACATGCTGCTGTATTTTCCTGTAAACCTTGATTGAAATGCATGTATATAAAAAACTGAATGTGGCCATTGTGTTAGATCAATTATATATGTTACTAATTCTTTCTGAAATTTGCGTATATGGGGCACATGTTGTATTTTTTCAGGCCATTGAAAAGGGGTATACTGTGAACTATGATACATTCAACACGTATGAAATAGAAAAGTTTGGAGCGTTGCTATCTGATCTTTTCCTCCGAGAATGGGACAATAGTGTTAAAACACAAAACAGTTCAAGAGATATTCAGCACCAATTTCTTGAATGGCCTCCTTTAATGCACTATGTGAAGATTTATGGTAAGTTTTTGCAGCATATTCCGCAATTGACTTTATACCTTGTTAATATGTTCTTCTATCATCATTTATAATTCTGTTTTATCTAGGAGGTAACTAACATGACTATTTACTTTACAATTATCCCACCAAACCTAGTTCAGGCAAAGTTAATGTTGCCCAGGTATAAACAATAGTATTCTTTACAAATATATCTCTACCAAACTTACTACAATATAATTTGATAACTATTGTAAAATGTTCATGAACATTATTTCAGTTTTGAAGATGTAATTAATTGGTGATTTACTTTTTAAAAAGTAGGTCACTATGTAAATTTAAATATATAGTCGTCTTCAAACTGAATGTCACAACTTCAGTTGCTATGATGATCATACAATTGTATTCGTTACAAATCAGTTTTGCAGTAAAGTAATCCATCTTTTTCAACATTTTTAATGTGCAGTTGTTTCCTAACATATCGCATATAACAAATGTTGAGATCGAGCTATAATAACGCCTTCTGTCCATTGGATCAGTGTTGACCCAGAAAGACAAATATTTATTGATACACAAGAAATCATAATATACTGTAGATGTAGATGGTAAGTAAACAAGTTATGAAAGATGCTTACCTAAATATCAAGTTCCATGCAAAATGAACCCACTTCTCCAATTGTCCTTCTTTTCTGTTTATGTTCTTGGCAAGTTTGTGAAATGTCCGCCTGCTATCTGATATTTATAAATAGAACTGTTTTGATCATGTGTTCCAGTTATTATGTATTTCCGGTATATAACAAATATGGAAATTAAATAAGAGGCCAGAGGCGTGCTTTTTCTACTGGCTTAGAATTTTATTTATTTTTGCCAAATTTAATATTTGTGATTTAAAACTACAATGTAGTTTATGTTCATGCCTGTGGAACTTTCTGCTGTGATGTATGTGCCTTGACACGTCGTGATATATAGATACAGGTACCCGCATTATAGTATTGATAAAACAGTTACTGTTTGTTGTTCCCTGATTGGGGATTACAAAGATGTCCATGTTTTATGTTATAACGACACATTTACTTGTGCAGACTATTTATTATAGAGATTAGCTTCTATGCTAAATAGTCACATTTTATTATGACTACCTTTGTTCAGGATCTATATGATTGACAGGGTAATGTCAAAGTGGGGTAATCTAGTGAGCTCTAGGCCATCGCGACATTTTATGAGATTGCAAAAGTTATTTCCTTCTTATTAGATACAAAGCGTAATTTCAATTGAAATGTCGTAGCCACATTATTAGGTAATTGATTGTTCTTTATTGCAATATACTTTTTGACATGGTTCCATCTGATTTACGAAACTTATTAAAACAATTTTATAAAATAAATAACGTTAATAATCATCACGGTTGCATTTACCGGAACTCATATGAGTTCCAATGGCTGATTATACACAGGCTCAGACTAAAACGCAGACGCTTATGCAGACGATATGTAATGTATCGTAAAACGCAGACAACAAAGGTATATAGTGATATTGGAAAACGCAGACAAAAGCAACATATAGGGAAAACGCAGACGAATTGAACATATAACAAATTTATCTGTTTTAATGCAGACACATTGATTATATAGAGAAAACGCAGACGAGTTGAACATATAGTAAACTTGTATTAATGCAGACACATTGAATATATAGAGAAAATGCAGACAAGTTGAACATAATAATAGTAAAATTGTTTTATTTGTTTTATACACGAAGACAAGTTGAAAATAGACTAAAATTGTTTTATTTATCTGTGTTACTGCAGACACATTGAATATATAGAGAAACGCAGACGAGTTGAACATATAGTACAATTGTTTTACTGTAGACATATTGAATATATAGAGAAACGCAGAGGAGTTGAACATATGTAAAATTGTTTTACTGCAGATACATTGAATATATAGAGAAACGCAGACCAACTGAACATATTATGGTAAAAGGCAATATAGATCTAGTTAGTGTGTGTGTTTACGTTTATTTATCGTCGCTACCGGTTGCCCATATGAGCGATTAGTTATTTTAGATTTTGGAGGATAGTGCATGATACAGACAGAGACCCATTCCAGAATCTCCTCTGGTTCTTTTACGTGCACGGTGTAAAGCACCGACACGAGACCTCGGTTTAACGTCCCATCTGAAAGACTGTTAATTTTATTAGGGTCAGACGGGGGATCGAACCTGCGATCCCTGGATTATCAGTCCAGCGTGTTACCACTGGACTACATATCCGTCTGTAAGAGATCTAATTAAAAATGTATCCTTGTATATATACTTATTTTACTAATAATGACCTAATTTGTGAAAAGTGTTTACGTGACAAAACATAATAAGAAATTATGTGTTAGTAATTAGTTAGATGTATGGATTTTTAAGAATCTATTGCAACCTAATTACATTTAATTGCTCTATTTAGTGCTTTATACAGTCATGTGATTACAAACATGAGAAAAGCAAACGTACAAGTAGCTGCTAATTAAAAGGTTCTATTCTTCCATCCTCATATATGTTTGCTAGTGTTAAGATAAGAAATTGCTTTTATTCAGATTACATACAGTTGAAATGATCAAAGGTCGACATTTAAATATACATTTATATTATATCTTTATTTCTGTCTCATCTATGTACAGTACATACATTGCAATTAATATAAACACATACATTGCACATAGCCATTCTACAAATGAGAATTATAAGAGACAATAACATTTTACAATACATGGAACATGTCTTACTTTCTAAAAACTATGTGAAAGTCGCTAATCATGACATTAAAATATATTTAAAATACTGATTTTTAAGATTCTGACAGGGAAAAGGTGCACTATCGCGCAAATTAGAATATGTTTTAAGAAATCAGAACCACCTCTGATCAGATCAGGGATGGATGGATTAGCAGCCTTTACATAGTTCACATAAAAATAGTTCACTAGTAAAATAATGTACACATTATTTACACAGATAAAAACTACGACGCTGTAAAATATTAAAACAGGTTTTGGCACATATACGTATTAATGCCGGATTAGTGAATAACGTAATCAATTTATTTGTTTTAGACAGTGTAAGAAAATTATCACAGATAATGGAAGCTTTTCCAAATAATATAGCCCTGATATCCTCATACATATAACAATCTATAATGGCATGCATTTCATCCCCAACTGCATTGCAGAATGGACAAGTACGATTCTGTACAGTTAGATGTTCATATCGTCCAGTTTCAATGCGTAAAGGAGCAACACCACAACGGAACTTACTAAATGCTGAACGATGGCTTATTGGCATAATAATCTTACAGTATTGTTCAACATCGAAATCCAGTTTGAAAAGGTGGTAGGTTCGTAGTTTGTTACGGCCGTTTCCAGATATACTATCTAGTCTTTGTACTGACTCAAGCCAATCAATAATGAATACATCCATGCACTTTGTTTCAACAAGGGATACACATGGGTGTTTGCTAATATTTTCACTAATGTCAGAATAATCGTCTAAACCAAATTCAAACATATGCCTTTTTACAACAAAGAACCAATTCTTGCATGATCTACTCGATTTTGCCTGTGCCCAGAGTGCAACACGTTTATTCAATCGGGTATGATTTATAAATGAAATGCGGCACCAGAAATTCACAATGCTTTTCCACTGATGGACAGAAGTTGGTTGCCATGCCATTTCACCAATTACAGCCGAGTTTGGAGTATATTTTCCAACCCCGAGACAAAATCTCATGGCACGGTTGTGAATAGCGTTAATGCATGAAAACGATGAGGTTCCCCATACAGCGGCCCCGTAGTTAATGACTGGCCAAACAATAGAGTCATATAACTTAGTAAAAACGTCATAAGGAACCCCACCAATTAACTTACATCTAGCAATGAGAAGACCAAGGGCACGGTTTGCACTTCTGGCTACATGTTTAACAGTAATATTGAAATCTAGATGTTCATTTAAGAGAAATCCAAGGTAAGTGTAAGTATTTACATAATCAATAATGTTTTCACCACACCTAAATATGAATCGAGATCGTGTTACAGAATTTGGCCGAAAATGAATAACATTACTTTTAGTAGTATAAGACGATGTCATCAGCATATAAAAGAATACATATACGCTCATTATCCAACCATACACCAATATCTAGAGACTTGAGATAAACTGCCAGGTCATTGATAAAGAAATTAAATAGAATAGGAGACAAATTACAACCTTGTCTCAACCCACACTTAACATCAAACCATTCAGTATTGAGTGAGTTAACCCTTACACTTGAAGATACAGATGAGTATAGCGATTTAATAGCAAGAAACATTTTACCAGAAATTCCTGTATCAATGAGCCTGTTCCAAAGTTTATCTCTATTAATAGAATCATATGCCTTGCTGAAATCAATAAAAGTGGAGAAAGTAGATTTCTTTATTTTCTTCCTGGTTTCAATAATACTAGTCAGAGTTGAGATATGATCTAATGTACTTCGTTTCTTTCTAAAACCGTTCTGCTCATCTGCAATTTTATCATTTTCCTCAGCCCATGTACTAAGGCGGCTATTAAGAACACTACAATATATCTTATACATAGCTGATGCCAAAGAGATACCTCTGTAAGAGAGAGGATCTCTAGGATCCGTAGTTGATGACTTAGGTATTGGGTTAATGATACATTTTCCCCACAGTGTAGGAATCGTTCCTGAATTAAAACATACATTAAATAAGGAGTGAAGGAACACAACTGACAAATCATTTTGCAGTACCTCACTGGGAATATCATAAATACCACTTGCCCTTCCATTCTTACAATCATCTACTGCTTTTTTAACTTCCAAAATAGTTATACTTTCGTTAAAAGGCGAATAATCAGAATTACTATTAACAACAGCGGCATAAGGTACAGTATCAGAATTAACATGGTTTAATAGTACACTAAAATCTGATTTCCATTTATGTAGAACGTCTTCTGTTTGTGTAGAGGTCGAACCATTTTCTAAAATTACTTCCATCGGAATTTGCTTATTTTTACAGAAACCGATTCCTATTTTCCCGAAGGATTTCCAAAAATTAGTTTGGTCTACATTACACTCGGTTAGCAGTTGATTCTGCAGCGAATACAAATGAAGACGTTTCGACCTCTGCACTTGACGATCAAATTCTTTTCGGGCTTTTATATATTCAAGTTTTAATTTTTTCTTATCACTACTTGTAACATTGTTGATCCAGTTTCTTTCAGCATCACAAACTGCTGACCATAGGTCAGACAATATTTCAGACCACCATGCCTTACCCGGTCTACATTTTTTATTGCTCACAGCAGGATATATAGTTTTTTATGGTAGCGACGAATACATAGTTGTCTTTAACAGGTTACACCAATCACTGTAAGCAACATCTATCTGGTTTTGAGTCCTTATACCTTGCTCTAACCTATTAATAACAACATTTACTTCATAAATTACCCCTTCGTCAGTTAAGAACGAATGAGTAACATTTCTAACATCAAATTTATCATACGAACTGCAACAATCATCATCCTTATTATGAAAAACGGTCGAAACTGCACTAATATCAATATTCCAGGTGAGCATAGAATGATCAGGCACACTAGTTGGTGCAAGCACATTTAGCTGATGAGACTTACTTTTTAGGTCAGATGTCCTATTCACAGTAAAATCAAATAATTTTGATAAATCTTCATGACTTACAAAGCAGTAATCAACCACGGACATACCTTTAACAGAAATAGATGTGAAATCGTTATTAGTGCCGTTTCGTCCATTTAACATACACATGTTTGTGTTGATTAAAAACTCAGTAAATAGTTCCCCACATAAATTTGTTTTAAAATCAATTACATTTCGGCCGGGTACACTATCTACTCCACTGATGTAATCTTCGAGCTCGCCACATCTGCTATTAAAGTCACCAGATATACATATTAAACCTCTATTCTGGTATTTATAAATGTCTGCCATAAGATTGTCATAGAAACTGTTAACATCAAAGTATCTTGATGAATTCTCGGGTGGCAGATAACAAACACAAGGTAAAAAAACAAATTTATCACTTTTATGAGATAATTCTAACCAGAATATACCCTCAAATGAGTTATCTAGAACATGTATATCAAATTCATTATATATATCATCTTTAATGAGAAAACCAACACCACCTGAGCCGGTTTTAGCATTTTTATGCACATGTTTACGATTTAATCCGAACCAGCGGAAACCGTCAATGTTTAAAATGTCATTGTTTAAAAGGTGCGTCTCTGCAACGCCTAAAATGTCACAGTTACTGTCTAAAACACAAGAAGTTCTTAAAATAGAGTTATCAGAATCGGCATTAGAATTCCAGCCACGGACATTCCAAAACCCGATTTTCAATTATCTTCGTCGGTTGTGATATACATGTAAGGATAATAAGATCCGATAATTAGTATTGTCCTTTAATCATGTTATATATATATCGGATTATTTAAATATCTATTGATATTTGTGAAAACAGCCAGTAATTAATACCATTTGATAATAAATACTCATCACTTCTTACTAACTGTAATATATGAGTAAACTGGTAAGTATAAATAGTAAAAATAAATACTATGTTTTCAAAATCTAAAATTACTAATCTCTTCAGGAGGCGTCGCTCATATGGGCAACCGGTAGCGACGATAAATAAACGTAAAACACACACACACTATGTTTTCAATTTCTGAAGGTTTATATATTAGACATACATGATCTTGTGAAATATAAGTATTGCTATTTGTGTAACTGTGATCTTGTGGAATATAATAATTTATATTCGTGTAATTGTGATCTTGTGGAATATAATAATTGCTATTTGTGTAACTGTGATCTTGTGGAATATAATAAGTTATATTTGTGCAGCGTTTTAATTGCCGTCCTTACTTGTTAATCTCGTTATTTCTGCGATATTCAGTTCGATTTTTTTACAATGCCGCTTGTTGTAGGACATAGCCAGACACAGTTCTTGTCAGAACGTCTGAGTAAGGAGCGTTATAGTGTTTTTCCATATTCAGGATATCGCTTACGCCAGTTCTTACAAGAGGAAGTTATATTCGATGTTGTACCCTTCTTTTCGGTAAGTAAAACCAAAAATGATAAGTGTATTTATTTAATTATAGAACGCATGCATAACTTCTCTTGTCTTTCCGTAATATTTTTATAATGAAACATAAAAATAAATTCCTTCAATATTTAATAAGATTCAACTATTTGTTGACACTATACAACAATCAACATTGTGACTTCCTGTGTATTCCAGATGGCTTTATTGTGTGAAAGGTGTTAGTAGCCGCCACACTATCGTAATAAACTTATTAAAGCTTACTAAATAGAGGAGAGTATACAACACGGGGGCTAGTTGAACATATAGTAAAATTCTTTCATTGCAGACACATTCAATATATAGCAAAAACGCAGACGAGTTGAACATATAGTAAAGTTGTTTCACTGCAGACACATTCAATATATAACAAAAACGCAGACGAGTTGAACATATAGTAAAATTGTTTCACTGCATACACATTCAATATATAGCAAAAACGCAGACGAGTTGAACATATAGTAAAATTGTTTCACTGCAGACACATTCAATATATAGCAAAAACGCAGACGAGTTGAACATATAGTAAAATTCTTTCACTGCAGACACATTCAATATATAGCAAAAACGCAGACGAGTTGAACATATAGTAAAATTCTTTCACTGCAGACACATTCAATATATAGCAAAAACGCAGACGAGTTTAATATTGTTTCACTGCATACACATTCAATATATAGCAAAAACGCAGACGAGTTGAACATATAGTAAAATTGTTTCACTGCATACACATTCAATATATAGCAAAAACGCAGACGAGTTGAACATATAGTAAAATTGTTTCACTGCATACACATTCAATATATAGCAAAAACGCAGACGCGTTGAACATATAGTAAAATGTGTCTGCAGTAAAACAATTTTACTATATGTTCAACTCGTTTGTGTTTCTCTATATATGCAATGTGTCTGCAATAAAACAGATACATTTACTATATGTTCAACTCGTCTGCGTTTCTCTCTATATATATCTAGTCAATGAGTCTGCGATAAAACATTTTTATTATATTTCAATTTGTTTGCGGTTCTCTATAAACAAATAAAACAACAAGTTTACTATATGTTCAACTCGTCTGCGTGTTCGCTATATATTCATTGTGTCTGCAATAAAACAGATACATTTACTCTATGTTCAACTCGTCTGCGTTTTCGCTATATATTCAATGTGTCTGCAATAAAACAGATACATTTGCTCTATGTTCAACTCGTCTACGTTTTTGCTATATATTCAATGTGTCTGCAGTAAATCAGATACATTTGCTCTATGTTCAACTCGTCTGCGTTGTCGCTATATATTCAATGTGTCTGCAGTAAAACAATTTTACTATATGCTCAATTGGTCTGCTTAAAACAAATGAAACAACAAACAATAAAACAATTATAGTATATTTTCAACTTATCAACGTGTTCTCTATAAAACAATTTTACTATATGTTCAACTCGTCTGCATTTTCTCTATATAATCAATGTGTCTGCATTAAAACAGATAGATTTACTATATGTTCAACTGATCTGCGTTTTCCCTATATGTTCCTTTTGTCTGCGTTTTCCAATATCACTATATACCTTTGTTGTTTGCGTTTTGCTATACATTACATATCGTCTGCATAAGCGTCTGCGTTTTAGCCCTACCCGTATACACATGTCTGATTATCTTTTTGAAGGTCATCAGTGGAACGAAATAAGTCATCCAGCTGTTTGAATGATCAAACCTTTGAATAGTAACATCAGTATGTGGCAACTGTGTGAAAGTTAGATTAAACAATAAATTCGAACTTTAATGCTTCGTAACTAGGACTAAAGACAGGTTTCGAAAATGTCACACGGTTCTCCTAACCTAACGAGAACACGACGTAACACTGAAACAACACTTCTCATTATAAACTCGTCCAGGAATGATCGGTTAATAGTTTTAAACCTGTTTTACGAGTAAATGAAATTTGTAACTTTCACCTGCTCATTCGAACACTGCAATAGTATCAACATCTTAGTATAAACTATTGTGTCACAGTGTTCTTTCAACTAACATAATATATTAACTAATTTACATTTGATAACTAACTTGATACTAAAACACTCGAGTCATAGACTATAACAGTACCCTGAATGTATATGGAAGCCATGCATGATTGTCATGCCTTCTTTGCCAATTCATCAATTGTAATCATGAAATATGCCACGCATATTGAAAGCTACTAAAATACAGATATAATAGTACCTACGTAGGTAATGCTTACAAGAACTAAGCATGTACTACATTGTGCTGTGCAAGATTTGATACTATGTCTCGGTTACTTTTCTGCGCCAGTAACTGTGTTTATGTGTGTGCCAATGTATCATAGCAAACCGTGTTAATCCCGCAGTACAATTAATTGTTGCAAATGTTCATATTTTGTCTTATTGGTGAGGATTATACTTCGGTACAGACGGTCGACACTGAAATTTCACGGGTTCTAGTATTTCTTGCTCTTGGAATATCCTGATAATAAGGGTCATTATGATTGATCAGACATTGGATTTTACGCTCTGGACTCGTATGTCTGTTACAACAGGGGAACCCGGTCCGGTACCTGGTCTTATTGTTGTATATATATTCAGTGACGTGTAATTCTCAAAGAATGAGTAATCAACGTAATTTTCTCTATACGGTTTGTTAGATTGTGCTTCCTTAATTTTATCAATATAATGTTGTGGTAGATGGAGTATCACCTTAGTTTTCGTTCTACACAACTGTGGACCGAATCTACCCCATGTGAGTATGTCCTCGCTCCAAATAGTTTTGGAAAACTGTGATGTTATTCTTGACATCAAAAAGCAACAAGTGTTACATTTCTGTTCTGATATGTGCAACCATCGTTATTTATTATTATTGTGCTGATGTTTTCCAGATCAAGTGTATTCAGATTGTTTATAACCCATGAAGCAAATCAACTGGCATTGAGTTCACCGGCTCCTTCATGCCATAAATAGTTGTTGACGTCATTGGTTACCAAATCGTATATTATGACAATACAACTTCATTTTGCAATATAGAGCGCTTTCTTTATCGGCCTATCTGACCTCAGTTTTCTTTGTATGTGAGTTTGGTATGACGCTTCGTCAAGATTACCTGCTTCAAATTCGCAACATTTGTCACACTGGTCTTTCTTTGGTTGCCATAGCGACAGATTCATGTCTTTGAACACTATGAGGAATCCAGTTTTATGATATGGAACTTCATCATTACTGTGAGATACTCTTGAGTATTCACGATACAACTCACTTTTGCTCGAAAACACCGGCTCTAAATAGATTTTCGACGATGAAGCTCTACAATAATGACATTCATCTTTCGGAACTGAGGTTTAAAATCTCCTTGCTGAATCTTTGCGTCGATTGAATAATTCATTGACACTCCTTTTAACATGTTCTGCAGTTTTCGGCATGGGATTCGTTGCATCATCTACCGACGCATACAGTGTTCTATCACCAATACGCAATGTTGACAGGAACATGTTGTTACACACCGAGATGTGTTCATCTCCTTTCCATACGTAATAGCTGTATGTGAAGTTCCTGCGACCGTTACCATTAGAAAATCTCTTCTCTGTCCTTCTCTTCGAATAATGGACATTGTCTCATTTTAGTTTGCTTGTCACACAGTTTCTAGGACTTAACAATCGTTCCATTCTTTCCGCGCATTGAGTTTATACGACTTTTTCAATCTCATTGGAGTACCCATATTTCACAACTGTTTCTGGAGTAACATGGGTGAATGAAACAAACAATTGATTCAGGTTGGGTAAACCTGAGAATCTACTACGTTTTTACACTCGGATATATTTAGTACTTCAATATTTGGCATACACTGTAAAAAGCATAAAGATGACACTGGCCAACCAATATAAGCATTTGGCAATACATAATTCGGTTGTAAATAAAAAATCTTCTGTATTATATTTCAAAGCTGCACAATGGGATTAAACATTCCAAGATTCCAAAAGAATGTCGAAGTATGTTGGATATCTAATACATTCGGTTGTAAATAAAAAATATTCTGTATTATATTTCAAAGCTGCACAATTGGATTAAAAATTCCAAGATTCCAAAAGAATGTCGAAGTATGTTGGATATCTAATCCATATCAGCATCAGCATAACGTCGGTGGACACATGTCTCCACAACACATAATTCTCATTGACGATTTATTCATATGTTTACATGTTCTGCTAGCATGTTTCAATAAGTCTTCCAGGTCAATCAGTGAAAATATCTTAACAAGCATTACATTTGGTAGAGAATCAAAGTTCACTGACCACAATTGTTCTTCCATCCCATGACATTACCCTAAAAATAAAGAAATACAGTCATCAACTTTCACGAAATACACAGATTATCTCACACACAAATGAGCCCTTATTCAAATGACATTGTCCTGTATAGGATAATAATGTATCGAAAGAGATTGAGCCACCATCCTAGACAGCTTTGAACATTCAACCTATTTCCATATACACTATTTAAGACACACCCTCTCAAACAAGCGTACATGTTATAAAATAATTGTCCTGTATATGATATTAATTATTGAAACAGATTGGTCACCATCCTATACAGACTTGACCGTTCAACCTTTGCAGCAAACTCATTCAAAACTGTCAGTTATACAGAGTGTTACTGGTAATATCGTGTACAGTAAAAGTCATCATGTATTCACTTATTCATTAATGACCCGTATTGTATGTCCATATACATTTGTTGAGGCCAAGTTACTGTCAAGTTACATGCTTTCACATAATCATTCATCTAAGTCAAATGCATGCTGACACATAATATTATATGCGTTCCAGGCTTCGGTCCAATAAGCTGCACTTTTACTGTTTGACACAGTTATCATAATCTAAATGTTCGTATCTTTATTCAGGTGCTTAGAAATTTCTCTAACACTAAAGCAAATATATTTAGCAGTATAAGTTTTAATATATTTTCTAAAGACTTCTAAATATTTGAGTATACTCGAGGTCTGCCAGGACTTATTCACTTTTAGATTTTGCACGCAAACACTATTTTGTGCATCTTTGTATACATATTACTGGTACGCGAATAAATCGTGTGTAAACTTCATACAAGCTATTGTTACGTTGCCTTACCCTCTCGGCCAGACAGTAACAGTTAGCATCGCTACCAGAGGGGTTGGCAGGACTGTCGCATCCAGGCAGGGTCTGCGCTTAAACTGCGACAATCGATTGTTTTGGCCGTGTAACAGTCCATCAGATTCCCCTAACAATACCCGCTAACGTTACAATACTAATGTCCGTTGAACAAACTGGTAATATACTAATGGCCATTGAACAGACACAATTATAAGCCATCCCTATAACGACTTTCGACGAACGATCTCATCCACCAATGAAGATTCGCTAATTTGTCACGTGTGTAGTTTTCTATAATATGATTCAATGAGAGTTTCGCTATTTTCGCAGAATACGCGTTATTTTTCACCATGATCGGGAATCTGAGAAAATCCATTTTCGCACCAAAGTTGAGCTACAACATGTTCGCACGGTGGTGGCGATATATAAGTATGCTTCATAATTATAGAATATCTTCTTTGTGTCTGTGTAATATGAGGAAATCACATAGGATTAAGCAAAACAATGATTAAACTTCGGTACAAAACATTAGTTCTGTATTTTAGTTTGTAATAGCTATTACCATGACATATTCATAATGCATTATACTTGAACATTGTCTTGGTAAAAATGTTATAATAATGTCCCACACGGCGGTAAAGCTGCAAATAATCATGAACAGGGTTATAATACTATATAGCTAGACATCATTACCGACAGACGAATATGTAGTCAAGTGGTTAACACGCTAGACTGGTAATCCATCGTAGTTTCGATCCCCCGTCTGACCATAATAACATTAACAGTCTTTCAGATGGGACTTTAAACCGAGGTCTCGTGTCGGTGCTTTACACTGTGCACGTAAAAGAACCAGAGGAGAATCTGGAATGGGTCTCTGTCTGTATCATTGCACTATCCTCCAAAAATCTACAATGACTAATCTCTTCAGGAGAGAGCTCATATGGGCAGCCAGTAGCGACGATACATAAACGTAACAAATTGTGCGTGGCACGGGAGGTCAAGTAGGGTCAACTAATACTTTTGAGGGAATATGAGCATGTCATAATATATCGAAAGTATCGACGAGATGATGATCTCTCTGGTGGAATTGTTATAAAAATTAGATTATTTTGTCATCCAAGATGGCTGCCGAAATTTCATAAGATCGTTCTTATATTATAGAATTCAAAATTCTTCTTAGCCAAAGCAGCTTAGCGAATAGTACCCACATTTCACAGTTATTGTCCATGAGTGTAGCCGTTTCAGATTAGTTAAGATGGATCTTGTCCTGTAAAATATGGCCATATTCTAAAAATAACACCAATTCTTCAAGCATCTTCTCATGAACTACCTGTCCGATTTTGGCACCATTTGGTAGGAATGATTGATGTACAATGCTCTTTCATACTCTGTCTATCACTTCACTAGTATGTAACATGGCAGCAACTAATATTGCGCATTCATAATTTGTTTGCAGTGTGTCAGAAAAAATAAACTCTGTTTCGTAAGCATTGAAGCCTCACACTCAGTAGTTCTGTAAGAGAGGAAAAGTGATAAATTTGAGAGCCGATGTCAATTTGACTCCTTAATCTTATTCTTTGTATATTGGTACCATAACGAAATTAAAATTGATTGTGTGTGCTCAACTTAATCCACACACACTGATATGGAGCCGACTATTCATTATGATAAGGTTTGCTAAATAATACAACCGTGTCCTTATTTAACCCTCAACATTTTAATGAAAATTCTTCACATAATTATTTGTATAACTAAATACGTTTACCATACACATTTCGATTGGCATTACATGTAGTTGAAACTTTGTGTTCTCTGGATTGGTTGCGGAAATTCGCAATGAAGATAAACACAAAGCGAGTTCGATATATAATACAATTTATTTCGTGGTGGACCGTGCATCTATGCGAGTACATGACCAATCAATCATCTGCCTATTAATCTATGACTCATCATATGAATCGCCCTTAATCGTAGTGCATTTTATGAATCGCGCTATCTCTCTATCAATGCTATGAATCTCATGAATCCATCCTTGACATGATTAGTACAGTGTACATATGTAACAGGATGGGCGGCAAAGCTTGATCACAATAACCAACGAGACACAATCAACACTCATGCATACTATTAATAAGTTTAATGTACAATGAGAGATGAATATATACATTAATGCGCTGATACAACAAAGTAACATTAGTTAACAAACTACACTGGTACTGCTACTTGTGCTGGGTGGACGATAATCTTCGCACGTTTGCCCACATATTCACTCATTGCACTTTTAGATGTTTTTAATAAAATATGGAAATCTGGAATCGATTCCTGGAAAGAAGCCACTATAATCCCAATACCAAAACTAGGAAAAGATAACACTAATCCAAAATAGGATCGCTCTATGGCATTAACGAACTGCGTTGGTAAAACTATGGCACGCATGATTAACTCCAGACTAGTTTGGTATCTTGAGTCCAACAATTTAATTTCCGAATTCCAAAGTGGATTCGGAATGAACTAAGTACAGTACCAATAACCATTTAATACGATTGGAAATGTTTATCCGTGATGCTTTTATCAAGAAACAACACGTATTTTCTATATTTTATATTGCAAAAGCTTAAGATGCAACATGGAAACATGGTATTATGAAAGACTTACACGAGTTAGGCTTTAAAGCACACATGCCACAATTTATATCTTTATGTTCTTTATATGTATATGATTTTGTTATATGTTATCGTTCAAAGTATATATGGCTACTATTGAACGCCATCTTCAACTTTGTTTCAATAAAGTCCATGTATGGCTTTAAATAACGGTTTTTGATTCTCGAAAGCCAAAACCAATTGTATTCACTTTTGTCATTCACGAAAAGTACACACTGACCCTGTATTAACTCTTGATGGAGTCCCCATTCCTGTTGTTCCTGAGACTATATTTCTTGGAGTATTTATTGATAAAAAACGTTCTTTTATTCCTCACTTGAAGTACTTGAAAGCAAGATACCTCAAGGCAATGCACATTATCAAAGTAGTAGCTCATACGGACTGGGGAGCTTATCAAAAGCTCCTCCTTATACTGTATAGAGTGCTAGTTCGTTCCAAAGTCGATTATGGATCAATAGTGTATGTATCAGCCAGACCATCATATATCAAAACACTTGACCCAATACATCTTCAAGGCTTCCGACTTGCACTCGGGGCTTTAAGAATATCACCAATAGCTAGTTTATATGTCGAAGCAAATGAAACATCCCCTTACCTCAGACGTGAATAAGTATCTCTACAATATGTTTTTAAGCTTAAATCAAACCCAAGGAATCCAGCGTACAAAGTGGCATTTGATTTAGTCAATACAACTTCACATGAGGCGAAGCCAAAGGCGATACGTCCTCTTAGGACTGAGGACTGAGGAAGCTATTATTAACCTTCATTAACAGAACCATGTGTTCAGATTATACACCAATATACATAGATGGATCTAAAACCGGCAACAAAAGTGGCTGTGCTGCTGTCAGTAAATTACATAATTCTAAATTACGGCTACCTGATCATGCGTCTATATTTTCAGCAGAAGTAGAGGCTATTGATTTAGCTTTGAATTTTGCTGATGCATCACGTGATAGAAAATGTATGATCCTTTCAGATGCTTTAAGATTCTTTATCTGTACTGCAATCAGTAGACAACATGAACGTTAAAAAAACCCTTATTCACCAATTACTTATTAAGCACACATATATTACATTGACTAAGCATGTTATATATTGCTGGATACCAAGTCATATTGGTATTCGTGGCAATGAAATGGCTGATCAAAGTGCAAAAGATGCACTTAAACTAGACTGTATAAATTCTAAAATGCATGTACCATACATGCTAGGCAATCGAATCTTTCTTACATTACTTCAAAATGGCAAACCACTTGGAATAACATACAATTCAATAAAGTACAATTAATTACGCCAAACATTGATAAATCATATATTGTTTATCACTCCAACCGTAGAGAGGAAACAGTAATGGCACCGCTGAGATATGGACATACCCGTTAAACACACTCATTTTTATTAAAAAGAGAGGATCCACCATGATGTATACCATGCCATTCCTCTATAAATGTTGAACACATCTTAATTCACTGTGTAGATTTAGCCGTGATTCGTTGAAAATATTATACAGTTATGACAATGAAGGAGCTTTTCGACACTGTTGATTTTAAATATATTATTGCATTTTTAAAACTGATTTTTGTTGTATCATTTTTACAGCTTGATAACTTTTGTTGCAATTGACCTTTCGTCATTACAAGTTTACTACATACAGTATGCTATATTTTAGCTATGTTGTATACAATATACTTTACCCGGCGCCATATAGCCTAAATTGTGCTGATGCGCCGTTAAACCAAATACTCACTCACATACATGTACTTACATAGGATATTTCTGTTGCATCTTTAATATGAATGTTTATTTATGGCCAACTGTCACAGAATGACACGAGGGCCAGCTTATCTCAGGGTCACGGATACCAGGATCAAGTGTATGCATAAAGACTAAGTAGATATACACATTTTAATATACATCAAACAACACTAGCAACAAAGACAATGTATGGTAGGAGACGTATGTCTGTCCGTAGTTTGGCTCTTCACCGATGATGGCTTCACTTCCGGTATAGAGTCCGGTCTTCGGCTGGTAATGCCGTTAATTTATGTAACAATTTCGAGATCTAACTATCTGCCGTTCCACACTCGGCTTTAACTTTAGGCTATAATACACCTATTTAAACATTGGCACGTATGGCCATCACAGTGCTATAATGCACACTTTAAAAGCTTGGCAAGTATTGCCGTCACAGTGCTATAATGCACACTTCAACGATTTACAATACACAAGATCAGTAACTCCCTGCGTCCTAAGGACCCTGTCCACTGACGGCGGACTCGATGCTGTACAGCTACCGCTAACCGCTGATACTCTCCAGTATATGGACGTCACCAGCTCACGCCGGCAAACTATCCCAGTCGGCTCGTGCCCCAGCTTGTTATCTTGATCGTTCCGAACAGGATCTATGCCCCTGAGCTACACCTCTCACGGCTCCTGGTTCAGACATGAGGCGACTACAACAATAACAAATATAATACCCTTGTGCTACGTCAATCTACTCGGCTCTTCTTACCACCTTATATTATAACATTGTGGTACAACAACAAGACAATAGTTACCATAATGCTTAGACATAGATACACACACGTCTATGTAGAATCAATACACATGGTGACCTTCACGGTCTAAATATACAACGACTCCGTACCCATCATGACCTCATATGGTATATCTATATATATATATATATACACAAAATTAGAACCACTCGAGACCTATTACTCCGCTCCTGTAATTTGAGCGTACATGACACCCCTTTCAACAACAGCTGATAACAACTCTGCCCCAGCCATATATTCAACACTGGATTCAACAGTAGTTATTAGTTAATTATTATGTATGTAATGAACAGTAGATATCCATCGTCGTAAATCACTAGAACCACATTTAATAACGATTTACTACAACATGTTTCTGGTAACATCTCGGAAAGTTGCTTTAGACGACGTTTCAGATAAAATAACCTAATGACAACTACGAACAATATAATATATAGTTACATACCCAAATCTGTCGCATGTACAATTCACAACAGTCAATTGTGATGTTCCGAAAGCAATGTCAGTGCAATGTGCGGGGTCGAATTTATAACGCATTCTCTGAGTCTACGCACGATTTTTCCATGAATTTTATCAGCCGATATGAAATATACCATATTGACTGCGCGTTCTTATCAGGCCCTGGAGGTTAATTTCACTGATAAAGGGAACAGTGATTTGAAAAGAATAAACCCAAATCGGCTAATACTAGTCGGATTTATATCAAATAAACGGGAATTTCCCTTATAAGTGATATAGAATAATACACCACTGTCCTTTATCTGGTATAGATACATTCGTCCCGATCTATGATAAAATCACTGAATAAATGTTTCAATGGTACGACAAAATGCTCTGAAATCCATTGATAAAGAGGCCCCATCTACACATTAGTTAAAATGGTCACTTTCATTTTGTTACACCAACATATTATTATTATATAACATCTCTGTATTAAATAATGTTCTAATGTATCCTTGTGTATTCCAATATCATGTATATTGTACAGCTAAAGATCGAGGAAATATGAAACTTCTGTCAGCTACGTGCGTTGAACGATTAGTGCAAGCAATCTCAATCGTCCAGAATTGTGTTACTTCTCTACTTAATGGGGATATAACCGTTGACATGTTACACCATATGCAAGCAAAAGATGTCAACTTCTCGGAACTCGCAGAACTTGTTAGACTGAAGGTTGAACACACCCAGGAGTACATAGTGAACGCCATACGCATTAGACAGTTGGAAATGGAAGCCTTTAACAGTCAGTCAAAGCTGATGATAACTCTCGCCTCTCTTTGTCATCATCTTATAAATGGTATGGTTTAATCCTATTCAAACACTACTAGTTAGGCAGCTATTACCACTAAATTCGATGGAATTGAGATAAATTAATTACCAAATGTTAAAGATTCATTCTTGATAACTCTCAAGCTACCTGAGAAGGCGATCACAACTCGTGTCTATCAGTTGAAGAAGTATAGGCAATTAGCAACGTGTGTGAAAGGGGCAAAAACCATACTGCAATTTGCAAAGGAATACAATCTGACCGGTGATTTTGATCAGATTAGGGTCCTAGCAACTGTGAGTGATTTTTATAAAGATATGTTTAAAACAGTTCTTATTGCAATGCATAGTATGGTTACATGTACTATGATGGTCATACTATGACAACAGTGTATTGATGAACAATTAATAGTTTGAATATTACTTTATTCTGAAGCTTCGAAGTTCCTTATTCCATGGGCCCTAATTCCAGTAGAATTTGATTACACCCCTTACCGGGGCTGTGTGGACAAGTGGCTAGCAGGATGGTACATGTATATGGCAATTACGATCCAGATTCCATCTTAGGATGTGCCTACCTGGCTCACAATCAGCTCTAGGCGAATATTATTTTTGTACTGTTGACAGGAGTACAAACCTATAATGGATTATGTGACGGTAAAGACACCACTTGCACTGGACTTTTATTGAACTACCGGCACATTGTTAGGCATATTGTTCCATCCGTTCCACATTTACCTGTTCTATCTTTATCACAATAGGATGGATTGCATGATTACTGTGATTCTCTTGTATTCACATAGAATAGTGTACATGTACGTCCAGGCAAGCTATTGTGTTATTATTTCAGTATGATGATAATGACCTGGAGATGAAGTCATTTGATGACAGGGTGATGAAGGCTTGTGATTTCCTCCAGGAGCTCACATCGGAAAAGGAAGTATGTCTGAAGACATTTGTGGGGTGTGAACCATTGGTCAAATGGCTGAAGGAATCGATGAAGAAAGGTAAGTAGACGTATGTGTATGTTGTATATGGGTATGTAGCTAAACTAGTAGTGCAAGTGAACTTTAATATTATATATGGCGATGTTATTTGAACTATTAATATTACATCAATTACTACTCCTTGAACTAGTTTTAACCTTTCTGAATGCAGATTGGAAGGCCTATCTGAACTAGTTTGTAGACACTATTATCATTGTTGGTATGTATTATTTATGAAATATATACTAATATCCCAATCGGTAGTAACATTATTCATAGTCGTATTTTGCAATTGAAGTGAAGACCATAACCCTATTCATCTGTTGATGACATTCCCATTGAACGATGATATGGGTCAAAAGATTGCATTGCTATGTTACTTTTGCAGGTGGATTAAAGGAGCTGAAAGTTTTTATTGATCTGGCCTTTATGTCAGCCGGTGACGAACCAATCAACATTGCCCGTGTCCAGTGCCTGCACTCAGCTGTCACAGGGTATGCTCCGCTGATATTTGATCTGGAACAAACTTCTGGTTACAAGGAGCTACTGGATCACTGTTCTGTAGTCTGGAAGGAGCTTGATGCCAATCCAAAGCTACATTGTAAATTGGTAATATTATTTCTACCAGAGATATCTTAGTTGAAAATCTGTTATACCACTCAGTCAAATCGAAGCCTGTTCATAGCGTTGAAGTATTATCTAAAAGTTGTTCACCAAGAACCAAGAGCATGCAAGTCATCCTTGAGGAAGATAGTTGTTGTTTTGTATAAGGGGCCACTTTGGCCGAGTGGTTTAGGTCGTTGACTTCAAATCACTTGCCTCTCACAGCGGTAGGTTCGAATCCCACCATTGATGTCGAAGTGAGGAAGGTGTCCATCTGCATTGCGGAATGTCTGTGGTTTTAATCTGGTGACAGTCCGTGCCTTACGAGTGTTCGGAGGACAGCCAGGGTCTTCTTTCACCACTAATAGCAGGCGAGTTGCCATATGACCTAAGCTGGCTGTGCTACTATAAGCCCCAAAAACAAACAAAAACATGTATTACATTAAAAGACACAAAGAAAACAAAACAAACAAGTGTTGATGCTATTAATTAAAAGAACCTGATTTGTACTTCTAAAAAGATATTATTATTATCTAACACAATTTCTAAACCATTGTGACTATAGAAAGACACAAATCGCCAACTGCCATGGTTGAAAGAAATCAAGAAAGCTCATGGTTCGGTGGAAGTTACCTCCCTTATGCAAGCTGATGCGATCAATGCCAATGGAATATATACAGTTGGTAAAAATGCCTGGAAGAAAAATGCACAGATACAGAACACTAAACAGACATTGCTGGTAAACCTTTGGATTGATACCCACGTCAAATATTTACTGAACTGCTTCGTATATATTTTTGTTTCTATTTTGAGGCCCAAAAGAGTAACCCCTTATTATTTTCATTTTATGTACACCAGAATCAAGCATTGAATCACACAGAACATTTTTCTACTACAATTTAAATAATTTTACACATTGTTATTTAAAAAATAGGGGTTTCCATAGCTATTTTTTTTATATGTGGGTATTATAAATGCTGTCTGCTTAGTTCATTTCTTCATATTTAAAAAGCATTTAAATGGACATTTCGTGTCAAGAAATGTAGTTGGGTGAAAAAGCATTTAAATGATATATGCATATAAAAGGACATTTGTCAAGAAATGTAGTTGGGTGATCGTTTCCACTATGGGACTACTGTATGAAAATAAAATATCTGTATTTATTTTCAATACAAGTAAAAGAGACTCCATATTAAACAATGTTTCTCCAATTTGTTATTCATTATATCAATTTGCTTTTCTTATCAAATCCTTATTTGTAAATGATAACAAAATGGGATTGTTTGTTTATATTTCATTCATAGTATGGACGGATTATGTAAAACAGTAAACGGATAGACAAGTTTTGGAAGAGCAAATGTTTTTATAATCATATCAAACAAAACTTAAATTCTTGTAATTTCAGTTCTAAATTAGAAGTTGTATTGATTTCTATATCGTTGTGGAAGTGTTAGCAGATTTTGACGGCCAGTTGAAATTTTATCCATACAATATACTATATTTGAATGTTTTCATGAACCTATTCGTAGCATAGAGGATTTCAAAATATTAAAATTTAAACCGGATTCTCTAACTCCCGTTATATCTTTTGCTAAGCGTTCAAATGATTCTTATGACCACTACTTATGTTAGTTGCATCATCTGCAAATAATCTCTACCTTTATCTCTATGTTTTATTGGTCACAATAATGATTGCATTATCGTTATAAAACTTGATTCGATGTATACGATAAAAAGATAAAGACGATAATGGACAACGCTGTCGTACTTGTCTTTCGATAGGAAATGCTTCAGACATGTTGCCATTATTAATAATGATACTAGTTGCTTGATGATAGAACAATCAGATCCAGTTTATATCAATTCCCAAATTTCTTAATAGAATCATGGTTACGGTGGTCAAAGGTCATGGTTAAGGCGTAGTCTTAGGAAAGAGATAGCCATATAAGCAAGTTGCTTTCTCCTCAATCCTACATGTATTTTCTTATTGTGATAATTATACTATGTATATTCATTGAAATAAAATATGGTTTAAACTAAGGCGTAGTCTGAGAAGAAAAGAAAACAAGGTTGATTTTTGTCTTCTGCATACTCAATAATGGTCTCGTCCACAATAGTGGAAAGTAA
Source organism: Archivesica marissinica (assembly GCA_014843695.1). Taxonomy (NCBI): domain Eukaryota; kingdom Metazoa; phylum Mollusca; class Bivalvia; order Venerida; family Vesicomyidae; genus Archivesica; species Archivesica marissinica. The sequence goes on along the minus strand of CM026387.1, from coordinate 81,457,877 downwards.
GACTAAGCAGTCACCTTTCCGTCGCATATAGCTTAAAAACGTCCTATGTAATGCTTTGATAACTTGCCTACTGTTTCTAGGGTGTATTCCCTGCCCCCATAACACGCCCCCCCCCAAGAGTGACATTGACCTTGAATTTTGGCCAAAAATTAGTATGATTTCAGAAATGATTTATGTGTATAGAAACCTCAAACATTATAATTTCTCAAACACCGTCACATTAATTGCTTTGAGACTTCACATACACATCCGTGGACTAAGTATCTACACACACAGTAAGTTCTCACACCCAAGAGTGACCTTGAACTTGAAATTAGGGTCAAAATGAGTGATTTCTGAAATTATTTATGCATAAAAAAACATCAAGCAATAACATTTCTCTAAATCAGTCAACGTTATGGCTTTGAACCTTTGCATACACATTCAAGGACTAATTATCTGCACTAACAGTAAATCCCCACCCCCAAGAGTGACAGTGAACGTGCATATTTGCCAAACATATTCCGATTTTAGAAATTAACGGTATTGCTTTGAAACTGTGCATACACATACGAGGACTAATTCTGAACACCAATACTAAGTCATCATCCTAACACTTTAATGTTTAAAAGACATTTTTTTATTCTGCCGAACCTGCACTTATACAGTCAATCGCTCATGGCGAGACACCTTGTGGTGGTGATCTGGTTTTAAAAGTTAACTAACAACAGAGAACATTCATCGTTCGACATTTCACCTGACTGACCACCTGTACACTCGCATAGCTTTCCTGGCTATTGAAATTGAAAGTACCAGTACTATTTAAAGAAATTCTCTGCACAAATTTAACAACGGATTGAAGTAAATTTTATTGGGTGACTAAAGTAGAACTCTTTAAAAAGTTCAGATTTATTTGATACATTTGGTTGGTTGTAGGTTGTAGCCGATGTATTAAAATTGACAGTACCAGAACAAGAAGGCAAGATACAGTTGAGAAACTACACTTTCTCCCAGTTACTGGATTTGCAGAGCAGATTGATGTTGGTGGCAGGAAAGGCAGATAAATCGGAGAGTGTGGACAGGTTCACCATGGTTAGTTCCTTAATCGCAAATCTTTGTTTGACAGCCTGACTTGTATAGCATATTGCATGACATTAGAAATGAGTTTTGAGTATGCAAGCTATTTTTTCATGTCAGCCTATAATTAAATTGTACTAAAGTGTACGTTTATTCTCCGCAGATGTTAATGGGAACGTTTGTGTGGGGGACGATTTGAAGTAGGACTAATTTGGAAACAAATGTCCGTCCTTCCAGATTGTAGCATACCACTATTGTATGGTGTATACTATAATGTCAACATACAAGGCATAATCTATGAATGTTCAATTCAATATAACACAACGTAATACACAACATCCAGGCTGTTAGTTTGACTGTCATGGTTACTTTACCGAGAACAACTACTACGTTGTAATAGATTATATTTGTGTCTTCTCCATACCTGCAATAGATATTCTGAATAATTCACTATATGATAGACTTACACACACTACCCAAACTGGTGGATTTACGGCTACGGTGACATTTTGGTGTGAACACTTGTATGAATGTTTCAAATACATTCTGAGTTGGGTTGTTGTAATTGGTAATCACATTTGGTAATACAATAAATACGTTTACCTTTTATTCTGTATTTATACGACTACTTTTTATTTATGCACTGGGATTACCTTGCAGAATTATTTTGACCATTTCAAATTGTGAATTCGATCCTTTGATACAACAGATTTTTAAATGATTCGAATTTCGGCAGAGTTTTTTTCTATTTCATATGTTATTATTATCGTATCCTAAACAAATGTCTGTTTAAGGAAATATTAATACCCTAGATAATTTCGAGTGTGTTTGTCCATCGATCGTGTACGGCCGGGCATTCCCAGAACAGATGTTCTGTGCTTTCTATGCACATATTACAAAAGTCACTTGGGGAGGATTCAGTTAATTTACTCATATAGAGATACTTGTTTGTTGGAACCACTCTACTTAGATTGATCATTTCTCAGTTTTGTGTCAATTATTGCATTATATGTCATGCATTAGTGTATTGTGCATTTGAGATTGTCGGCACTAAATACTTTTGACCATTTTTGATACGGAGTTTCTACGTTCCATGTTTCTGCCTCCGTGGTCGAGTGGTTAAGGTCGCTGACTTGTATACCACTGTAACCTATCATCACTGATGGTCACGGGTTCGAGCCCCGCTCAGGCCGTGTCTCATTTATATGAAAAAGTTGGCAGTTTCTTATGGAGGTTGGTGCACCCAAGTACTGGTTAACCGCTGGAGCCTGTCCAGGAAATATGTTGTTAGATAAACTGCCATCGGGCGAAATAGCCCGAAATGGTGCTGATGCAGGTGTAAAACCCAAAATACAACATAACATAACGTTCCATGTTCTTTGAATTTATCTGTGTTTGATATAGCAATTTATTAGGTTTCCATAATGCTTTTATTTTTGTAACTTATTTTCCGGTCTTGGCCTAGTAACAATGTTTTGATTTAGTTTATCTTTGTACTTTTTAGGAATATTACTAATCAAAGAGTGGTATTTTAAAAAGTCTTTATTGCGTAGACTGTATTACTTGCTTTGTGAAACATGTAAAAATAATTATGTCTAAAATCAGACAGATTGTCAACATACTTTATTCTGTTATTTAACGATTCTTGATCGTTAACAGGTTTTCCTGTAAATCTGATGTCAAAATTATTCCAACTAATGAGCCGAAAACATAGCAAACGTATCAACCATAGCAACCGTAACAAATGTGGCAAACGTAACACACGTGGCAACCGTAGCAAACGTAGCAACTACCCTGAAACTACAAAATGCGATACTTTAGATATATGATTAAACAATCGTATTTACATTAATTCGAAATATCTATGTACGTAACAGTAACACACGTTTAAACATAGCAAACGTAGCAGCATACGTAGCAACAAACATAGCAAACGTAGCAACCATAGCAACCATAGCAACCGTAGCAACCACCCTGAAAATACACATTGAGTAGACCATATTTTAGATATATGATTAAACAATGGTATCTACATTAACACTCTATATATATATGTACGTACACAGTAACACACGTTGCAAATGTAGACATAGCAAACGTAGCAGCAAACATAGCAAGCGTAGCAACCATAGCAAACGTAGCAACCGTAGCAACCATAGCAACCATATCAACCATAGCAACCACCCTGAAAATACACATTGAGTAGACCATATTTTAGATATATGATTAAACAATGGTATCGACATTAACTCTATATATCTATGTACGTACACAGTAACACACGTTGCAAATGTAGACATAGCAAACGTAGCAACCATAGCAAACGTAGCAACCATAGCAACCACCCTGAAAGTACACATTGAGTATACGATACTTTAGATATATGATTAAACAATCGTATCTACATTTACCTGGATATATCTATGTACCATAGATATATCAACACTCATACAATACATGTAATCAATAGTGAGCATAGCACACAGTCAACATTACTTTCATCAGTAGCTCTATGCCAACTTATACATGCTAGATGTGTCTAGTGGCTATTATCAATACAATAACATACCGATTCCATACACATGACAAATTTACCAGTCTAAGGGATTGAGTGCCTTCATTCAACTTCGCCACACTCCTGAGTCTACACAGTGATAACCTGGTGCTGTAAGGTAGGAGGAACAATGCATATTATACAGTGGGTAAAGTTTAGAGAATATAGTATGTAGTTTACAAGATACAAAGATACCATGCATACAGACGGATCTGTAGTTCAGTGGTAACACACTGGACTGGTAATCCAGGGATCGCATGTTCGATCCCCCGTCTGACCCTAATAAAATTAACAGTCTTTCAGATGGGACAGTAAGCCGAGGTCGCGTGTTGGTGTTATACACTGTGTACATAAAAGAACCAGAGGAGAGTCTGGAATGGGTCGCTCTGTCTGTATCATTGCACTATCTTCCAATAATCTAATGGGATCTGATATGTAGTTTGTACAATAGTCATAATGGGATCTGATATGTATCTGTACAATAGACATAGTGCAATATGATATGTATCTGCACAATAGACATAATGGGATATGATATGTATCTGCACAATAGACATAATGGGATATGATATGTATCTGCACAATAGACATAATGGGATATGATATGTATCTGTACAATAGACATAATGCGATCTGATATGTATCTGTAAAATAGACACAATGTGATCTGATATGTACTGTACAAAAAAAACAAACAAAATAGACATAATGGGATCTGATATATATCTGTACAATATATATAATGGGATCTGATATGTATCTGTACAATAGATATAATGCGATCTGATATGTATCTGTACAATAGACATAATGTGATCTGATATGTATCTGTACAATAGACATAATGTGATCTGATATATCTGTACAATAGACATAATGGAATCTAATATGTAGTTAGTACAATAGACATAATGTAATCTAATATGTAGTTTGTACAATAGACATAATGGGATCTGATATGTAGTTAGTACAATAGACATAATGTAATCTAATATGTAGTTTGTACAATAGACATAATGGGATCTGATATGTAGTTTGTACAATAGAAATAATGGAATCTGATATGTAGTTTGTACACTAGACATAATGGAATCTGATATGTAGTTTGTACACTAGACATAATGGAATCTGATATGTAGTTTGTACAATAGACATAATGGAATCTGATATGTAGTTTGTACAATAGACAGAATGGAATCTGATATGTAGTTTGTACAATAGAAATAATGGAATCTGATATGTAGTTTGTACAATAGACATAATGGAATCTGATATGTAGTTTGTACAATAGACATAATGGAATCTGATATGTAGTTTGTACACTAGACATAATGGGATCTGATATGTATTTTGTGCAGTTTTGATGGATTTTTTTGCAGATATTCGACAGTATTACCAGACTGAGCAGTGTGTACATGAAGCTTTGTTCTTCTGGATGTGTGCTATTCAAGGATTGGACAGCACGATTTTTCTGTGATCCCAACCCCAACCGACCAGTTTGTGTTGTGATGGAATTTGGACAGGGTGAAGGAGTACCACAGTTGAAGGTATGATCTGCAAATCATATTTGTTTGTAATCTGAATCTCACATTCACCTGTACATAGGAATAGCCTACATTGCCACTTCTGTCTATGGTACAAGATGATCCTAGTGGCGATCTTTCACTTATACCCCAAAACAGTTTACATATACCGATAAAATAGTTACAACAATTGAATTCATTTACAAACAAATACACAATATAAATAGAATGTTATATGACTGGTGATTTTAAACCATATTTTATGAAACGAAATATTCCAAAATGAGTTTAATAAAATATGGTATGAAATCAAGTAACACCAGTAACCATAAATTTGAAAAAGAAACGTTTCTGCTTGCCTGTAATTTGAGCAATATTGCATCTCAAAGATACATCTCAAAGAAATCTGTAAGGTGCATTCGTACGCTGTAGTAAATAGTCTTCGATAATCAAACAAACAGCTCCACGCAAAAATGCGACACAATACTGTTGACAACTAGTGCATATTTAACAGTTTATTGATTTTCAACGGTAGAGTTGCAAATTATAGGTCAAAAGCAAGCAGTCATGTCGCGACCAATCAGAATCCTTCCAGGTGTTATTACGTGTATGGTAATATAAGAACTTATATCTATAAGATGAATGAAATCCCTAATTAAATAGTAATGTTCTTCCGGGTTACTGTGTTGTGTCGGTTTTGTTATTATCCTGTCACTGGTCACTCATGTTACGTCCGGGTTGTGTTTACACAGTCCATGTTCCCAATCCAATTTGTGTCAATACATTGTCGCCCCGGAAGTGAATATGTGGATATCGTCCTTTGACAGGTAGTCCACACATCGGCTGTATCTTGATGCCTGTAACAACTTCCCAAGGTTGCAAGTAGCTGCAATATACGTATGCCATATTTTAATAATAGTACACATTATGCATGATATGTTGTAAGTTCATACCATTGACTTCCTATGTCTAGATGGTCTAGTCCAACAGTTGTAGTAACAGTTCATACATCCACTTGACTTTCAAGTCTTTTTCACAAGTTGTAGTACCAGTTCATGTACCGGCCGGGTGCCGTACCATATATCGGATGGGTGCTGTACCATATATCTGATGTGTGCCGTATCATATATCTTGCAAAAGCCTTATCATACTGTGACGTATATCTTGTATGCATTCATGACACAATAAAGTCAATATGTTCAATGAAAGCAGCACTGTACAATTAAGTAGACTCCCCATTCATTCAGAAGCAACAATTTCTAAAATCAATGTAAACTTGTCAATAATTTCTACTAGTTATAAAAACTAGTGACAAAACCGGCTGTATAATGATTAAAACATTTGAAAATTCTGCCTCGTAGCCAAGAATGAATGCAATAATTTAAATCTTGCAAATTCTTGAAACTATTGACAGTGTTAAAATAACTGTAAAATGAACAGTATAGAAAATCCACTTACTTTAAATCCGCCATACATTTATACATATGTCTTCCTGTTGCCCTCATACGCTATGCGTAAGTCTTGTATTCATCGTGTCCATATCCAGTTATTGTAGTGCTTTTATCAAGAGCTTTCGTGCCTCCCAACTATTGCATACAAAACATGAACATTAGATCTCATTTAGCCATGGTTTGGCAATCACTAGCACACAAATAAAACTATTTTATTCCTGTCTAATTTGAACCATGCAGTGCATTAAACTGTCCCAATATAACATACATGAAGTTTGGCGTCAATTATGTCGCTATACACACAAGGAATATCACATGATAAACTTAATAATTGTATCTTTGAATATGGGTTTTCATGGATAATCCTAATAAGTGGGGGCTCCGACCTAAAGTTTAAAATACTTTGTGATGATATTACACCTTGTTGTTTAATAACGATTGAATTTTGGGAAGGCTTGTTATTTAATGTTGGTTATGATGCGTGGTTGGCCATTTTGCTATGTTACACAAACACATTATATCATATTTGTCTTAGACTTTGTTAGCATACTCATTATTTGATTAATGGATTTAATACAATGTATTACTATTTAAGTTCTCCAGCTGGCTTCCGATAGGTCGTTGGTCCTGCCCGTGCCTGAAATACTGCTCCGAGGTTCATCTCACCAATACTAGCTGGAGAATTGTCTTCTGACTTAAGCTATTAGTGTGACTTTAAACCTCCTCAAAAACAAACAAACAGACTACTATGTAAAATGCATTGTCTAATGGGTTTCATATGCAATACAATAAGGTTCAATCAAATGCCTTGGTCAGTTAAACCAATAGTCTCCCTTATGGGAATGGATTCCATCAGGAATGAGAACTACTAGTCTAAAATTGTGTAAGAATTATTTCAGAATCAAAGTAAAATTAATTGTAATGAACTAAGCTAATCTATTACAGTTCATCTTTAGCTTCAAATCTTCACCCCCCCCTCCGAAACCCTCTAAACTGAAACCTTTCCACATCAAACTTCTCCTCTCGTCCGAATGCCGTTTGCTTTAGAGGTATTTCAAGTTCAAACACTATTATTTTAACACATCTTGGAAGTAAATAAATTACGATATTATTATTAATAACTAATTAGTATTTATTCGGTATGAATATTTTAGATACTCAACTACTCTCTTGTTTTACCAATGCTACTTCTTTATAGAATTGTTTAAATCTAATTAATTCCCCGGCGATATAGCCCGAAATGGTGCTGATGCAGGGTAAAACCCGAAATATAATATATTAAATCTAATTAATGAAATTAATTTGTTGCATTATTTACAGGGTAGACGTTCAGAATCAGAAGACATAAAAGACATAATACCAGAGTTGGCCAACTGCATGGAGATATGCCTGAATGATTGGCTCCAACACATCAAGGAGAAACGCAAGGAATATTTCCACCTGAATTATTTCACAGTGGACCAGCTGGTTATCCTTCAGAGGGAGCTTGTGAAAGTGGGGTCCACCAATGAACCCTCCCATCTAGTCTATCCTTTACTATGTGTTGTAAAGGAAAATTGCTCTCCAGGTGGATATATATTATATTTTGGCCTCATATCATGTGTGCTTCTTGCAACTATCTTTTTACGTTTATTTCCTGATCTCTTTGAATTAAAGTAATGCTTGTATCCAAATATGTTGAACATGAGAACTAAGCAGTGTTAAAAGGTTTAGAATTAGAGTTTGAGAATTAGAGTTTGATTTAACAGATTTATTAAATTCAATAATGTGAATATGACTGTTGCAATATGTATATAGTCTTGTTTTTAATATTATTCATGATGTGGTACTGCTCAATGAGCAATTTGTGGTTTAATTTTATGTACAGCTGACTTGTTAGATGCCATGGCAGCTGCAAAGGAGGAGATAGATGGTGATACAGAGGTGAAAGCTGATGGAGATGATTCTGGCAACAGTGATGTTGAAATGCATGCCGATTCAACTGAGGATGAAAAAGAACAGTATTTTGTGTATGAACTGGTGCAGGCAGGGTATGATCAAGCACTTGCAGTTAAGGCACTGCAGTATGTGGACTCAAAGGATGTCACTGCAGGTAATTATATTACTTTGCATACATTTAAGATATGTACTGTTTGAATCCAAATGATCCATTTATGTTCATAATGTGAGACATTCATTCTCTACATGACTTTTGTAATAAGCCTCATGTGAAAATACAACAAACATAAATATAGATAATACAATGATGCAACAAGCAGACAATGAAATAAACACAAGGCATACAATATACATTCAATAATAAATCTAGGTCATATATATGTGTAATGGCTATATAGATACTCATTATCATTTAATGAATCTTGCATACATTTCTAGCACCCAATGTACATGTACATAGTCATAGGAGAAGGTGTTTAGCTATACAACCACCTAGTTAGATATTATCTTCATTGATGAGTTGCATATATATATATAATACTATCCATTATTATTTAATATTGGAGTATTACATTAAATCCTATGCTAAATGTATGAAATTAATAATTTTAATTAGTAAGATCTTGTTGTATAAGTGTGCGTTTTACGTAAGATATAAACTCAAGCTTATCAATAATAGTTCGGCGCTACGTGTATGGGATCGTTTTCGCCTTATACCCTATATATAATGAAAGTAAACCTCCATTACACTGCATAATTGATGTATCATATTTGTGACAAATAACAACTTTACATTAACATGTAGAATATGTTGATATACAATGCTTATGTAGCTTGAACATTAAAAATAGAAGTTTCGTTTGATATTAACCAAAATGTATAGGCATCAATGCATAAACATGACAGACTGTATGTATATTTGAACCGTAAGAGTGCCATAAACAATTAATAATGTAAAAACGAAGTCATGGATATATATATATCGATTCAATGTATAATTAAACATTCTATAAAAAAGCACATAATTATATAATAATTAAGCACTCAGATGGAAGATCAAACGAAGCTTAATAATTATACTCTCATATCAATACTGATCGTAATTCAAATGCTTTAAAAATGAATATACTTAGTGTTTTGATAACAGGCTGACATTTACTATTAAAGAGAGTTTGCAATTTATGCATACTCGGATTGGACCAGTATAATCTTGAAATGTATTCTTTCATAGATCATTATATAAGGAACGTTTAATGATAAAATTGTCCTCGTCTTCGAGTATATCACATGAACTACATTTGATTTCCTCACGCGGAATGCTGTGTGGACGATGCCATCTGCCAGTTTCAATAGAAAGGCTATGTGAGGACAACACCAATCTTGCCATTGCTACTCTATATTTGCATGGTAATATAACCCAGTCTTTATCGACAAAGCAGTGTGCATATAATAACGTGTTTATGTTCGTGAAATACAGGTATAGTCTGGTGCATGGACCACGAAGACAGTGTAATGTCTGATGATGATGTTCAATCATTGACTGAGAACATTAATAACGATGCGACGGATCACCTTCCACAGAGACAGGCCTTTCACGGATGGAACCAGTCACAGACGGACATGCAAATGATGATCTTGACTAACATAGCCGGATTGAAAAAGCAGAAGTATGTGATGTGACTTTTTATAATGCCAGATTTTATATGTATATGTATGCCAATAGAATGATCTGTATATGTATGCCAATAGATTGATCTGTATATGTATGCCAATAGATTGATCTGTATATGTATGCCAATAGATTGATCTGCCAATAGATTGATCTGTATATGTATGCCAATAGATTGATCTGTATATGTATGCCAATAGATTGATTTGTATATGTATGCCAATAGTTGATCTGTATATGTATGCCAATAGATTGATCTGTATATGTATGCCAATAGATTGATCTGTATATGTATGCCAATAGATTGATCTGTATATGTATGCCAATAGATTGATCTGCCAATAGATTGATCTGTATATGTATGCCAATAGATTGATCTGTATATGTATGCCAATAGATTGATCTGTATATGTATGCCAATAGATTGATCTGCCAATAGATTGAACTGTATATGTATGCCAATAGATTGATCTGTATATGTATGCCAATAGATTGATCTGTATATGTATGCCAATAGATTGATCTGTATATGTATGCCAATAGATTGATCTGCCAATAGATTGATCTGTATATGTATGCCAATAGATTGATCTGTATATGTATGCCAATAGATTGATCTGCCAATAGATTGATCTGTATATGTATGCCAATAGATTGATCTGTATATGTATGCCAATAGATTGATCTGTATATGTATGCCAATAGATTGATCTGTATATGTATGCCAATAGATTGATCTGCCAATAGATTGATCTGTATATGTATGCCAATAGATTGATCTGTATATGTATGCCAATAGATTGATCTGTATATGTATGCCAATAGATTGATCTGTATATGTATGCCAATAGATTGATCTGTATATGTATGCCAATAGATTGATCTGTATATGTATGCCAATAGATTGATCTGTATATGTATGCCAATAGATTGATCTGTATATGTATGCCAATAGATTGATCTGTATATGTATGCCAATAGATTGATCTGTATATGTATGCCAATAGATTGATCTGTATATGTATGCCAATAGATTGATTTGTATATGTATGCCAATAGATTGATCTGTGTCAGTGGGTTCAACATTATTATTAATTAATTCACTAATGTTAAGATTATTACCAACCAATCCAAAACATTGCAAACAAATTACTTCCCATGTACAACATAATTGATTTTCATTTTTTATATGTAATTTATTTATGATTTATATACAATCTACGAGTATGTACATCTACAAGTACATAATATAAACATTTCATATACAACATGTATCGTAAGAAATTGTCATAGAATTTGTTTTTAGCTCTCATATACTCTCACTCTCTCACTTTCTCACTTTCTCGTGCCAAACACTCTCACTTCCATACAAACAGCATCAACATACGCCCGATATCAACATGTACATAAGCAAATTTAATATGTCTACGAGCTACTTCTTCTGTATTCCAAATATATCTCTATATACATTTGTTGGAATAAGAATATAATTAAGACATAAAACCAACAGAAAAATTAACATTATGGGGAATTTGTTCCATTTTGTATTATGCTTTTCCAATTTGTCATGCATCAATGCGATAGTTTTTCCAATTTGTCATGCATCAATGCGATAGTTTTTTTATATTTCCCTTCAACCATTTAGGTATTTGATAAATAGTTCTATATATGGACTTAATTTGTTAATTATACTTATTTAGCTAAGACAATAATGAAATTGTTTGAATCCTTTTCTGCGGTGTCTATTGTTATTAAGCAACAGATTGTTTCATAATTTATATCTCTCTGAACACTATTGATAATCAGGTTGAATTTAGGTTGTCTCTTGTATTGCAATAATTATGTTGCGAAATTTCTCAATACACATTCACTGCATTTCCATCTTTATCTGAGTTAGCACAGCATTTAATAACATTATTTACATTCTACAATTTTTGTTTACAGCGATATTGGCTCTGAGCCATTGATCAACGAGCTTACAGCACTATGGAGAAAGTTTCTAGAGTGTATATCATCCAATATTCGAGACTATCTCAGTCTGGAACATCTTGGTCTCATCTTGAAATATCTAGCCAGGACAAGTAAGTAGGAAGTATATATTTCAGATAGAGATTTAGGTATGTTAACGGCTTACGGTTTAAGTTAAGATTGTATCTGATTCAATCAGATAGAGATTTAGGTATGTTAATGGCTTACGGTTTAAATTAAGATTGTATCTGATTCTATCAGATAGAGATTTAGGTATGTTAACGGCTTACGGTTTAAGTTAAGATTGTATCTGATTCTATCAGATAGAGATTTAGGTATGTTAATGGCTTACGGTTTAAGTTAAGATTCTATCAGATAGAGATTTAGGTATGTTAACGGCTTACGGTTTAAGTTAAGATTGTATCTGATTTTATCAGATAGAGATTTAGGTATGTTAACGGCTTACGGTTTAAGTTAAGATTGTATCTGATTCAATCAGATAGAGATTTAGGTATGTTAATGGCTTACGGTTTAAATTAAGATTGTATCTGATTCTATCAGATAGAGATTTAGGTATGTTAACGGCTTACGGTTTAAGTTAAGATTGTATCTGATTCTATCAGATAGAGATTTAGGTATGTTAATGGCTTACGGTTTAAGTTAAGATTCTATCAGATAGAGATTTAGGTATGTTAACGGCTTACGGTTTAAGTTAAGATTGTATCTGATTTTATCAGATAGAGATTTAGGTATGTTAACGGCTTACGGTTTAAGTTCAGATTATATCTGATTATATTTTATGTAATGCCATTGAATACTCAGTTGTAATAGAAACAAATGTTGAGCCTGTATATCCTAGCATCTGTGTATAAGCCTTTCAGCGCATGCATATCCTAGTATATGGGCGTTTACAAAACCTGTATTATGTATATCCTAGTGCACACCAATACACATATAGTAGTATATACAGGTACTGTACACACCAATACACATATAGTAGGATATACAGGCACAATACACCAATACACATATAGTAGTATATACAGGTACTGTACACACCAATACACATATAGTAGTATATACAGGCACAATACACCAATACACATATAGTAGTATATACAGGTACTGTACACACCAATACACATATAGTAGTATATACAGGTACTGTACACACCAATACACATATAGTAGGATATACAGGCACAATACACACCAATACACATATAGTAGTATATACATGTACTGTACACACCAATACACATATAGTAGTATATACAGGCACTGTACACACCAATACACATATAGTAGTATATACAGGCACTGTACACACCAATACACATATAGTAGGATATACAGGCACTGTACACACCAATACACATATAGTAGTATATACAGGCACTGTACACACCAATACACATATAGTAGTATATACAGGCACTGTACACACCAATACACATATAGTAGGATATACAGGTACTGTACACACCAATACACATATAGTAGGATATACAGGCACTGTACACACCAATACACATATAGTAGGATATACAGGTACTGTACACACCAATACACATATAGTAGTATATACAGGTACTGTACACACCAATACACATATAGTAGTATATACAGGCACTGTACACACCAATACACATATAGTAGGATATACAGGCACTGTACACACCAATACACATATAGTAGGATATACAGGCACTGTACACACCAATACACATATAGTAGGATATACAGGTACTGTACACACCAATACACATATAGTAGTATATACAGGTACTGTACACACCAATACACATATAGTAGTATATACAGGCACTGTACACACCAATACACATATAGTAGGATATACAGGCACTGTACACACCAATACACATATAGTAGTATATACAGGCACTGTACACACCAATACACATATAGTAGGATATACAGGTACTGTACACACCAATACACATATAGTAGTATATACAGGCACTGTACACACCAATACACATATAGTAGTATATACAGGCACTGTACACACCAATACACATATAGTAGGATATACAGGCACTGTACACACCAATACACATATAGTAGGATATACAGGCACTGTACACACCAATACACATATAGTAGGATATACAGGCACTGTACACACCAATACACATATAGTAGTATATACAGGTACTGTACACACCAATACACATATAGTAGGATATACAGGCACTGTACACACCAATACACATATAGTAGGATATACATGTACTGTACACACCAATACACATATAGTAGGATATACAGGCACTGTACACACCAATACACATATAGTAGTATATACAGGTACTGTACCCACGAATACACATATAGTAGTATATACAGGTACTGTACCCACCAATACACATATAGTAGTATATACAGGTACTGTACACACGAATATACATATAGTAGTATATACAGGCACTGTACAAACGAATACACATATAGTAGTATATACAGGCACTGTACACACGAATACACATATAGTAGTATATACAGGCACTGTAGACACGAATACACATCTACTAGTAATCACACCATCAAACCAATTGTGTTCTTCTATTATGGAATGTTTATGTTAATGTTAATGATAAAGACTAGCTAGGGTGTTTGAGAAACATAATGGGATGTGGGAGAGTCAAACTGGATCTGGCAGAGACTTAATGGGTGTGGGAGAAACATAATTAGATGTGGCAAGAGATATAATTCTGTGTTTGTTGTGTGGTGGAGACATAATGGGGTGTGGTAACCATATAAGTCTGTGTTTGTTGTGTGGTAGAGACATAATGGGGTGTGGGAAGACATATAATTCTGTGTTTGTTGTGTGGTAGAGACATAATGGGGTGTGGGAAGACATATAATTATGTATTTGTTGTTGGTAGAGACATAATGGGGTGTGGGAAGACATATAATTCTGTGTTTGTTGTGTGGTAGAGACATAATGGGGTGTGGGAAGACATATAATTATGTATTTGTTGTGTGGTAGAGACATAATGGGTGTGGGAAGACATATAATTCTGTGTTTGTTGTGTGGTAGAGACATAATGGGTATGGGAAGACATATAATTCTGTGTTTGTTGCGTGGTAGAGACATACTGGGAGTGGGAAGACATATAATTCTGTGTTTGTTGCGTGGTAGAGACATACTGGGAGTGGGAAGACATATAATTCTGTGTTTGTTGTGTGGTAGAGACATAATGGGGTGTGGTAACCATATATGTCTGTGTTTGTGGTGTGGTAGAGACATAATGGGGTGTGGGAAGACATATAAGTCTGTGTTTGTGGTGTGGTAGAGACATAATGGGGTGTGGGAAGACATATAACTCTGTGTTTGTGGTGTGGTAGAAACATAATGGGGTGTGGGAAGACATATAATTATGTGTTTGTTGTGTGGTAGAGACATACTGGAGTGTGGGAAGACATTATTCTGTTTTGGTGGATAGCAGTCTTCTAGAATTTTAACTGATTTAAATGTGCTTTTTCTGTTTATTTATAGATACCAACAAGATATCTAGATGTCTTCCTCCAGGGTTTAAGGAAGGTCAGCCGAACCTGATCATTTGTCCATCTGGTATGCTTTCTTTTTCATATTTTGTTTTATAATATTATATTCTCACAATATCCTTTTATTAATAGGAGACTAATGTCTACGAGTGTTGTTAAGAATAGTCCACATGTGTTCTATTAATTAATAATATATTATTTATGGATATTCAAAGCAATAAAAATTAACACTTAGTTTGGACATATAAATGTGTTTGTACACATACAAACACATGACAATTATAAAAATGTGAATATACTAATGCATTGTGTAGTCATTTTCAGATGTATGTGGAATTGGAAATACTATATTACCATACAGTGCCATGAATTCTAAATGTGTGCAAATAAAGCGGTGAATATTTCCAACAGGTGATGTCTTGATGACCACACTATCTGTCTACATGATGGATAAAGCCCAGCCTCTGCCTCAATCAGACGAAATACTTGTGTGTACAGCTAACACAACAACGGATGAAGTGAGTGGTCCATTGTAGCATGACGAGCTAGCACAAACAGTAATGTGATACAGTGAAACCCTATAAATCGAACGGCCACTGGACCATAGGCAATGTTCGGTTTGGAGGGGTTTTCGGCTTAGAGTGATTTTCATTGTGGGGTAGATTAAGTTAACAATTCAAGTTTGCAATGCAATATATATATGATAATGTTGTACTTGTGATGCTATATACTATTGAATAATGTATTTAATAATTTGTTATATAGCCGAGGTATGTAATACATATAATAATGCTGTATATGTATACTTGTTATCCACTGGCCGAATCTTGTTATCTTCGTTTTCGAACAAGATAGACTGATGGTGGAACAGCGTTGTAGCGTTGCATAGTATTCAGAATGTGCATATGGAGTGCAAAATTTGGTCTTGAGATGGCATTTATCAACATTAAAAAAAAAGACTTATTTTCGCTATAATTGGGAGAAAATAGCAATTACGCACAGATATAAATGCGTATGTTTTCTATATGTTTGTGCTAGCATACATACTATTTATGTTATATTATGTGTGTTCTCATGTGATTGGAAAGTTGAATGGAATTTAATTAATGAATCTATGTATATGTCATGTAATAATAATCTACAATGCCGCTCTGAATTAAATAAATGGATGCGTTCTGATTTACAAATATGACCACATGTAAATTTATATTTATAATATTTAACATTTAGCAATGAATATGGTTACGAAGGGTTTACTGCTCGGCCATGTTATACAACTTTGCAACAACTTCAATTTTGTATGTTTGGTTTTGTGTTTTGTTGCGTCTTTTGACCTTCTCCTTGTTAGAAATAAAGAACTATTTTGCTTTAATTATAAGACACATATCAGATAAATATTACATGTATTTACACATAGATATAAATATAAATGGCTGTGGGAGCTCAATTGTATAAAATGTATGCTTTATGTTTGCACTGTTCGCTAACTGTATATAATATGTATGTATGTCCTCATGGGCTTGACAGCCTATTGGAATTTAATAAAATAAACTAAACTATATTCTGCAACCAGTCCAATAATTGAGCATGCCGTTTCAGATTGATATATTCTGCAACCAGTCCAATAATTAAGCATGCTGTTTCAGGTTGATATATTCTGGAACCAGTCCAATAATTAAGCATACTGTTTCAGGTTAATATATTCTGCAACCAGTCCAATAAATGAGCATGCTGTTTCAGATTGATATATTCTGCAACCAGTCCAATAATTGAGCATGCTGTTTCAGGTTGATATATTCTGCAACCAGTCCAATAATTGAGCATGCTGTTTCAGGTTGATATATTCTGCAACCAGTCCAATAATTGAGCATGCTGTTTCAGATTGATATATTCTGCAACCAGTCCAATAATTGAGAATGCTGTTTCAGATTGATCTATTCTGCAACCAGTCCAATAATTGAGCATGCTGTTTCAGGTTGATATATTCTGCAACCAGTCCAATAATTGAGCTTGCTGTTTCAGGTTGATATATTCTGCAACCAGTCCAATAATTGAGCATGCTGTTTCAGATTGATATATTCTGCAACCAGTCCAATAATTGAGCATACTGTTTCAGGTTAATATATTCTGCAACCAGTCCAATAAATGAGCATGCTGTTTCAGGTTGATATATTCTGCAACCAGTCCAATAATTGAGCATGCTGTTTCAGGTTGATATATTCTGCAACCAGTCCAATAATTGAGCATGCTGTTTCAGGTTGATATATTCTGCAACCAGTCCAATAATTGAGCATACTGTTTCAGGTTAATATATTCTGCAACCAGTCCAATAAATGAGCATGCTGTTTCAGGTTGATATATTCTGCAACCAGTCCAATAATTGAGCATGCTGTTTCAGGTTGATATATTCTGCAACCAGTCCAATAATTGAGCATGCTGTTTCAGATTGATATATTCTGCAACCAGTCCAATAATTGAGCATGCTGTTTCAGGTTGATATATTCTGCAACCAGTCCAATAATTGAGCATGCTGTTTCAGGTTGTATATTCTGGAGACGTGCTATCTTTGATGGAAGCAGTAAGATTCACTGTCTCGTGAATGCGGATATGCTAAATTACGATGTGAGCGAAGCTGCAGAGAGGTGCCTAGAGGAATATCTCCTAGATGTACATTACACAGGTTTGTTTGCTTTATTGAGCTCACATAGTTTTGAATGAAGGCCACACACAAACAACACCAACAAAAACCCACAAAAGCATACTATTAAATCAGATAACCTCAGAAACATATCTGAACCAACAGACACTCTAATAATTATATATGTAATGAAAAAATATCACGACCCCTTGAAATATTTACTAGACATATAGACAAAGACATTGCCAGAAAACATCCGGAACAGATTCAGACTTTCTGCACCAGTGCCACAACAAACAAAAAAAAAAACAAAATAATTGTTCATATATGTATACAAAACGATACTATTTATACACCAGTACCATAATGTACCATTTTCGCTTTCGTGAACCTATGTTTTTTAGATGTGTATATTTATATTAAGCCCAGAATAACTATTACACTTTCCTTGACAGGCCAAGGTTATGATATATTCACAAACACAAAAACAACACCACAAAAAACACACCATGATGTATGTAACTCTTCAGAAATGGAGGAATAAAAGATAATATATATATACACAGGTTTGTTTGCTTTATTGAGCTCACATAGTTTTGAATGAAGGAATTATACCAGCTATGTTGAGTTAATTAACTGAAATAATTGAAGAACTACTATAAAATTATTGAATAATCTTGTTTAGAGGAGATACCAGTTTCATTTGTTTAATAGTGACAGTAGCTGTTGCAAATATTTCTATTTAAATTTCATGTATAAATCTGCTCTGTTGACCATTCCAATTGAGTAGTTTGAATGTGTAATTTAATATTGCAGAATTGAAGTACAGGCTACTTGTGATCTGTGGTTCGGACAACGAATACAGATCTACTATCGTATCATCATTGGATAAGTTCAAACGACAAGCATTAGCCACAAACACAAAACATCTACGTGACTATTTGTCGGCTAAGCTGACCATACAGCAACATATGTTTTCTGGAATCAGACCTGCAGCCGATGTTGATAAAGAAAGGTACTCAATATATAGATACGTAAAACGTTACTTAAGATGGTATTAACATAGTCTATTGCACATAATATTTATTGCTTGTAATTTCAAAAACTTATACCGGTATATTATTTTTCTGTAGTCATTGTTTCATCGATTAAATATTTGTAGTGGAATAACTGAAGGTAGGAACAATGACTTACACCAATCTGAATTCTGAAGATATTTAAGTAATGAAATACAACCTTTGGTAGGTGTAGATATATCAGGGAAATACAAAGTTAATGTAATTGATGTTCAATAGATCCTCAGTACGTGTCATCAAATCGTGGAGAGCTGGTGTGGGAAAAACCTTATTTAAACAAAGAAGGGAAGGGGAACTGTCGAGTCTGAACAGAAAGGCAGTACAATCAGAGACGGTGTCTATACCTCTACAAGAGAAAATAATAGACGTACACTATGTGATACAGAGACTACTAGAACATACAACCAAGCCAGGAGAAGTAGCAGCCAGGATCTTCCATATTGATGTGTCACATGAAGTAAGTTTGCATAGATGAATAGAGAAAGCCCAAACTAAAATACACAATACTGTGTAAGTATTAGTTATTGCAATTAGCAAAAACAATAACCAATATTTAAATATACCGTCCATACTCGCCTATACGATCTCGCCTATAAGGCGGCACCCTGAAACTATTGGTCCTGAAACATGTGGGTTTGGCATGCACTTGCATATAAGACGGGTTCATAAAAGTATAAATTGCATGTTTGGCCAGTGAAAGTTAAATCGGTCGAGTGGTTAAGGTCGCTGACTTGTATACCACTGTAACCTATCATCTCTGATGATCACGGGTTCGAGCCCCGCTCAGATCGTGTCTCATTTATATGAATAAGTTGGCAGTTTCTTACGGAGGTTGGTGCACTGTACTGGTTAACCGCTGGAGCCTGCCCAGGAAAGGTGTTCTTAGGTAAGCTGCCCGTCGCTCAAATTGGAAACCGGTAACGACTTTAAATAAACTTAAATACAAAAAAAGAAAGTTGAAGAAATGTTCTTTGCCATGGTGCTTTTTTTCTAAAATGTAATAATGGATACCATACCGGTAAGTTTTTGTTTAAAATTGGGATGCAACGTATCATTTTGTTTTGTTTTTGTTGTTGTTTTTTCCTCTCTTTTATTCATTATGTACGAAGTCAATCAGCATAAACATATAACACTAATACTAGAATGTGGATTGATTTCTAGGAATATGAATCAATAGAATAGTTATTATAATACAGTTGTTTACAATGAAAGTTCTCTGATAGTGTTCAGCATTTTTGCAATAAATTGGTTGTATACATTCTTATACTTGTAATACGCCGCTATCATTTTAATTTCACTTTTAAACAATTTGAAAATTCTCCAATTCTCATTACAAATGTATGATTTGTAAATGCTAAAACCAACACTCATGATCAATATTGATGAAAAGGTATTGGGGATCAGAATATATATATATATATCCCAAAATAATAAATTTTAAGCTTTGGTTATTTCTTTGGATTCCACACATGTTGAATAGATTTTGTACTTTATTCCAGAATATATTCACTGCAGCGTGGATGGCAACGTATCGTATTCGAATATAAAATTAGCAATTTCATTGTATTTTTTCTCATGTAAAATGTTACTGCATATTCAATTCAATTCAATAAATTTATTGCATTAAATATGACAACATACTTATAGCAAAGAATACATATATAAACAAAGTACAATGGAAAGACATGGATACATTTTCAGAAAACCATAGATGATTATGTTTAAAATAAAAATAAAAAATTAATTTCTTACTAAATTTGCGTAATATATAAATTTGGACAGGTTTTGAACAATGTTCCTATTAGTATTATGTGTAAGTAAGGTAATAAACCTTTGTTTGGTAGGCCAAGTATAATAGTAGCGTTTCAGATATTTTTTTCTTAAATTTCTAAATTTAGGACAAATAAGAAGAAAATGATACTCGCTTTCAATCATTCTATAATTACAATGTATACAGATACGTTCATTCCGTGGTACGTTTGTGTAACGCCCTCGTTCTATTGCTAGGTCATGGGATGAGGTCCGGAACTTGGTTAAAGATATTCTAAATTTAGGTTCTAGTATAATGTCGAGATATTTTTCTAACTGAAATTCATGTTTAAACAAGTTATACGTTTCAAGACGAGTAGAGTTATTGATTGATGAATACCACTGTTGATGATACATATCAAGTATTCGTTGTTTTATTATATTAAAATTGATAAGCATATTGAACTGATTTTGCCATATATATGTTAAACCATGTTCATCAAGAATGGTTTTAATTTTGTATGCCCAATTATTACCATTATATAAGAGTCCTGCATTTGTATCATTCTTGAGCATATTGTAAGTTTTAAACAATATTGTCTTATTGTCTAGAGTAAGTAATTTTATCCAGTATTTAATTAATAGTATTTTCCTATGAATATTCATTGGTATTCTACCCAATTCCCCATAGAGAGCTACATTTGTGTAGCGCTTTACACATAGTATTATTCTACAAAATTTTGTATGTACAATTTCAATGTCTGGTCCGGCATGGTGACCCCATATCTCGGCACAATAATTAAGGGTTGACGATACAAGTGAATCAAATAAGTATATTCTTTGAGAAACAGGTAATTCTAACTGGTTATAAACAGTGAATAAATTATGTAATGAAAATTGAGCATGTTGTGCAATACGTTGTTGAGTGCGATTCCAATTGCCATTTTTAAACAAATGAACACCAAGATATTTAAATGACTGTACAATATCAATAAGTGAGTTGTAGATGAAAAAATCATATGATGTATGACGACCATTTTCAAATATCATAATTTTAGTTTTATTAATATTTAACTTAAGGTCCCAAGTATTACAATAAATCTCTAAGTCATTTAACAATGATTGTAATGTTTGAGGCTCGTAAGCGAATAATGCTCCATCATCAGCGAATAATAGTAAAAATATATTTATATCATCAATGCTCAATATTCCATTTAAATTAGAATTAATATTTCCCAGAATATCATTCAAGAAGAAAAGACATAGGATACTGCTAGCGG
>CM026387.1:81336026-81434444 GCA_014843695.1 Archivesica marissinica | reverse complement strand
TGTTACATTGGTGGGTTAGTATTATGTTACATTGGTGGGTTAGTATTATGTTACATTGGTGGGTTAGTATTATGTTACATTGGTGGGTTAGTATTATGTTACATTGGTGGGTTAGTATTATGTTACATTGGTGGATTAGTATTATGTTACATTGGTGGGTTAGTATTATGTTACATTGATTAGTATTATGTTACATTGTGGGTTAGTATTATGTTACATTGGTGGATTAGTATTATGTTACATTGGTGGGTTAGTATTATGTTACATTGGTGGGTTAGTATTATGTTACATTGGTGGGTTAGTATTATGTTACATTGGTGGGTTAGTATTATGTTACATTGGTGGGTTAGTATTATGTTACATTGGTGGGTTAGTATTATGTTACATTGGTGGGTTAGTATTATGTTACATTGGTGGATTAGTATTATGTTACATTGGTGGGTTAGTATTATGTTACATTGATTAGTATTATGTTACATTGGTGGGTTAGTATTATGTTACATTGGTGGGTTAGTATTATGTTACATTGGTGGGTTAGTATTATGTTACATTGATTAGTATTATGTTACATTGGTGGGTTAGTATTATGTTACATTGATTAGTATTATGTTACATTGGTTAGTATTATGTTACATTGGTTAGTATTATGTTACATTGGTGGGTTAGTATTATGTTACATTGGTGGATTAGTATTATGTTACATTGGTGGGTTAGTATTATGTTACATTGATTAGTATTATGTTACATTGGTGGGTTAGTATTATGTTACATTGGTGGGTTAGTATTATGTTACATTGGTGGGTTAGTATTATGTTACATTGGTGGGTTAGTATTATGTTACATTGGTGGGTTAGTATTATGTTACATTGGTGGGTTAGTATTATGTTACATTGGTGGATTAGTATTATGTTACATTGGTGGGTTAGTATTATGTTATATTGATTAGTATTATGTTACATTGTTAGTATATGTTACATTGTTAGTTTTGTTTTGTTAGTATTATGTTAATTGATTAGTATTATGTTACATTGATTAGTATTATGTTACATTGGTGGGTTAGTATTATGTTACATTGGTGGGTTAGTATTATGTTACATTGATTAGTATTATGTTACATTGGTGGGTTAGTATTATGTTACATTGGTTAGTATTATGTTACATTGGTGGGTTAGTATTATGTTACATTGATTAGTATTATGTTACATTGGTGGGTTAGTATTATGTTACATTGGTGGGTTAGTATTATGTTACATTGGTGGGTTAGTATTATGTTACATTGGTGGGTTAGTATTATGTTACATTGATTAGTATTATGTTACATTGGTGGGTTAGTATTATGTTACATTGATTAGTATTATGTTACATTGGTGGGTTAGTATTATGTTACATTGGTGGGTTAGTATTATGTTACATTGGTGGGTTAGTATTATGTTACATTGATTAGTATTATGTTACATTGGTGGGTTAGTATTATGTTACATTGATTAGTATTATGTTACATTGGTGGATTAGTATTATGTTACATTGATTAGTATTATGTTACATTGGTGGGTTAGTATTATGTTACATTGGTGGGTTAGTATTATGTTACATTGGTGGGTTAGTATTATGTTACATTGGTGGGTTAGTATTATGTTACATTGGTGGATTAGTATTATGTTACATTGGTGGGTTAGTATTATGTTACATTGGTGGATTAGTATTATGTTACATTGGTGGGTTAGTATTATGTTATATTGATTAGTATTATGTTACATTGGTGGGTTAGTATTATGTTACATTGGTGGGTTAGTATTATGTTACATTGATTAGTATTATGTTACATTGGTGGGTTAGTATTATGTTACATTGGTGGGTTAGTATTATGTTATATTGATTAGTATTATGTTACATTGGTGGGTTAGTATTATGTTATATTGATTAGTATTATGTTACATTGGTGGATTAGTATTATGTTACATTGATTAGTATTATGTTACATTGGTGGGTTAGTATTATGTTACATTGGTGGGTTAGTATTATGTTACATTGATTAGTATTATGTTAATTGGTGGGTTAGTATTATGTTAATTGATTAGTATTATGTTACATTGGTGGATTAGTATTATGTTACATTGATTAGTATTATGTTACATTGGTGGGTTAGTATTATGTTACATTGGTGGGTTAGTATTATGTTACATTGATTAGTATTATGTTACATTGGTGGGTTAGTATTATGTTACATTGATTAGTATTATGTTACATTGGTGGGTTAGTATTATGTTACATTGATTAGTATTATGTTACATTGTGTGGATTAGTATTATGTTACATTGGTGGGTTAGTATTATGTTACATTGATTAGTATTATGTTACATTGGTGGGTTAGTATTATGTTACATTGGTGGGTTAGTATTATGTTACATTGGTGGGTTAGTATTATGTTACATTGGTTAGTATTATGTTACATTGGTGGTTAGTATTATGTTACATTGGTGGGTTAGTATTATGTTACATTGGTGGGTTAGTATTATGTTACATTGGTGATTAGTATTATGTTACATTGGTGGGTTAGTATTATGTTACATTGGTTAGTATTATGTTACATTGGTGGGTTAGTATTATGTTACATTGATTAGTATTATGTTACATTGTTAGTATTATGTTACATTGGTTAGTATTATGTTACATTGGTGGGTTAGTATTATGTTACATTGGTGGGTTAGTATTATGTTACATTGGTGGGTTAGTATTATGTTACATTGGTGGATTAGTATTATGTTACATTGGTTAGTATTATGTTACATTGGTGGATTAGTATTATGTTACATTGATTAGTATTATGTTACATTGGTGGGTTAGTATTATGTTACATTGATTAGTATTATGTTACATTGGTGGGTTAGTATTATGTTACATTGTTAGTATTATGTTACATTGATTAGTATTATGTTACATTGGTGGGTTAGTATTATGTTACATTGGTTAGTATTATGTTACATTGGTGGGTTAGTATTATGTTACATTGATTAGTATTATGTTACATTGGTGGGTTAGTATTATGTTACATTGATTAGTATTATGTTACATTGGTGGGTTAGTATTATGTTACATTGATTAGTATTATGTTACATTGGTGGGTTAGTATTATGTTACATTGGTGGGTTAGTATTATGTTACATTGTTAGTATTATGTTACATTGGTGGGTTAGTATTATGTTACATTGATTAGTATTATGTTACATTGGTGGGTTAGTATTATGTTACATTGGTGGGTTAGTATTATGTTACATTGGTGGATTAGTATTATGTTACATTGGTTAGTATTATGTTACATTGGTGGGTTAGTATTATGTTACATTGATTAGTATTATGTTACATTGGTGGGTTAGTATTATGTTACATTGATTAGTATTATGTTACATTGGTGGGTTAGTATTATGTTACATTGATTAGTATTATGTTACATTGATTAGTATTATGTTACATTGGTGGGTTAGTATTATGTTACATTGGTTAGTATTATGTTACATTGGTGGGTTAGTATTATGTTACATTGATTAGTATTATGTTACATTGGTGGGTTAGTATTATGTTACATTGATTAGTATTATGTTACATTGGTGGGTTAGTATTATGTTACATTGGTGGGTTAGTATTATGTTACATTGGTGGGTTAGTATTATGTTACATTGGTGGGTTAGTATTATGTTACATTGGTGGGTTAGTATTATGTTACATTGGTGGGTTAGTATTATGTTACATTGGTGGGTTAGTATTATGTTACATTGGTGGGTTAGTATTATGTTACATTGGTGGGTTAGTATTATGTTACATTGGTGGGTTAGTATTATGTTACATTGGTGGGTTAGTATTATGTTACATTGATTAGTATTATGTTACATTGGTGGTTAGTATTATGTTACATTGATTAGTATTATGTTACATTGGTGGATTAGTATTATGTTACATTGGTGGGTTAGTATTATGTTACATTGGTGGGTTAGTATTATGTTACATTGGTGGGTTAGTATTATGTTACATTGGTGGGTTAGTATTATGTTACATTGGTGGGTTAGTATTATGTTACATTGGTGGGTTAGTATTATGTTACATTGGTGGGTTAGTATTATGTTACATTGATTAGTATTATGTTACATTGGTGGGTTAGTATTATGTTACATTGGTGGATTAGTATTATGTTACATTGGTGGGTTAGTATTATGTTACATTGATTAGTATTATGTTACATTGGTGGGTTAGTATTATGTTACATTGGTGGGTTAGTATTATGTTACATTGATTAGTATTATGTTACATTGGTGGGTTAGTATTATGTTACATTGGTTAGTATTATGTTACATTGGTGGGTTAGTATTATGTTACATTGATTAGTATTATGTTACATTGGTGGGTTAGTATTATGTTACATTGGTGGGTTAGTATTATGTTACATTGGTGGGTTAGTATTATGTTACATTGGTGGGTTAGTATTATGTTACATTGGTGGGTTAGTATTATGTTACATTGGTGGGTTAGTATTATGTTACATTGGTGGGTTAGTATTATGTTACATTGGTGGGTTAGTATTATGTTACATTGGTGGGTTAGTATTATGTTACATTGGTGGGTTAGTATTATGTTACATTGGTGGGTTAGTATTATGTTACATTGGTGGGTTAGTATTATGTTACATTGGTGGGTTAGTATTATGTTACATTGGTGGGTTAGTATTATGTTACATTGATTAGTATTATGTTACATTGGTGGGTTAGTATTATGTTACATTGGTGGGTTAGTATTATGTTACATTGGTGGGTTAGTATTATGTTACATTGGTGGGTTAGTATTATGTTACATTGGTGGGTTAGTATTATGTTACATTGGTGGGTTAGTATTATGTTACATTGGTGGGTTAGTATTATGTTACATTGATTAGTATTATGTTACATTGGTGGGTTAGTATTATGTTACATTGATTAGTATTATGTTACATTGGTGGGTTAGTATTATGTTACATTGGTGGGTTAGTATTATGTTACATTGATTAGTATTATGTTACATTGGTGGGTTAGTATTATGTTACATTGGTGGGTTAGTATTATGTTACATTGGTGGGTTAGTATTATGTTACATTGGTGGGTTAGTATTATGTTACATTGGTGGGTTAGTATTATGTTACATTGGTGGGTTAGTATTATGTTACATTGGTGGGTTAGTATTATGTTACATTGGTGGGTTAGTATTATGTTACATTGGTGGGTTAGTATTATGTTACATTGGTGGGTTAGTATTATGTTACATTGATTAGTATTATGTTACATTGGTGGGTTAGTATTATGTTACATTGGTGGGTTAGTATTATGTTACATTGGTGGGTTAGTATTATGTTACATTGGTGGGTTAGTATTATGTTACATTGGTGGGTTAGTATTATGTTACATTGGTGGGTTAGTATTATGTTACATTGGTGGGTTAGTATTATGTTACATTGGTGGGTTAGTATTATGTTACATTGGTGGGTTAGTATTATGTTACATTGGTGGGTTAGTATTATGTTACATTGATTAGTATTATGTTACATTGGTGGGTTAGTATTATGTTACATTGGTGGATTAGTATTATGTTACATTGGTGGGTTAGTATTATGTTACATTGGTGGGTTAGTATTATGTTACATTGGTGGGTTAGTATTATGTTACATTGGTATATTATGATTTTCATTGATTTATATTATAGGAGGACATCAATAATTATGTTGGCACTCTCTTGTTTCACACATAAACAGTATTTCATATTTTACAGATTTTGAATAAATTGAAATATTTTCAGCCCTATTGAGAAAGTTCTTAGTATACTAGAACCAATGTTTGAAGTGGATTATCTACTGCCTAGAACGTTCATGGCAGCGATTCAACTCCGGGACTTGACTTTAGTGATCAAGACAGGAAAGATTCCAGCTGAAATTTGTCTCGCAAGTTTGATATTTTATATCAGGAAAACAAGACCATATTATTGGTATGGGTATCCAACAACAGATGAAAATGTAAGTTATGAAACAAACTCATAATCTCATCTAGTTTCAAGCAAATCCTAACTAACTACAATAATATATTTATGAATCACGATTATATTATTATATCATCTATCTCGACATTATATGATCTTCCATTGTTATCAATACACAATAAAGAACGAGTGTTTAAAGTCTCATTTGTGCACCTTTTCTTGTTCTTCAAATGAACATATGAAACTATAATTCATATGAAAATATATGCTAGTGTTCAAGTCAGTGGGTGGATTTGTAACTAAATATCCTTAGATGGAGATAGTTATATATAGTAACACAGAATCCAGTTTACATCACAGGGATTCGGCACATTTGGGGGTACTAGTATATCTATTTAGTACAGGGATTCTACTCAGTGGGATGTCAGATTTCGCATCGATCAGTAAAATGGCCCTATCTGAAACAATTTTGTACAAAGCTGTCCAAATATAACGCCTATCCCGAGTCTTTATATTGTTCTTCAAATAAAACACAACTTTAAGCTGCATGCATGTATACTTTGCAAACAATTGCCACAGACATTGGCCATAGCAGGTCACATTTCCATACTAGGACACGAGTTCTGTCAGCAACAAAAGAAATCTTCGACGGGAGAGTTTTAACTGTGAATAACATTATCAATAAAATGTGTTTCCACTAACGTGTATGTTTATTCGGCAAAAATGTACGTCAAAAAGAGATTTCGTAGAATTTTCAATTTGTTTTTAAAATTTCTAAAGCGGCGCAATTCGCGTTGAAACGAGCGTTCTGATTGGATTATTAGAATGTAACAAGATGGTTTTTTATATGAAGAATAATCATAATCCAATCAGAACGCTCGTTTCAACGCGAATTGCGCCGCTTTAGAAATTTTCAAAACAAATTGAAAATGCTACGAAATCTCTTTTTGACGTACATTTTTGCTGAATAAACCTACACGTTAGTGGAAACACATTTTATTGATACTCTTATTCACAGTTAAAACTATTCCGTCGAAGATTTGTTTTGTTGCTGACAGAACCCGTCTCCTAGTATGGAAATGTGACCTGCTATGGCCAATGTCTGTGGCAATTGTTTGCAAAGTATACATGCATGCAGCTTAAAGTTGTGTTTTATTTGAAGAATAATATAAAGACTCGGGATAGGCATCATAGGCGTTATATTTGGACAGCTTTGTACAAAATTGTTTCAGAAAGGGCCATTTTACTGATCGATGCGAAATCTGACATCCCACAGAGTAGAATCCCTGTACTTAAATATATATACTAGTACCCCCAAACGTGCCGAATCCCTGTGGTTTACATATATGTACTTAAAATCTACACATTTATTTTTGAACAATGGAAATAAAAGACAACAGTCAATATTTGTAATCATCTGCAGATTGAATAGCTCAATAGCATGCTTAGTAACAGCATAATGAGGTTTCCATATGTCCCATTTTACATTTATATACAAATATTTATATTTCAGAAGGTAATGGAAAGTGTACAATGCCTTTTGGAGGTTTTATCGGATAATAACAAAAGGTATCAATTTTAAAAATTATTTGTAAGCTATGTTTTGTAACAATTTTTTTACATAACAAAGTCTTGTCTAAAATTCACAAATAACGCGATTGATCGCTCTAGGTAACATGCTCTAGCACCAAATTCCATATACTCGGAATATTAAAATATCATAAGTTTTCTGTGTGTTCATAGTTATCCGCCTACTCCAGTTGAGGAGGCATGAAAGCAGGAACCAGCTTATTAGGATTTCTATGACTTTACACCACAATTTCAGTTTTCTTGAATCTGAAATGATGCCATCTTGAATCTCGATAAAAAAAATTGTTGTGGAATTAAGTGGTACGTTATGTGTGGGTGGTTGATGTGGTAGCTATCTCCCACCAACATGCGATCGATAGTATTACGGAAATATAATGTTTACTAAGATCTGGCTTGGAAACTATAGGTGTAGAATTGTCGGACACTGATAGGTAGCCCCCCACCCCAACATTTGGAGTAGTTGTGTCTTCATGAATTGCTTTTCAATGACAACTGCTGTCCCATATATAGCAACTAAACTAAATATTTGAGTAAATCGCTCCATAGGTTAACTTGTATCAATAATGTTGTGTTTGCACATGAATTTGAAGAAAGTTCAGGATAGAAACAAATCGTCGATTTCCAACACAGGCCACAATGTGTTACAGTTTTTGTGTGTTTTCTACATTTTAATGTTACGTTAATCTGTCAAGCAAATTTCAACTAATTATTCTTTTAGAGGACATATACAATAGTAAACATGTCTTTTCCCGTTAGCAATGTAGAAATTCGAGTGATTTTTTACAGAGAAATTAAAAACACAAAGCTGATAGTTTGTATTACTGGCAAGTATTGCAGATTTATTTGGGTATATCATTTAATAATGGAATCGTGTCCTTTCTCCAAAAATAAATAATAGACAATTGATCGTCTGTCATGTATTTTCATCGTGTAAAATAGTCAAGTGTCAGAATTCTGTTTTGTCTTCACAGTAGTGACAATGGATCGAGAACTTGTTTAGCCCATTTGGAAATTTAATAAAATAAACTCGCACACACCTTTGTATAGATTTTACAAATTTATTTGAGCTCGATTGCGAAACAAGTTCTTACAACATTAGTTTAATGACTTTCGAAAACTTATTCTGATGGAATCCATCATACTGAGAGAGAGAGAGAGAACTAGAGAGAGAGGAGAGAGAGGGGGAGGAGAGAGAGAGGAAATGAGACACATATGTAATTTAAGTGACTTGCCTAAGGGTGTACTTGTAACACAGCTGGGCACAAACTCCAGGCCTTTCACCTTTATAAGATGTTTAGATTTGGGTAATGTAGTTTCGAATATTGCATTCCCCACTGATAGCCTTTATGAAGGTTTTAGAACAAATATGTTCAGAACAAATCTGTTCAAAATAGCCTGGCCCTGACAGAGGAGCATTGTAATGAGGGTAGCCCCCATACTAATGTCATCATATTGCACTTCCAGCGATTGCTAAACCCAAACGGTTCTCTGTGGTGGAGGAGTGTTTTCATAACCCATTTGTGTGATGTAAAACATGATTGGTCAAAGGTAGTTTGTTGTAGATACCTAGACGTGTTATCTTCTGTAGACTGAAGAGGTTGATCAGTGTATAAGTCTAAGCAAAATGTTGATGTGTGTGAGCTGTCTTGCCCGAGGACATATTTGCCATGAACAAGTATCGCACATGAGACCCCTTCATCTCAAATCACCACTCTACCAAATGGACGCACATCATCGTCTTCTGGACTTTATAAGGAATGTTTTCTACATATATATATAAACGGATATAGATACAGATAGCTGCGGCACCAGCTTTGGATACATTTTGCAAATATCTGATCAATGTGAACAATGTCTATTATCTACATGTGTACATGGATCTCATTGGTTAACTGGCTAGCAGGTCGAACATCTGGTAACCGTTACCTGGAACTGTTATATGTTAGCTTATTTAAACAATCTTGATAACATAATTAAAGGTGTACTCGTTCTGCTTATTAAGATTCTATTTTTCGCTACCCTGAATAGAGCACAAGGTGCGTATTGTCTGTAAGTCATTTTAAGTGAGTTAACGACAATCTATCAGTTTAATTTAATAATATTTTATTGCAACTGTGTCCATAATGATGAATACAATTTACAAATCACAATATTACTGTCACATTAATAACATACATAACTCCTGATAATATCCATATACATATAAATGACATTTTCAAAGTGCAAATGATTTGGGCTACAAGTTTTGAAAACATTAGCAACAGCCCTTTCCAAATGGTCAAATTTGCTATTAATTTGTTCCGATGTATGTAGCACTAATATAAGTAAGTCTTTCAAGAAAGGTATTGTTTTCATTGAATAAGAAATGACGGTGTTGGTTTGTGGTTTTTTGTGTTTTCTATTATATGGTATAATATGATCCCAAATATTTGCTTCAAATACTGAGTATTTCAAATAATAAACAAGCGTCGTATACGCGTTTTGTTGACATAATAAAATAATGTAAACAGGGTCGACATGCATGCGTAACCTGTGTATCCCGAATAACGAGATTTATGGAACAGATATACCGGTATATTTCACATTTGTGCCTATGCATATTTATTTGTAGACTAATCTTAGTTCAATTTATTATCTCTACGCCACAGTATCAAGCGTTTAGTATTAACTACAATGACAAAGAAATGTCAATTCAGGAGCGTAGATGACCGGTATTTGACATCCTACATTCACTTTTTGAAAGTTTGTAGACCACATATACTTTGTTCATTGATTTAATATTTGTGTTCGAATGTATTCGGAAGAATTTATGGTAGCAATGCATTTATACGTGAGCAATTCATTTTTTGGCCCTTTTGCGAAAACTGAACAAGAAGAATTGAGAAGAAAAACATGTAATAGCTTCCCTAATTAGCTGCTTGACTGCCTATCCCCGAAACCCCAACCTCAAAACAATATCGGTCAAGTTGAAAAAACAGAGATATCTCAATAAATGCAACAGTATGAGCAGTATCGATTTTAAATATCACAAGAAGTTGGATGATAACTAACTACATAGCTATCCACGTGAAAGTACTAGCTCCGACAATATGTTGAGTTGGTGTTGAAGACGTTAATGGATGTACCCTTGAAATGCCAAACTCGCAAAGAAAATGTTAGCTGTATTGGCTACTTTTGTGCATTCTGAGCGAATTTTCAGCAGTGCTGTTATAAATTAAGAAACAGACTGTAAAGTGATTTTATTTAGTGGATGACATTTCATTTGCTTTCCAATGAATGATTGAGTTATCTCAGTGAAAGAAATTGCTATTTTCTGACAATTGTGAAGAATTCTTCTAATCAATCTGTCTTTGTCTGTCGTGTTTAATAGTGACAGCAGACAGAAACTAGCTTGACAATTATATGGGGCCGATTTTTTTATTGCGATTTTATTACGAACGTTCTTTTAATTTAATGCAGTTGTGTATTGTAGTGAAATGATAGCGTCATCTATATAGATCAGTGTTTTGCTATATACTCTATATAAATGATGTCAGAAAGTCGGGAGGGAATTTTTAAAAATCACTTGGGTGGAACGCTTTAATGGTAACAGTATCGATTCGATATTCTGTAGTAGCCGATATATTACCATGGTATGATTTAATTTAAATAATTACCACCATTAACAAAGTGTTGAGAGCAAGTTGATTGGTTTATTTTCAGGTATGGTTATTGTTAAACTAACTGAACGGTTGCATAAAACGTGTTTCATGTATTTAGTTTAAAACGGTATTATTTACAATCGATTATTTGTAAATGTGTGTGGAATTCCAATGTAAGTGAAATCGGTTAAACATGTATCGCCCAGTTTAAATCGAATCAGCCAACACAGGTGCAGTTAAAATGAATCAATTGGATAACAAATATATTAGCAACATTCATTCGAAATAAAAAGATGATTTGTTTTTATTATTGTAATATTTTATTTCATCTCGTGTTCACCGATATATGTTTTCCAAAAAACATAGAAATACAAATTTCGGTGATCACTCGATGAAATGAATTACAGTTTTACATTAATAAACACAAATATCCTCTGTATCTTGTTGAACAAGATCCGATTTAATATGACACTTTTTCATTATGTTTAATTAGTGTTTTGTCAAAAGCGATGACAAATTGCTTGCACTGTGAACTGTATTGTGTAGATCTGAACATTGTTATTATCACAGTATGTACAAGTATGTAGATGTAATATAGTTCATGTATCATAAACAAATATGCAATTGTATATCGGTTGTCTGTGTAATGACTATACATGTACGTTCACATTGTCCGTTCCGTGTCTAACACCGAAGCAACTTTTTCTGATTTTTAAAAAAAAAACTGAAGCTATGCAGTTAACCGACTGAAAGAATGTCCGTGTACCCAGTTAATAATTCTGACCGGTTTTGACATCCCTATATATGTATGTTTTAAAGGATCTTATCTGTTGATGATCGATGTCTTAGGTCATATTAGGTTTAATATTGTACAAAATCAGGGACATTCTGATTGAATCCAGTAAGTATTCAACACATTGTTGCCATTATAATTAATCATATGGTTTTAATTACTCTTCAGCATCAATGGAAACTGTCAACAAGGAAAACTAATGTGCTCGTTCTCCTCGCAATTGCTGATAGAGAGCACCAAAACAGATAAATATCGGACGTTCATGTATTCAGTTGGAGTTCTGCAACATTGTCTTTCAATGTATGATGTCCGTGATGACAGACAGACAAAAGACGAGCACAACTATGCTATGAAACTACTGCGGCAGTGTCTGAAGGAAACCGTTGATTGGATGGCTAACAATGCATGGAATTGGAACAACAATTCCATGGCGCACATTCTATTGGTAATTGTATTTTACTAAATTC
Source organism: Archivesica marissinica (assembly GCA_014843695.1). Taxonomy (NCBI): domain Eukaryota; kingdom Metazoa; phylum Mollusca; class Bivalvia; order Venerida; family Vesicomyidae; genus Archivesica; species Archivesica marissinica. Next base: position 81,421,962 of record CM026387.1, on the reverse strand, counting down.
AATTTAAGTTGCTTAAAATCAAATTTCTGGCCGATTAACGCAGTGGTTAGCATGATCGCTTCTCACAAATGCAACCCATGTTCGATCCTCGGTCCGGTAGTTATGTGAGATGGTATGGTGGTCATCAGATGGGGCATGGGTGTTTTCTTTGGCATTTTCAGCTTTCGCACTAGTAACAAGTAACAAGGGTAACTGTGTTTGAAAGTCCTAAATGCGCATATGAAAAAGCTCAGATCTACTTGACTCCCGTAACGTCCAGTTATTGATGGATAACACTAGACCCAAGAAAAGAGTCAGGTGGAAACATTTTCCCGGTAAGGAATTATATAAAGCAGTTTAGTTGCAATAACTAATAATCAATAACATGTTCAAACGAATGTTGTATTTCTCGATTCATGTTACCTATATACAGTGTACATCCGTTATATCGAATTCCTTCGGACCAACAAAATACTTCAACATATCCAAAGTTTGACTTAGCGAAATTAGATATAAACAGAGCCAGTTATATGTAAAATAATAGTGTCTGAAATGAGACTTTGATCCGACTTCGAGATAACCAGTTGTCAGAAGTAGTGGTCACTGACCCAGGTTTTTCAGATAACTCGGGCAAAGTGACAAGAGACCACTTCGCAGTCATATTTCATGCAAGAGCGGCGAAACCGGCTCCTGTACGAAAAACAGTGTCGTATAGAAAATTCCGTTCAATAGATGTAGATACTTTCAAAAGTGACATCATGGCATCAGAAAAACTTCGTAATAGTTTGCAATGCACGGATGCTGACGATCTTGTCAAAATATACAACAGTGAACTTTCTGCATTGGTTGATAAACACGCCCCTTTACGTACAAAAACGATTACATTAAGGCCTTCATGTCCCTGGTTTACAGAGGAACTCCACGATGCCAAACATGTAAAGCGTAAATTTGAACGCAAGTGGAAAAAATCAAGATTAACTGTCGACCATGAAATATACAGGAGTCAGTGTGCCAAGGTTAATAAAATGTTGAAACAAGCACGGCTTGACTACTTTTCTGATAAAATAATATCTTGCGGTCGTGATCAAAAAAGCATGTTCAAAATCACTAAACACCTGCTTGAAGGCGTTAGTGAAATAGCTCTTCCATCAGGCAAAAATCCCAATGAATTAGCACAGGAATTCAGTGACTTCTTCATTTCTAAGGTGGAAGGCATTAGAAATGACATATCTTCAAACTCCCAGTCGGAACTGGGTCCATTGAACATTGAAACAGAGAAACTCCCTCACATAAGCTGCTTGAACAATTTCTGTCCATCATATGAGAAAGAAGTCGAACAATTCATTAAAAAAGGGCCAAATAAATCCTGTGAAATTGATCCAATTCCGACATGGCTACTGAAATCTTGTCTTAGTGAAATCCTACCAAGAGTGACAAAAATTGTAAATATTTCATTGGAAACAGGAAATGTACCAAAGTCATTCAAAATCTCCCGGGTAAGACCTTTGCTGAAAAAACCAAGCCTTGATCAAAACACTTTGAAGAACTACAGGCCCGTGTCAAACCTGCCTTATGTCTCGAAGATTCTGGAAAAAGTAGTAAATAGTCGAATTGATGAACATTTGACAAGTAATAACTTACACGAGGTACATCAGTATGCGTACAGGAAGTTTCATTCCACAGAAACTGCCTTACTGAAAGTCCAAAACGATATACTCCAATCTCTGGACCAGAACAATGCTACAATCCTTGTGCTTTTGGACCTATCTGCTGCATTTGATACCATCGACCATAGAACACTTTTACAGCGTCTCGAATTTCATTTTGGAATTAATGGAAAACCTCTCCAATGGATATCATCTTATCTTACCTACCGTTATCAAGCAGTATGTATCGATGGAAAACTATCCAACTCAGTGCTCATGAATTTCAGTGTTCCACAGGGGTCTGTTTTAGGCCCGAAATTTTACACTATGTATACCAAGCCTGTAGGAGCCATTTGTAAACACCATGGATTGAACCATCACTTTTATGCTGACGATTCCCAGCTTTACCTTTCATTCAAACCAACCGTTCAAGCTTCACAAGCAGAGACACTACTTCGAGTGGAAAACTGTCTACAAGACATTGTTGCTTGGGTGCATGCCAATATGTTAAACTCAATACTGATAAAACTGAAATGATTATGTTTTCTAGTCAGCGAAATTTTCAACACATTGAAAACATAAATGTGAAAGTAGGAGACTCAAATACAGAACCATCAACATGTGTGAGAAATCTAGGAGCTTTCCTAGACTCAAGAATGGATATGGACAAACATGTAAATTCCGTGACAAAATCATTTTATGCGCAGATCCGGCGGATTGGACACATTCGGCAGTATTTAACAACAGACGCCACGAAAACTCTCATAAACTCACTCGTTACATCCAGGCTCGACTACTGTAATTCACTGTTGTACGGCGTGCAAAAAAACACTTCCAATAAATTACAAACTGTTCAAAACACAGCAGCTCGCATCATAACCAGAACATCCCGTTTCAGTCATGTAACGCCCATTCTAAAAGAACTTCATTGGCTACCAGTTCAAGAAAGAATAAAGTATAAAATACTGACTCACACATATAAAGCAGTGAATGGAGAAGCACCGATTTATATGAGAAACTTGCTTGAGGTTTATATACCAAGGAGAGACTTACGGTCTAAAAATGAAGCAGCTACTCTTGTGTTACCAAGAAGTCGGACTGTCACATACGGAGATAGAAGTTTCATGACTGCTGCCCCAAATCTTTGGAATTCTCTTCCATCAAATCTTAGAAGTGCAACAACATTGTGTTCTTTCAAAAAGGCTTTGAAGACACACCTTTTTAAATGTTCATATGGAACATAAATATCGAACTGTGTCTGTGCTCAATCAGGATTTAAGACTGCAAATGAACACATTTTATTTAATTATTACCTATATTTTAATTGTTATAATTTTAGATCCTAATATTTTATAGCATATTTAGAATCCATTGTAATTGTGTTTGCTAATTTTGTCTTGTTTTATCTCATTGTATGTGGAAGTTTTTATCAATATTTGTGATATTTTAGGCTGTAAAGTGCTTTTGAACGTTTTATATTTAGATGAAAAGAGCGCTATATAAGTGTGGTATATAATAATAATATAATAACCGGATAATTCGACATAACCGACTTTGACATAACGGATGTACATTTAGACTGTTTAATACAAACGTCACAATTTAAAGAAAACATACAGGTCGGGCCAAAAGGTCTAGCAACATTAGTTATGGCTTTTTCCGAAAGTGTCACCAAAGCATGTGGTTTAGTTGTTATTTACCTAGTTCATGCATTCATCTGGTAACAGGGGCAGTAACTTCTAATCTGAAATTATCAAAAATTGGCCTTATCGCCTTTGTACATTTGGACATTAGCTCCTTCATCGGATACTAAGTGGCTTATCGGAATATCGTCCGTATATCTATCCTTTATCGATCCGAAATTGAAATAATTGTGAGAATAATTGTAATATAATAGATTGTCAGAAACACAATATCGATCCATTAACAGACCAAATATACATGCAACCTTCTGAGATGAAGTGAATAAAATAATAATTTAGTGTTCTTAGATTAAAGATATAATATTGTATAAAATGTACTATATTGATTTTCTAGCTCGCCATGTGAAGTTATTGTTACTGCAATGTGTCTGTCCGTCCATCGGTCAGCATCGTCCTTGAACATTTTCAGAAACCAGTGTGTCTATAACAGGATATGTTTGATTGACAGAATCATGTCACTGTGGGTAATCTAGGAAACTACATTTTATTTACAAATTTCCCAATTGTTTCCTCCTTAATATGCCGTTTTAGTGCTATTATATTACAAATTGAACGCTAAGATATATATATATTTGGATGTCTTACGGCAATATGATCGGTTCCAAAACATGTTTTTATGCAAATTCGAAATATTGTTATGTTTCCCTCCCCCACCCCCTAATATAGGCACTTGTTGGCAGGCTTGAACATATTATTGAATAGAAAATCTCTAAATTTAGTATGATCCTTCAATAATTTATTTCACTCAGTTGAAGTACATGACAACATGAGGATACAAAACATATGAAATACACGTGAGGCTCATTTCAGAGCACAAGCAAATAATTGGAAGTACTGGTGGTAAATTTAATAATTGACAAACTTTGAAAATTGACCGCTTTCTGTAGTTTGCAAGTTCGATCCCGCGTCTGACCCTAATACAATTAACAGTCTTTCAGATGGGACGTTAAACCGAGGTCTCGTGTCGGTGCTTTACACCGTGCACGTAAAAGAACCAGAGGAGACTCTGGAATGGGTCTCTGTCTGTATCATTGTACTATCCTCCAAAATCTAAAATGACTAATCTCTTCAGGAGGCATCGCTCATATGGGCAACCGGTAGCGACGATAAATAAATGTAAAACAAATACAGACCATTAATTGGGCCGGGCTGTATTGAGTTTTTGGTCATTTTGCCAGAAGTAAATTAGTGAAAAATCGACATACTGGTGGACTCCAGGCTAGCTGGAATTCACAGTTTGTGGCTATTATGTGTAAAGGAAATTCAAATAAATAGGTGTACTTCATTCGCTTCTTGAGGATATCCCGATAGACGCGGTGTTCTAGCCTGGGAACAGGCGTCGATATATTTTGCCTGGTTAGTCAAATAAATATATTTTAACACCGAGACTATTAATTGGGCCGTATTGAGTCTCTGATCTAGCCTGGGAACAGGCGTTGATATATTTTGCCTGGTCAGTCAAATAAATATATTTTAACACCGAGACTATTAATTGGGCCGAATTGAGTTTCTGATAATATCGTCAGAAGTCAAAAAGTGAAAAATCGACTGACTGGCACCCAGGCTAGTGGCGTTCTAGCAAATGTACTGAATGCGTCCTTTTAACAGTGTAGCAACAACAACAACTGTCTGATTAGTGCAGTGGTTAGCACGCTCGCTTCTCACCAATGCAACCCGGGTTCGATCCTCGGACCCACAGGAATGACCACATAATTATACGATTTCCCCCGCGCCAACGAAAGTGATTAATATAAGTTGTTAAAACTTGCTTCGCAATCGATGTAAAATAAATAAAGTTTAAACTAACAACAATTACTTTTATTAGTGTCAGGTTACATATATAACAACATGACTAATTAAGCTTTATGGTATTGTCGGTATATATGATATTTCTTATCTGGGGACAGCAATGATTTTACTATGATCTACATAGAACAATAGACATAACGGAACATAGTTACATTTCAAACAAAATAGTATATACCAGACATGATGATAATTATATTTGTTTGAAAGAAACTTGCTGTCTTGTGACATTTTCTGGCTAACCACAATTGTATGCTTATTATTTCATGCCATGGTAAGAACGTTGCAACAAATAAATGGAATGAATTGATTATTTATGAATGTTGTAAGTTATAAGTTCGTACCAGTCACCATAGATAACCCAACGGATCCCAGCTATTGAGTTAATTAATAAATATAAATAAAAGTGAAAGTTGCCAACTTGTCATCAAGTGTATAATGTCAAATCGTTGCACGGCATTTATGTTGTCAAAGTTATGCGTGTGTGAGAGGGGGGGGGGGTGGTAAACGCGTGTCATACGATGCCTACAACTGTATTGTGTCCCCTTGCTTACCTGTACTCCACATTTTTGTTTTCGCTGTTATTGTATCAAGCTGAACATTTATAATATTGCTTGTCTAAGCATCATGAGGTTTGTTCCAACAAACAGCTGATATCTAGTTTTTAATCAAATAACTTTGCTTGTATTCAGTGTAATAACCGTGTAATAAAACATGGAAGGATTCTGGTTGGTTGAGAGAATAATCCTGATAATTTGTAAAATAAACTTTACCGTATGCATAGTTCTATTTGAATTGGTGCATGCCGTTAATGCTAAGACCAGCTACGATTTAAAAGAAGTCTTGATGCAATTATAATGCTGTTTAGAACATAAATATAACACTGCTTTGTGTGGTGACGCCATTGCAATTTAGTGACGTCATAATAATTTGCGCTGACAGTTGCATGTCATGAAACATGTGATTAAAACCCAATAATGTGATGAAAACGATTTTACACTCGTGGTGATTGCATACGATATATTATGAAACTCGTTTAATAAAACATGAAATCACAAATCATGTAAGATCCTATATTTATCAAACCCATTTCGAGGAGCATCCTGCTGGAATCCCATCAAACATATTATTCTTCCATGAAAAATGTGCCACTTTGCATGCTGTGGATATTGTCATTAATTAAAGAAAGTAGTAAATTTTTTGCAGATCTGGAATAACCTATTTGCACCAGGAAATCTTGCATCTGACACAATATGCCGGGAGTGGAACAAAGGGATCACAAATGCACTTAATGAAAGGCTTCATAAGGTAAAGTAATATTACATCGATCATTCAAATGCATAATGCTAGAAATAGGTTTGGTATCAACATGTACTTTGCATATCATGTTTGAAATGGCATACTAACAATATTTCGTCCACATAATTTGAACTAAAATTCTTGAATTGTATTTGGTAGAGATACAATATTAATTATGTATTCAATGTAGTACGACCAACCTCAGCAAACTTTTGAATGCTTGTTTATATTAAACAGCGGAGTCTCATAGATGGAAATAGGCTTCAATAATTATAAGTACTTTGTTGCTTGCATTGTACAAATAGGACAATACAAAATAGTTTTCAAATTTAGAAAAGAAGAAAAATGAACAGAAAACAATGTAAAATAATGAAATGATTTAATGAATTATTAAGTGAAATAACGCAATTCTATGACGCATAGACAGTATTAAGTAGTATTAAGGCCTCCATGGTCGAGTGGTTACGGTCGCCGACTTGTATACCACTGTAATCTATCATCACTGATGGTCACTGTTTCGAGCCCTGCTCAGACCGTATCTATTTATATTTATTACGGAGGTTGGTGCACAAAGTACTCGTTAGCTACTGGATTTGGACAAAAATTAAATTTTAAAAGAATTTAGCACACAGAATAGTAAGTTCAGTGCTTTGAATGTACACAACATAACAGAATGTTATGGTCTTTTAAGATCTTTACACTACACATAGTGATGAATGAACGAGTGACTGCACATTCTAACATAAAACCATGTTGCATATGTAAAAACAATGATAACACAATGTATAATGGTAATTGCTATTTAATTTGTCTAATATAGCTAATTTTCTTTATTTGCTCTGAACAATGTTTGAAACAATCAAATAATCACGTAGAACAGTTCTATGTTAGAATGTGCAGTCACTCGTTCATTCATCACTATGTGTACTATGTGTACTGTAAAGATCTTAAAAGACCATAACATTCTGTTATTTTGTGTACATTCAATTGATATAAGAGTATTTAGTTTGGTTTCAGTATATCAATTTGTTTGGTGTTTTGCAGGTTTGTACAAGTTCCAGCTATCTGATGCCCATGTTTGTGCAGTTGTATTGCCAGAAGGTTGATTCATACAAACCCATCATGCAGGACTCCATGAGCAAAACAGCATTCAAGGTATATTTGATTTTCTATATAGAGATATGACACAGACCAATATGGTCATTTAAACACCTTGTGACAAGCTGTGATGTCCTACATTCACTTGAAACTTCATAATCATATTTATCATCGTTCTTGTTTTCATTATGCGCTACACAAATGTCCAAGGTCAAATGTATGTCAACGTATGCGTTAATGTTTATATATATATATATCTCATATCTTGGCAACTGCTTCCTTCATTCATTGAAACTGCATGTGTTTATTTATCACCCGTCATATGTTCACTCTGAGCAACCAAATGGTCACCGTGAACTGAATCTCAGAATGTATGTCAAATGTTTGCATTAAAATTGCATTGCAGTTGACAGTTGCACATATGTTCACTATGCGCAACAACCATGCTAACCAAATGGTCACTGTGAACTGAGTCTCAAAGTTGCACATTTATTTGTTTGTTGATGTATACTGAATGGCATAACTATGTGCTTTGGTTACAATTATAATTGTGTATGTACATCTATGTTATAATATTAAACGATTTAGAGCGCCCTAAGGATGATTAGGTCAGAACTAATAAGGCCAAACTCTATCGCTGTATGTTTTCGGCAGTAGATGTATATAAACAGCTGAACGTGGCCATTGTGTTAGATCAAATATATATGTTACTAATTCTTTAAAGTATGTGTATGTTAATTTCCTAAATTGTAGTTTATCGAGGCACATGCTACTTTGTTTCAGGCCATCGAAAAGGGATATAATGTGGAATATGAGAAATTCAACAAAGTTGAAATAGGAAAGTTTGGAGAGTTGGTATCTAATCTTTTCCTCAAAGAATGGGACAAAAGTGTTAAAATGCAAGACAGTGAAACGGATATTCAGCTCCATTTTCTTAAATGGGCGCCGTTCATGCAGTATGTGAAGATTTATTGTAAGTTTGTGCTGCAAATTCTGCAGTTAACTTTGTATTATATCTTGTTAATATGTTCCATCAACTGTTATAATTTTGTTTGATCTAGAAGATTACTAACATGGTTATTTATTTACAGTTATCCGACCAAACCTAGTTCAGGCAAAGTTATACAAATAAAGTTACTCACAAATATGGAGGGGGGACATCATCCACCACATATTTCTTATGTTCTTCCTTCCTCTGACCGGTTACATGTAACTTTTAATCGTTCACGGAGTTGGGCCAAACTTGCAGTTCTAAATGTATCTCTATGAAGTACATATACAGGTTTTCTTGGCACGTCATTATTGTGTTCCATTGTATTGCCTTTTCATTGAATTGTGACTCAAGAAATGTGACAAAGAATACATAGAGCTATTCTACCCAGGTGTCGATGTTGGTATGAAACCTTTGGAGTAAGAGTTATCCATGCTAGTTCATATCTCACAGACAGCTGCTAACATGTATGTGGTTGAAATTTCACACACTACTGGCCTGGTATACATTTGTATATCAAACCTACTACAATAACTAAGTTTGATAAGTATCGTAAAAAGTTAATGCAAATTGTTTCAGTTTTAAAGATCTGGCTAATCGGTGATTTCCTTAAAAAGCTAGATTACTAAGGACAATTAAATATAACTCTTTTTACACAGTAGCAGATCTAATGTTTGTCCAATTTCATTCAAACGTCACAATTTAAATTTGATTTCATTTTGTTAAGTTAAATAAACTAGCTTTGGTAAGCTATTTCCAACAAAAACACCATCTGTTTACACCCCGTCACGATCAGAGTACTCATATGATAGTGACGGGATGCCACTTTTAAACATAAATATGCTCGGATATGGTCGAACATCTGTGTATGTATAGTTTGAAGCATATGGTGTATCAAAATGTTCTTTAAAGATAATAAAAAATATAGTTTTGAACCCGAAACCATTTGTCCAGACCCCTGTAATCTATGTTTGATAATATATCCTTGTATATTCCAACATCATTTTATTACATATTGTACAGCTAAACATCAAGAAAAGCTGAAGCTTCTGTCAGATCGATGTGTTGAACGATTGGTGCAAGCAGTCTCTGTCATCCAGCACTGTGTTACTTCTCTCCTTAATGGAGATATAACTGTACACATGTTGCACCAGATGCAAACAAATGATGTCAACTTCCCGGAACTCTCAGTACTAGTTCAACTGAAGGATGAACACACACAGGAGTACATAGTGAAAGCCATAGAAGTTAGAAAGTTGGAAATGGAAGCCTTTAACAGTCAGTCAAAGCTGATGACAACTCTCGCTTCTCTTTGTCAACGTCTTAGAAATGGTATTTTTTTACTTCCATTCATATACTATTAATTATGCAGATGTTACCAGGAAAGACAAAGGAATTCAGGTAGAATAATTACCAAATGTTAAACGTTATATTTCGTCCCTGTTGATATATGATTGACGGTCAATAACTCTTTCCGATTAGTGCTGTGGTTAGCACGCTCTGTTCTCACAAATGCAACTTGGGTTCGATCCTCGGACTGGGAAGTTTGTGTGATGGAATGGTGGTTGCCAGATCGGACAGGTGTGTTTTCTCCGGGTACTCCGGTTTCCTCCCACACAAATGACCACATTTACGCTTTCATCCGCACCAACAAGAGTGATTAATATACATTGTTAAAACTTGCTTCGCAATCGTTGTAAAATAAATAAAGTTTAGAAAAAAATCAATATTTCCTGCATTTTAACAAAATCATCCTCATTTATATTCCTTTTCTGAGTATGATTTATCTCTTAGCCTCGCGGTACCAACACTTGATTGCTTTTCGTCAATAATTTATATTGCAAAGTAATAGTCCGGGGGCCTGGTGAACCCACACTGCACCCCTCAGCATTCACCGGGACCACTATTTTCTTATGTATTATGTAGCTGGTGAAATTAAGATATGTACTCAAAGCATAAAGTGTCACGATCAACTTTTTAATCCAAGATGGCCGCCAAATTTTGAAAAATACACATATCTAGTGTATATTTCTTTTGAAATGTTGTGTTAATTTTATGTTTTATGCTTAAAAGTGATGTCACATGTATGTAAACACATTATTATAAAGGGTTTTTGACATTCTTTGCAATATATTCTTGAAAACTGGACTTTATCCAGAGAAAAATAGGTAAAATTCTATGTTGTTTTGAGACACACTTTCATTTCTGTTAACACTTATATATCTTGACATACATACCTTAAATGCCATACATAATGATGGAATTGGTCAACTGCAAGTGATTTAATGGAACCATAGATGGTTATATACCATTTTCTAAAACATAATGGCAGTAAAAGTGGGTGGGGTAATGACCCCCAAAATGAAAATTTATGTAAAAATCACATTTTACCATAATTATGTTTTCATATCTTTGTATTACAGATGTTAACATTTTATACCATATCGAATATATCTAACTTATAATTTAACTAGTACGTTCCACTTCCACTATTCCTGAATAGTGGGTGCACTATTCCTGAATAGTGGGTGGGGTAAAATGACCTCAGAAAATGAAAAAGGGGTTCTGTGTTCATGATAGGTCCACAGTAAATCGATGCTAAATTGGAAAGTGCAAACGCGGCAAGTTTAATCCTCTAATGTGTATTCTTGGTCAATATTGTAAATGTGAACAAGGCTATTTACTCATAATGTCGGCTGATGCTGGTGAATCTTCAGATGGGTCTAGTAAATTATCTAGAAGGTCGTCCACTGAAAATATACTGTTTGAAAAGGACTGCATCTTTTGTAACAAGGAAGGACGGAAATGGTCAAGGAAGATGGGTATTAACACAATATAAAATAACTACGACATGAGAGAATCGCAGACGGATCTGTTGTCCAGGTATCGCACGTTCGAACCCCCGTCTGACCCTAATAAAATTAAGAGTCTTTCAGATGGTACTTTAAACCAAGGTCTCATGTCGGTGCTGTACATCGTGCACGTAAAAGAAAGGAGACTGGAATGTGTCTCTGTCTGTATTATTGCACTATTCTCCAAAATGACTAATCTCTTCAGGATGCGTTGCTCATATGGACAACCGGTAGCGACGATAAATAAGCGTAAAACACTCATGAGAGAATCATTGTATAGGTGTATTCCGTATATGTCAGGCATGCCGTCAACAGTGTGTCCAGTTTGACATAATCTGTTTATATGTTTGTTTAACAATTATGTCAATAGAGTTGAGTACACTGAATAAAGATATGTTTCATTTTTCTCGGGATTAGTTTATATACATTTAGTTTAGCTCGATTGCGAAACAAGTTCATATAACTTAATGGGTCCAGCACTGCTCGAACACCAGCCTTTCGCATCTGAACCGAACGCACTACCACTGCGCTATCACAACTTCCACTTTAGCTTTATTACAATACAATGTTTTTGGTAATACTGAGGCCATATATTTGAACCAGAGGATGAGTTTAGTTTTCCGTAATGGGATTTATTGCAGTAATAATTATGGAGAAATATTAAACATAGTTTAGAGTTGTACCCGTTGGCTTAGCCTGGGAACAGGCGTTGATATATGTTTCCTTGTCAGTCATATACATATATTTTTCACACCGAGACGATTAATTGAGCCGTATTGAGTTTCTGATAATATCGTCATTTTGCCAGAAGTAAATTAGTGAAAAATCTACAGAACATAGGCTACCGTGGCTATGTATATACTATATATTATGTAGCGTAGATTGGTGTTAGAATTTGTAAAATTGAAAAAATGTGATAGATGTTAGAATACAATATTATTTTTGGTAGATTGTATATGACACTTTAATTTGTGGACTGTGAACAGACTGTCTAGTAGTGATTTTGCCTCATCTGAGCAAAGCTCATCAAAATATATCACACAATCTTCTTCTCACAAGCTGCACATATCTATCTAGCTATCAGGATGTGAAATGGGGATCAAATGTTATTTTTGAACAAATATAGTCATGTCATATATCAGATCAAAGGACTTAGGTATCGACGAAGTGATCGCTCTGATACAATTCTTATCAAATTCAGATGATTTTGTCATCCAAGATGGCTGCTGAAAGGTCAAATGATCGGTCTTTTATTATAGATTTCATAAGCCTTTTTCAGCCAAACTGGGTGGTCAATGGTAGCCAAAATTCCCAGTTGTAGTCCATGGGTGTAGCCTTGTCAGATTTGTTAAATTGAAGACTATGTCGAATAAAAGATAACTACCATCTAAATATAACTACCATCTAAATATAACATAGATTATTCAAGCATCTTCTCACGAACCACCTGTCAGATTGTGGCTATATTTTGTATGAATGATCGATGTACAATGCTCTTTCAAAGTTATTAAATTGAGCCTGGTGAGTGATACAGGCCATCATGACCCTCTTGTACTTTATGCCAAGCTACATGTTTGACCTTTCTGCAGTTGACCGAAGTTCTATAGACAACACTTTGAAGAAGCAGGAGAATATTGAAGCCCATCAAGTGAAGGAGTTCTGTGTACCTACGGATGTTAGCACTGTAGCAGATTTGAATAGCTTCCAACCAAGATTAGATGCATTCAATGTCTCACAGCCGGTCATGAATATGGTTCCCGAACTACACTCATGTTATGACAGTGCTACATTTCTCATGTTATGGAATGCTCAATGTACTGAAACAACCAATGCTCAATGTACAACCCTAGATGATGTTGTGCAGCAAGTGTGGGCTCCAGTTAAATGCCGGTATGTAAGAATCGTAAAGTTAGATTAAAGATGTATATCATGTTTTAACCATTAAAAAACATGGGTGGATTATTTCAAGAGGGATTATGTCCGTATCCCCTTTTTAACGAAGTGTTGATTGTTTTGATATTATTTCCCAGTAAAGACATATTTCTTCGTGCACTGCTATTATATATCAAATATATTAGCATTTAATAGATCTAGGCGACTATAATTTCAGCTTTCATGAATTGCTACATTACGAAAATATTGTGTTCAGGTGCAGGGTTCTTTTTTATTATAAACACTCCTTTACTTGCAGATGGGACACATTAGCAAACCAGATTAAATCTGGCAAAATCACATTCAAAGAGTTTGAAAAGTTAGTTGGACAACGATACAGAGAGGATTATACATTGATGAAAGCGGAACTGATGACTCTCAAGCTACCTGAGAAGGGGATCAGAACTCGTGTTGACCAGTTGAAGAAATATAGGCAATTAGCAACGTGTGTGAAAGGGGCAAAAACCATCCTGCAATTTGCAAAGGAATACAAATTGACCGGTGATTTTGATCAGATTAGAGTCCTAGCAACAGTGAGTGATATTTTTAAAGATATGTTTAAAACAGTTCTTATTGCAATGCATAGTATGGATACATGTACTATGATGGCCAGTCCGCCTCCGTGGTCGAGTGGTTAAGGTCGCTGACTTGTATACCACTGTAACCTATCATCACTGATGGTCACGGGTTCGAGCCCCGCTCAGGCCGTGTCTCATTTATATGAAAAAGTTGGCAGTTTCTTACGGAGGTTGGTGCACCCAAGTACTGGTTAACCGCTGGAGCCTGCCCAGGAAAGGTGTTGTTAGGTAAACTGCCCGCCGGCGATATAGCCCAAAATGGTGCTGATGCAGGCGTAAAACCCGAATCATAACATAACATAACTATGATGGCCAGGCGTACAAACCTATAATGGATTATGTGACGGTAAAGCCACCACATGCACTGGACCTTTCTTGAACTACCTGTATCACAATAGGATGGATTACATGATACCCCTGATTATCTGGTATCCACATACCGTAAGCTTGAATATTGCACAAACTATTGTATTATTATTTCAGTATGATGATAATGCTCCGGAGATGCAGTCATTTGATTACAGGGTGATGAAGGCTTGTGATTTCCTCCAGGACCTCACATCGGAACAGGAAGTATGTCTGAAGACATTTGTGAGGTGTGAACCATTGGTCAAATGGCTGAAGGAATCGATGAAGAAAGGTAAGTAGACGTATTTGTATGTTGTATATGGGTATGTAGCTAAACTAATAATTCCAATGAATTTTAATATCTTATAAGGCGATGTTATTTGAACTATTAATATTACATCAATACTACTCCTTGAACTAATTTTAACCTTTCTGAATGCAGATTAGAAGGCCTATCTGAACTAGTTTGTAGACACTTATCATTGTTGGTATGTATTATTTATGAAATATATACTACTATCCCAATCGGTAGTTACATTATTCATAGTCGTATTTGAAGTGAAGACCAGAACCAGGCAGATTTGTACAAATTCATCTTGAAGGATGATATGGGTCAAAAGATTGCATTACTATGTTACTTTTGCAGGTGGATTAAAGGAGCTGAAAGTTTTTGTTGATCTGGCCTTTATGTCAGCCGGTGACGAACCAATCAACATTGCCCGTGTCCAGTGCCTGCACTCAGCTGTCACAGGGTATGCTCCGCTGATATTTGATCTGGAACAAACATCTGGTTACAAGGAGCTGCTGGATCACTGTTCTGTTGTCTGGAAGGAGCTTGATGCCAATCCAAAGCTACCTTGTAAATTGGTAATATTATTTCTACCAGAGATATCTTAGTTGAAAATATGTTATATCACTCAGTCAAATCGAAGCCTGTTCATAGCGTTGAAGTATTATCTAAAAGTTGTTCACCAAGAACCAAGAGCATGCAAGTCATCCTTGAGGAAGATAGTTCTTGTTTTGTATAAACTTTGGCCGAGTGGGTTAGGTCGTTGACTTCAAATCACTTGCCTCTCACAGTTGTAAGTTCGAATCCCACCACTGATGTCGAAGTGAGGAAGGTGTCCATCTGCATTGCGGACTGTCGGTGGTTTTAACCTGGTGACAGTCCGTGCCTTACGAGTGTTCAGAGGACAGCCAGGGTCTTCTTCCACCACTAATTGCGGGCGAGTTGCCATATGATGGCTGTGCTACTATAAGCCCCCAAAACAAACAAAAACATGTATTACATTAAAAGACACAAAGAAAACAAAACAAACAAGTTTTGATGCTATTAAAAAGAACCTGATTTGTACTTCTCAAAAGATATTATTATTATCTGACACAATTTCTAAACCATTGTGACTATAGAAAGACACAAATCACCAACTGCCATGGTTGAAAGAAATCAAGAAAGCTCATGGTTCGGTGGAAGTTACCTCCCTTATGCAAGCTGATGCGATCAATGCCAATGGAATATATACAGTTGGTAAAAATGCCTGGAAGAAAAATGCACAGATACAGAACACTAAACAGACATTGCTGGTAAACTTTGGATTGATACCCACGTCAAATATTTACTGAACTGCTTCGTATATATTTTTGTTTCTATTTTGAGGCCCAAAAGAGTAACCCCTTATTATTTTCATTTTATGTACACCAGAATCAAGCATTGAATCACACAGAACATTTTTTCTACTACAATTTAAATAATTTAAACACATTGTTATTTAAAAAATAGGGTTTTCCATAGTTATTTTTTTATATGTGGGTATTATAAATGCTGTCAGCTTAGTTCATTTCTTCATATTTAAAACCATATTTAAAAAGCATTTAAATGATATATGCATATAAAAGTACATTTCGTGTCAAGAAATGTAGTTGGGTGAAAAAGCATTTAAATGATATATGCATATAAAAGGACATTTCGTGTCAAGAAATGTAGTTGCTTGAAAAAGCATTTAAATGATATATACATATAAAAGGACATTTCGTGTCAAGAAATGTAGGTGCGTGAAAAAGCATTTAAATGATATATGCATATAAAAGGACATTTCGTGTCAAGAAATGTAGTTGGGTGATCGTTTCCACTATTGGACTACTGTATGAAAATAAAATATCTGTGTTTATTTTCAATACAAGTAAAAGAGACTCCATATTAAACAACTTTTCTCCAATTTGTTATTCATTATATCAATTTCCTTTTCTTATGAAATCCTTATTTGTAAATGATAACAAAATGGGATTGTTTGTTTATATTTCATTCATAGTATGGACGGATTATGTAAAACAGTAAACGGATAGACAAGTTTTGGAAGAGCAAATGTTTACATATATATAATCATATCAAACAAAACTTATATTCTTGTAATTTCAGTTCTAAATTAGAAGTTGTATTGATTTCTATATCGTTGTGGAAGTGTTAGCAGATTTTGACGGCCAGTTGAAATTTTATCCATACAATATACTATATTTGAATGTTTTCATGGACCTATTCGTAGTATAGAGGATTTCAAAATATTAAAACTCCCGTTATATCTTTTGCTAAGCGTTCAAATGATTATTATGACCACTACTTATGTTAGTTGCGTCATCTGCAAATATTCTTTACCTTTATCTCTATATTTTATTGGTCACAATAATTATTGCATTATCGTTATAAAACTTGATTTGATGTATACGATAAAAAGATAAGACGATAATGGACAACGCTGTCGTACTTGTCTTTCGATAGGAAATGCTTCAGACATGTTGCCATTATTAATAATGATACTAGTTGCTTGATGATAGAACAATCAGATCCAGTTTATATCAATTCCCAAATTTCATGTGACTCAAACATTTCTTAATAAGATCATGGTTACGGTGGTCAAAGGTCATGGTTAAGGCGTAGTCTGAGAAGAAAAGAAAACAAGGTTGATTTTTGTCTTCTGCATACTCAATAATGGTCTCGTCCACAATAGTGGAAAGTAAGACTAAGCAGTCACCTTTCCGTCGCATACAGCTTAAAAACGTCCTATGTAATGCTTTGATAACTTGCCTACTGTTTCTAGGGTGTATTCCCTGCCCCCATAACACCCCCCCCCCCACGAGTGACATTGACCTTGAATTTTGGCCAAAAATTAGTATGATTTCAGAAATGATTTATGTGTATAGAAACCTCAAACATTATAATTTCTCAAACACCGTCACATTAATTGCTTTGAGACTTCACATACACATCCGTGGACTAAGTATCTACACACACAGTAAGTTCTCACACCCAAGAGTGACCTTGAACTTGAAATTAGGGTCAAAATGAGTGATTTCTGAAATTATTTATGCATAACAAAACATCAAGCAATAACATTTAGTTTAAACATATTTATTTTCTGTCAATACATGATTATTTACAACAACTGATACAAGGAATTGGACAGAAAGCTGTATAGCTTATGATTGTCCTCTCCAAGCAATAACATTTCTCTAAATCAGTCAACGTTATGGCTTTGAACACATTCAAGGACTAATTATCTACACTAACAAGTAAATCCCCACCCCCAAGAGTGATATTGAACGTGCATATTTGCCAAATAACATATTCCGATTTTAGAAATTAACGGTATTGCTTTGAAACTTGGTATTGCTTTGAAACTTTGCATACACATACGAGGACTAATGCTGAACACCAATACTAAGTCATCATCCTAACAGTTTAATGTTTAAAAGACATTTTTTTATTCTGCTGAACCTGCACTTATACAGTCAATCGCTCATCGCGAGACACCTTGTGGTGGTGATCTGGTTTTAAACGTTAATTAACAACAGAGAACATTCATCGTTCGACATTTCACCAACTGACCACCTGTACACTCGCATAGCTTCCTGGCTATTGAAATTGAAAGTACCAGT
Source organism: Archivesica marissinica (assembly GCA_014843695.1). Lineage (NCBI taxonomy): Eukaryota > Metazoa > Mollusca > Bivalvia > Venerida > Vesicomyidae > Archivesica > Archivesica marissinica. The sequence continues at coordinate 81,403,800 of CM026387.1, read as the reverse complement.
ACTATTTAAAGAAATTCTCTGCACACATTTAACAACGGATTGAGAACTCTTTAAAAAGTTCAGATTTATTTGATACATTTGGTTGGTTGTAGGTTGTAGCCGATGTATTAAAATTGACAGTACCAGAACAAGAAGACAAGATACAGTTGAGAAACTACACTTTCTCCCAGTTACTGGATTTGCAGAGCAGATTGATGTTGGTGGCAGGAAAGGCAGATAAATCGGAGAGTGTGGACAGGTTCACCATGGTTAGTTCCTTAATCGCAAATATTTGTTTGACAGCCTGACTTGTATAGCATATTGCATGACATTAGAAATGAGTTTTGAGTATGCAAGCTATTTTTACATGTCAGCCTATAATTAAATTGTACTAAACTGTACGTTTATTCTCCGCAGATGTTAATGGGAACGTTTGTGTGAGGGGGGGGGGGGACGATTTGAAGTTGGACTAATTTGGGGGAAAAATGTCCGTTTTTCCAGATTGTAGCATACCACTATTGTATGGTGTATAGTATAATGTCAACATACAAGGCATCATCTATGAATGTTCAATTCAATATAACACAACGTAATACACAACACACAGGCTGTTAGTTTGACTGTCATGGTTACATTGCCGAGAACAACTACGTTGTAATAGATTATGTTTGTGTCCTCTCCATGGGGAACGGACAATATCCCCCCCGGACAATATCCCCCCCTTATATTTTGACCCAGGCGGACAATATCCCCCCCATCAAAAAGACAGGGCGGACAATATCCCCCCCGTAGAAAATCACAGGGCGGACAATATCCCCCCATCAAAAAGACAAGGCGGACAATATCCCCCCCGTAGAAAATCACAGGGCGGACAATATCCCCCCCGGACATTATCCCCCCTTATAAACTTATAAATTAACGCAAATTAACAAGCTTTATTTTATTTCTGTATAAGTAAACGTCGACATCAAGGGGTGTTTCTATCATCTCACCCAGAGTACCTGGAGACGAGTACAAGCGGAAGGCCTCGCCACTGAGTACCGAGAAAACGACGAGCTGAAGCAATTTGTCGGAATTATTGACGGCCTGGCGTTCCTGCCGGTTGACGAGGTTGTCGAAGGAATGACGGCACTGAAGGACCTTGCGCCAGACTCTTTGATGCCAGTGATAGACTATTTCGACAACACATATGTCAGCGGCGGCTACAACTCGGTTAGGGGACCCAATGGAATCATCAGAATGCGTCGTACACCACCGCGCTTTCCACCACCCACATGGAATGTACATGTAACTACACTCAATGGAGGCGACAGAACTAATAACAATTGCGAAAGTTGGAATAACTCATTTAGACATTTAGTTGGACATAGTAATCCCAGTCTGTGGACAGTACTCTCCTGTCTGCAGAAAGACCAGACAGCCGTGAACACCGAGATGGAACGTCAGCGGACTGGACAACCATCGGCCAAACGCGCTAAGAAGACGAGCGTTTCTCTCCAGAAGAGACTTAACAAATTATGCCGCCAGTACCGGGATGGAGCGAAAACGACAGCCAGTTTCCTGTTCGCGATTGGCGAGTGTATAAGACTGTGAACAATTCTTAGGTTTCGCCACTATGTGCTAAATGACAAGTCTCAATTAGCACTTTCGTGAATAAGACTATAATAAACACCAAAATTCACACAAAATATCGCACTGTCCTACATCATTATTTATCATGCTTATGTGCTTGTATACGGAAATGAAGGTTGTTAACCCATTCTTGTTAGTTACTCTTTCTCCGTCCTATGATTTTCTACGGGGGGGATATTGTCCGCCCTAGGATTTTCCACGGGGGGATATTGTCCGCCCTAGGATTATCCACGGGGGGGATATTGTCCGCCTTGTATTTTTGATGGGGGGGATATTGTCCGCCTGGGTCAAAATATACGGGGGGGATATTGTCCGGGGGGGATATTGTCCTACACTCCCTCTCCATACCTGCAATAGATATTCTGAATAATTCACTATATGATACACTTACACACACTACCCAAACTGGTGGATTTACGGCTACGGTGACATTTTGGTAATAAACGTGTATGAATGTTTCAAATACATTCTGAGTTGGGTTGTGGTAATTGGTAATCACATTTAGTAATACAATAAATAAGTATTACCTTTTATTCTGTATTTATACGACTACTTTTTATTTATGCACTGGGATTACCTTGCAGAACTAATTTTGATCATTTCAAATTGTGATTTCGATCCTTTGATACAACAGATTTTTAAATGATTCGAATTTCGGCAGAGTTTTTTTCTATTTCATATGTTATTATTATCGTATCCTAAACAAATGTCTGTTTAAGGAAATATTAATACCAATGGTTCCTAGATAATTTCGAGTGTGTTTGTCCATCGATCGTGTACGGCCGGGCATTCCCAGAACAGATGTTCTGTGCTTTCTATGCACATATTACAAAAGTCACTTGGGGAGGATTCAGTTAATTTACTCATATAGAGATACTTGTTTGTTGGAACCACTCTACTTAGATTGATAATTTCTCAGTTTTGTGTCAATTGTTGCATTATATGCCATGCATTAGTGTATTGTCCATTTGAGATTGTCGGCACTAAACACTTTTGACCATTTTTGCTCGGAGTTTCTACGTTCCATGTTTCTGCCTCCGTGGTCGAGTGGTTTAGGTCGCTGACTTGTATACCATTGTAACCTATCATCACTGATGGTCACGGGTTCGAGCCACGCTCAGGCCGTGTCTCATTTATATGAAAAAGTTGGCAGATTCTTACGGAGGTTGGTGCACCCAAGTACTGGTTAACTGCTGGAGCCTGCCCAGGAACGATGTTGTTAGGTAAACTGCCCTCGGGCGATATAGCCCGAAATGGTGCTGATGCAGGTGTAAAACCCGAAATATAACATAACATAACATAACGTTCCATGTTCTTTGAATTTATCTGTGTTTGATATAGCAATTTATTAGGTTTCCATAATGCTTTTATTTTTGTAACTTATTTTCCGGTCTTGGCCTAGTAACAATGTTTTGATTTAGTTTATCTTTGTACTTTTTAGGAATATTACTAATCAAAGTGGTATTTTAAAAAGTCTTTAATGCGTAGACTGTATTACTTGCTTTGTGAAACGTGTAAAAATAATTATGTCTAAAATCAGACAGATTGTCAACATACTTTATTCCGTTATTTTACGATTCTTGATCGTTAACAGGTTTTCCTGTAAATCTGATGTCAAAATTATTCCAACTAATGAGCCGAAGACATAGCAAACGTATCAACCATAGCAACCGTAACAAATTTGGCAAACGTAACAAACGTGGCAAACGTAGCAACTACCCTGAAACTACAAAATGCGATACTTTAGATATATTATTAAACAATCGTATTTACATTAACTCCAAATATCTATGTACGTAGCAGTAACAAACGTTTAAACATAGCAAACGTAGCAGCAAACGTAGCAGCAAACATAGCAACCATAGCAACCATAGCAACCGTAGCAACCACCCTGAAAATACACATTGTTTAGACCATATTTTAGATATATGATTATCTACAATGGTATCTACATTAACTCTATATATCTATGTACGTACACAGTAACACACGTTGCAAATGTAGACATAGCAAACGTAGCAGCAAACATAGCAACCATAGCAAACGTAGCAACCATAGCAACCACCCTGAAAGTACACATTGAGTATACGATACTTTAGATATATGATTAAACAATCGTATCTACATTTAACTCGATATGTCTATGTACCATAGATATATCAACACTCATACAATACATGTAATCAATCCTGACCATTAGAACACAGTCAACATTACTTTCATCAGTAGCTCTATGCCAACTTATACATGCTAGATGTGTCTAGTGGCTATTATCAATACAATAACATACTGATTACATACACATGACACACTTACCAGTCTAAGGGATTGAGTGCCTTCATTCAACTTCGCCACACTCCTGAGTCTACACAGTGATAACCTGGTGCTGTAAGGTAGGAGGAACAATGCATATTATACAGTGGGTAAAGTAGACATACTGGGATATGATATGTATCTGTACAATAGACATAGTGCAATATGATATGTATCTGTACAATAGACATAATGTGATCTGATATGTATCTGTTAAAATAGACATAATGGGATCTGATATGTATCTGTACAATAGACATAATGGGATATTATGTGTATCTGCACAATAGACATAATGGGATCTGATATGTATCTGTACAATAGACATAATGGGATCTGATATGTAGTTTGTACAATAGACATAATGGAATCTGATATGTAGTTTGTGCAATAGAAATAATGGAATCTGATATGTAGTTAGTACAATAGACATAATGGAATCTGATATGTAGTTTGTACAATAGAAATAATGGAATCTGATATGTATCTGTACAATAGACATAATGGACTCTGATATGTAGTCTGTGCACTAGAAATAATGGAATCTGATATGTAGTTAGTACAATAGACATAATGTAATCTGATATGTAGTTTGTACACTAGACATAATGGATTCTGATATGTAGTTTGTACAATAGACATAATGGAATCTGATATGTAGTTTGTACAATAGACATAATGGAATCTGATATGTAGTTTGTACAATAGACATAATGGAATCTGATATGTAGTTTGTACAATAGACATAATGGAATCTGATTGTAGTTTGTACAATAGACATAATGGAATCTGATATGTAGTTTGTACAATGGACATAATGGAATCTGATATGTAGTTTGTACAATAGACATAATGGAATCTGATTGTAGTTTGTACAATAGACATAATGGAATATGATATGTAGTTTGTACAATAGACATAATGGAATCTGATATGTAGTTTGTACAATAGACATAATGGAATCTGATATGTAGTTTGTACAATAGAAATAATGGAATCTGATATGTAGTTTGTACAATAGACATAATGGAATCTGATATGTAGTTTGTACAATAGACATAGTGGGATCTGATATGTATTTTGTGCAGTTTTGATGGATTTGTTTGCAGATATTCGACAGTATTACCAGACTGAGCAGTGTGTACATGAAGCTTTGTTCTTCTGGATGTGTGCTATTCAAGGATTGGACAGCACGATTTTTCTGTGATCCCAACCCCAACCGACCAGTTTGTGTTGTGATGGAATTTGGACAGGGTGAAGGAGTACCACAGTTGAAGGTATGGTCTGCAAATCATATTTGTTTGTAATCTGAATCTCACATTCACCTGTACATATGAATAGCCTACATTGCCACTTCTGTCTATGGTACAAGATGATCCTAGTGGCGATCTTTCACTTATACCCCAAAACAGTTTACATATACCGATAAAATATTTACAACAATTGAATTCATTTACAAACAAATACACAATATAAATAGAATGTTATATGACTGGTGATTTTAAACCATATTTTATGAAACGAAATATTCCAAAATGAGTTTAATAAAATATGGTATGAAATCAAGTAACACCAGTAACCATAAATTTGAAAAAGAAACGTTTCTGCTTGCCTGTAATTTGAGCAATATTGCATCTCAAAGATACATCTCAAAGACATCTGTAAGGTGCATTCGTACGCTGTAGTAAATAGTCTTCGATAATCAAACAAACAGCTCCACGCAAAAATGCGACACAATACTTTTGACAACTAGTGCAAATTTAACAGTTTATTGATTTTCAATGGTAGAGTTGCAAATTATAGGTCAAATATGTCAAAAGCAAGCAGTCATATCGTGACCAATCAGAATCCTTCCAGGTGTTATTACGTGTGTAGTGATATAAGAACTTATATATATAAGATGAATGAAATCCCTAATTAAATAGTAATGTTCTTCCGTGTTACTGTGTTGTGTCGGTTTTGTTATTATCCTGTCACTGGTCACTCATGTTACGTCCGGGTTGTGTTTACACCTGTTCCCAATCCAATTGGTGTCAATACGTTGTCGCCCCGGAAGTGAATATGTGGATATCGTCCTTTGACAGGTAGTCCACACATCGGCTGTATCTTGATGCCTGTAACAACTTCCCAAGGTTGCAAGTAGCTGCAATATACGTATGCCATATTTTAATAATAGTACACATTATGCATGATATGTTGTGAGTTCATACCATTGACTTCCTATGTCTAGATGGTCTAGTCCAACAGTTGTAGTAACAGTTCATACATCCACTTGACTTTCAAGTCTTTTTCACAAGTTGTAGTACCAGTTCATGTACCGGCCCGGCCGGGTGCCGTACCATATATCTGATGTGTGCCGTATCATATATCTTGCAAAAGCCTTATCATACTGTGACGTATATCTTGTATGCATTCATGACACCATAAAGTCAATATGTTCAATGAAAGCAGCACTGTACAATTAAGTAGACTCCCCATTCATTCAGAAGCAACAATTTCTAAAATCAATGTAAACTTGTCAATAATTTCTACTAGTTATAAAAACTAGTGACAAAACCGGCTGTATAATGATTAAAACATTTGAAAATTCTGCCTCGTAGCCAAGAATGAATGCAATAATTTAAATCTTGCAAATTCTTGAAACTATTGACAGTGTTAAAATAACTGTAAAATGAACAGTATAGAAAATCCACTTACTTTAAATCCGCCATACATTTATACATATGTCTTCCTGTTGCCCTCATACGCTATGCGTAAGTCTTGTATTCATCGTGTCCATATCCAGTTATTGTAGTGCTTCTATCAAGAGCTTTCGTGCCTCCCAACTATTGCATACAAAACATGAACATTAGATCTCATTTAGCCATGGTTTGGCAATCACTAGCACACAAATAAAACTATTTTATTCCTGTCTAATTTGAACCATGCAGTGCATTAAACTGTCCCAATATAACATACATGAAGTTTGGCGTCAATTATGTCGCTATACACACAAGGAATATCACATGATAAACTTAATAATTGTATCTTTGAATATGGGTTTTCATGGATAATCCTAATAAGTGGGGGCTCCGACCTAAAGTTTAAAATACTTTGTGATGATATTACACCTTGTTGTTTAATAACGATTGAATTTTGGGAAGGCTTGTTATTTAATGTTGGTTATGATGCGTGGTTGGCCATTTTGCTATGTTACACAAACACATTATATCATATTTGTCTTAGACTTTGTTAGCATACTCATTATTTGATTAATGGATTTAATACAATGTATTACTATTTAAGTTCTCCAGCTGGCTTCCGATAGGTCGTTGGTCCTGCCCGTGCCTGAAATACTGCTCCGAGGTTCATCTCACCAATACTAGCTGGAGAATTGTCTTCTGACTTAAGCTATTAGTGTGACTTTAAACCTCCTCAAAAACAAACAAACAGACTACTATGTAAAATGCATTGTCTAATGGGTTTCATATGCAATACAATAAGGTTCAATCAAATGCCTTGGTCAGTTAAACCAATAGTCTCCCTTATGGGAATGGATTCCATCAGGAATGAGAACTACTAGTCTAAAATTGTGTAAGAATTATTTCAGAATCAAAGTAAAATTAATTGTAATGAACTAAGCTAATCTATTACAGTTCATCTTTAGCTTCAAATCTTCACCCCCCTCCGAAACCCTCTAAACTGAAACCTTTCCACATCAAACTTCTCCTCTCGTCCGAATGCCGTTTGCTTTAGAGGTATTTCAAGTTCAAACACTATTATTTTAACACATCTTGGAAGTAAATAAATTACGATATTATTATTAATAACTAATTAGTATTTATTCGGTATGAATATTTTAGATACTCAACTACTCTCTTGTTTTACCAATGCTACTTCTTTATAGAATTGTTTAAATCTAATTAATTCCCCGGCGATATAGCCCGAAATGGTGCTGATGCAGGGTAAAACCCGAAATATAATATATTAAATCTAATTAATGAAATTAATTTGTTGCATTATTTACAGGGTAGACGTTCAGAATCAGAAGACATAAAAGACATAATACCAGAGTTGGCCAACTGCATGGAGATATGCCTGAATGATTGGCTCCAACACATCAAGGAGAAACGCAAGGAATATTTCCACCTGAATTATTTCACAGTGGACCAGCTGGTTATCCTTCAGAGGGAGCTTGTGAAAGTGGGGTCCACCAATGAACCCTCCCATCTAGTCTATCCTTTACTATGTGTTGTAAAGGAAAATTGCTCTCCAGGTGGATATATATTATATTTTGGCCTCATATCATGTGTGCTTCTTGCAACTATCTTTTTACGTTTATTTCCTGATCTCTTTGAATTAAAGTAATGCTTGTATCCAAATATGTTGAACATGAGAACTAAGCAGTGTTAAAAGGTTTAGAATTAGAGTTTGAGAATTAGAGTTTGATTTAACAGATTTATTAAATTCAATAATGTGAATATGACTGTTGCAATATGTATATAGTCTTGTTTTTAATATTATTCATGATGTGGTACTGCTCAATGAGCAATTTGTGGTTTAATTTTATGTACAGCTGACTTGTTAGATGCCATGGCAGCTGCAAAGGAGGAGATAGATGGTGATACAGAGGTGAAAGCTGATGGAGATGATTCTGGCAACAGTGATGTTGAAATGCATGCCGATTCAACTGAGGATGAAAAAGAACAGTATTTTGTGTATGAACTGGTGCAGGCAGGGTATGATCAAGCACTTGCAGTTAAGGCACTGCAGTATGTGGACTCAAAGGATGTCACTGCAGGTAATTATATTACTTTGCATACATTTAAGATATGTACTGTTTGAATCCAAATGATCCATTTATGTTCATAATGTGAGACATTCATTCTCTACATGACTTTTGTAATAAGCCTCATGTGAAAATACAACAAACATAAATATAGATAATACAATGATGCAACAAGCAGACAATGAAATAAACACAAGGCATACAATATACATTCAATAATAAATCTAGGTCATATATATGTGTAATGGCTATATAGATACTCATTATCATTTAATGAATCTTGCATACATTTCTAGCACCCAATGTACATGTACATAGTCATAGGAGAAGGTGTTTAGCTATACAACCACCTAGTTAGATATTATCTTCATTGATGAGTTGCATATATATATATAATACTATCCATTATTATTTAATATTGGAGTATTACATTAAATCCTATGCTAAATGTATGAAATTAATAATTTTAATTAGTAAGATCTTGTTGTATAAGTGTGCGTTTTACGTAAGATATAAACTCAAGCTTATCAATAATAGTTCGGCGCTACGTGTATGGGATCGTTTTCGCCTTATACCCTATATATAATGAAAGTAAACCTCCATTACACTGCATAATTGATGTATCATATTTGTGACAAATAACAACTTTACATTAACATGTAGAATATGTTGATATACAATGCTTATGTAGCTTGAACATTAAAAATAGAAGTTTCGTTTGATATTAACCAAAATGTATAGGCATCAATGCATAAACATGACAGACTGTATGTATATTTGAACCGTAAGAGTGCCATAAACAATTAATAATGTAAAAACGAAGTCATGGATATATATATATCGATTCAATGTATAATTAAACATTCTATAAAAAAGCACATAATTATATAATAATTAAGCACTCAGATGGAAGATCAAACGAAGCTTAATAATTATACTCTCATATCAATACTGATCGTAATTCAAATGCTTTAAAAATGAATATACTTAGTGTTTTGATAACAGGCTGACATTTACTATTAAAGAGAGTTTGCAATTTATGCATACTCGGATTGGACCAGTATAATCTTGAAATGTATTCTTTCATAGATCATTATATAAGGAACGTTTAATGATAAAATTGTCCTCGTCTTCGAGTATATCACATGAACTACATTTGATTTCCTCACGCGGAATGCTGTGTGGACGATGCCATCTGCCAGTTTCAATAGAAAGGCTATGTGAGGACAACACCAATCTTGCCATTGCTACTCTATATTTGCATGGTAATATAACCCAGTCTTTATCGACAAAGCAGTGTGCATATAATAACGTGTTTATGTTCGTGAAATACAGGTATAGTCTGGTGCATGGACCACGAAGACAGTGTAATGTCTGATGATGATGTTCAATCATTGACTGAGAACATTAATAACGATGCGACGGATCACCTTCCACAGAGACAGGCCTTTCACGGATGGAACCAGTCACAGACGGACATGCAAATGATGATCTTGACTAACATAGCCGGATTGAAAAAGCAGAAGTATGTGATGTGACTTTTTATAATGCCAGATTTTATATGTATATGTATGCCAATAGATTGATCTGTATATGTATGCCAATAGATTGATCTGTATATGTATGCCAATAGATTGATCTGTATATGTATGCCAATAGATTGATCTGCCAATAGATTGATCTGTATATGTATGCCAATAGATTGATCTGTATATGTATGCCAATAGATTGATCTGCCAATAGATTGAACTGTATATGTATGCCAATAGATTGATCTGTATATGTATGCCAATAGATTGATCTGTATATGTATGCCAATAGATTGATCTGTATATGTATGCCAATAGATTGATCTGTATATGTATGCCAATAGATTGATCTGCCAATAGATTGATCTGTATATGTATGCCAATAGATTGATCTGTATATGTATGCCAATAGATTGATCTGTATATGTATGCCAATAGATTGATCTGTATATGTATGCCAATAGATTGATCTGTATATGTATGCCAATAGATTGATCTGTATATGTATGCCAATAGATTGATCTGTATATGTATGCCAATAGTTGATCTGTATATGTATGCCAATAGTTGATCTGTATATGTATGCCAATAGATTGATCTGTATATGTATGCCAATAGATTGATCTGTATATGTATGCCAATAGATTGATCTGTATATGTATGCCAATAGATTGATCTGTATATGTATGCCAATAGATTGATCTGTATATGTATGCCAATAGATTGATCTGCCAATAGATTGATCTGTATATGTATGCCAATAGATTGATCTGTATATGTATGCCAATAGATTGATCTGTATATGTATGCCAATAGATTGATCTGTATATGTATGCCAATAGATTGATCTGTATATGTATGCCAATAGATTGATCTGTATATGTATGCCAATAGATTGATCTGTATATGTATGCCAATAGATTGATCTGTATATGTATGCCAATAGATTGATCTGTATATGTATGCCAATAGATTGATCTGTATATGTATGCCAATAGATTGATCTGTGTCAGTGGGTTCAACATTATTATTAATTAATTCACTAATGTTAAGATTATTACCAACCAATCCAAAACATTGCAAACAAATTACTTCCCATGTACAACATAATTGATTTTCATTTTTTATATGTAATTTATTTATGATTTATATACAATCTACGAGTATGTACATCTACAAGTACATAATATAAACATTTCATATACAACATGTATCGTAAGAAATTGTCATAGAATTTGTTTTTAGCTCTCATATACTCTCACTCTCTCACTTTCTCGTGCCAAACACTCTCACTTCCATACAAACAGCATCAACATACGCCCGATATCAACATGTACATAAGCAAATTTAATATGTCTACGAGCTACTTCTTCTGTATTCCAAATATATCTCTATATACATTTGTTGGAATAAGAATATAATTAAGACATAAAACCAACAGAAAAATTAACATTATGGGGAATTTGTTCCATTTTGTATTATGCTTTTCCAATTTGTCATGCATCAATGCGATAGTTTTTCCAATTTGTCATGCATCAATGCGATAGTTTTTTTATATTTCCCTTCAACCATTTAGGTATTTGATAAATAGTTCTATATATGGACTTAATTTGTTAATTATACTTATTTAGCCAAGACAATAATGAAATTGTTTGAATCCTTTTCTGCGGTGTCTATTGTTATTAAGCAACAGATTGTTTCATAATTTATATCTCTCTGAACACTATTGATAATCAGGTTGAATTTAGGTTGTCTCTTGTATTGCAATAATTATGTTGCGAAATTTCTCAATACACATTCACTGCATTTCCATCTTTATCTGAGTTAGCACAGCATTTAATAACATTATTTACATTCTACAATTTTTGTTTACAGCGATATTGGCTCTGAGCCATTGATCAACGAGCTTACAGCACTATGGAGAAAGTTTCTAGAGTGTATATCATCCAATATTCGAGACTATCTCAGTCTGGAACATCTTGGTCTCATCTTGAAATATCTAGCCAGGACAAGTAAGTAGGAAGTATATATTTCAGATAGAGATTTAGGTATGTTAACGGCTTACGGTTTAAGTTAAGATTGTATCTGATTCAATCAGATAGAGATTTAGGTATGTTAACGGCTTACGGTTTAAATTAAGATTGTATCTGATTCTATCAGATAGAGATTTAGGTATGTTAACGGCTTACGGTTTAAGTTAAGATTGTATCTGATTCTATCAGATAGAGATTTAGGTATGTTAATGGCTTACGGTTTAAGTTAAGATTCTATCAGATAGAGATTTAGGTATGTTAACGGCTTACGGTTTAAGTTAAGATTGTATCTGATTTTATCAGATAGAGATTTAGGTATGTTAACGGCTTACGGTTTAAGTTAGATTGTATCTGATTCCAGATTATATCTGATTATATTTTATGTAATGCCATTGAATACTCAGTTGTAATAGAAACAAATGTTGAGCCTGTATATCCTAGCATCTGTGTATAAGCCTTTCAGCGCATGCATATCCTAGTATATGGGCGTTTACAAAACCTGTATTATGTATATCCTAGTGCACACCAATACACATATAGTAGAATATACAGGTACTGTACACACCAATACACATATAGTAGGATATACAGGCACAATACACCAATACACATATAGTAGTATATACATGTACTGTACACACCAATACACATATAGTAGTATATACAGGCACTGTACACCAATACACATATAGTAGTATATACAGGTACTGTACACACCAATACACATATAGTAGGATATACATGTACTGTACACACCAATACACATATAGTAGGATATACAGGCACAATACACACCAATACACATATAGTAGTATATACATGTACTGTACACACCAATACACATATAGTAGTATATACAGGCACTGTACACACCAATACACATATAGTAGTATATACAGGTACTGTACACACCAATACACATATAGTAGGATATACAGGCAATGTACACACCAATACACATATAGTAGGATATACAGGCACTGTACACACCAATACACATATAGTAGTATATACAGGCACTGTACACACCAATACACATATAGTAGGATATACAGGTACTGTACACACCAATACACATATAGTAGGATATACAGGCACTGTACACACCAATACACATATAGTAGGATATACAGGTACTGTACACACCAATACACATATAGTAGTATATACATGTACTGTACACACCAATACACATATAGTAGTATATACAGGCACTGTACACACCAATACACATATAGTAGGATATACAGGCACTGTACACACCAATACACATATAGTAGGATATACAGGCACTGTACACACCAATACACATATAGTAGGATATACAGGTACTGTACACACCAATACACATATAGTAGTATATACAGGCACTGTACACACCAATACACATATAGTAGTATATACAGGCACTGTACACACCAATACACATATAGTAGGATATACAGGCACTGTACACACCAATACACATATAGTAGGATATACAGGCACTGTACACACCAATACACATATAGTAGGATATACAGGCACTGTACACACCAATACACATATAGTAGGATATACAGGCACTGTACACACCAATACACATATAGTAGTATATACAGGTACTGTACACACCAATACACATATAGTAGGATATACAGGCACTGTACACACCAATACACATATAGTAGGATATACAGGCACTGTACACACCAATACACATATAGTAGGATATACAGGCACTGTACACACCAATACACATATAGTAGTATATACAGGTACTGTACACACCAATACACATATAGTAGGATATACAGGCACTGTACACACCAATACACATATAGTAGGATATACAGGCACTGTACACACCAATACACATATAGTAGGATATACAGGCACTGTACACACCAATACACATATAGTAGGATATACAGGCACTGTACCCACGAATACACATATAGTAGTATATACAGGTACTGTACCCACCAATACACATATAGTAGTATATACAGGTACTGTACACACGAATATACATATAGTAGTATATACAGGCACTGTACAAACGAATACACATATAGTAGTATATACAGGCACTGTACACACGAATACACATATAGTAGTATGTACAGGCACTGTAGACACGAATACACATCTACTAGTAATCACACCATCAAACCAATTGTGTTCTTCTATTATGGAATGTTTATGTTAATGTTAATGATAAAGACTAGCTAGGGTGTTTGAGAAACATAATGGGATGTGGGAGAGTCAAACTGGATCTGGCAGAGACTTAATGGGTGTGGGAGAAACATAATTAGATGTGGCAAGAGATATAATTCTGTGTTTGTTGTGTGGTGGAGACATAATGGGGTGTGGTAACCATATAAGTCTGTGTTTGTTGTGTGGTAGAGACATAATGGGGTGTGGGAAGACATATAATTCTGTGTTTGTTGTGTGGTAGAGACATAATGGGGTGTGGGAAGACATATAATTATGTATTTGTTGTGTGGTAGAGACATAATGGGGTGTGGGAAGACATATAATTCTGTGTTTGTTGTGTGGTAGAGACATAATGGGGTGTGGGAAGACATATAATTCTGTGTTTGTTGTGTGGTAGAGACATAATGGGGTGTGGGAAGACATATAATTATGTATTTGTTGTGTGGTAGAGACATAATGGGTATGGGAAGACATATAATTCTGTGTTTGTTGCGTGGTAGAGACATACTGGGAGTGGGAAGACATATAATTCTGTGTTTGTTGGTGGTAGAGACATATGGGAGCATATATTCTGTGTTTGTTGTGTGGTAGAGACATAATGGGGTGTGGTAACCATATATGTCTGTGTTTGTGGTGTGGTAGAGACATAATGGGGTGTGGGAAGACATATAAGTCTGTGTTTGTGGTGTGGTAGAGACATAATGGGGTGTGGGAAGACATATAACTCTGTGTTTGTGGTGTGGTAGAAACATAATGGGGTGTGGGAAGACATATAAGTATGTGTTTGTTGTGTGGTAGAGACATACTGGAGTGTGGGAAGACATTATTCTGTTTTGGTGGATAGCAGTCTTCTAGAATTTTAACTGATTTAAATGTGCTTTTTTTGTTTATTTATAGATACCAACAAGATATCTAGATGTCTTCCTCCAGGGTTTAAGGAAGGTCAGCCGAACCTGATCATTTGTCCATCTGGTATGCTTTCTTTTTCATATTTTGTTTTATAATATTATATTCTCACAATATCCTTTTATTAATAGGAGACTAATGTCTACGAGTGTTGTTAAGAATAGTCCACATGTGTTCTATTAATTAATAATATATTATTTATGGATATTCAAAGCAATAAAAATTAACACTTAGTTTGGACATATAAATGTGTTTGTACACATACAAACACATGACAATTATAAAAATGTGAATATACTAATGCATTGTGTAGTCATTTTCAGATGTATGTGGAATTGGAAATACTATATTACCATACAGTGCCATGAATTCTAAATGTGTGCAAATAAAGCGGTGAATATTTCCAACAGGTGATGTCTTGATGACCGCACTATCTGTCTACATGATGGATAAAGACAAGCCTCTGCCTCAATCAGACGAAATACTTGTGTGTACAGCTAACACAACAACGGATGAAGTGAGTGGTCCATTGTAGCATGACGAGCTAGCACAAACAGTAATGTGATACAGTGAAACCCTATAAATCGAACGGCCACTGGACCATAGGCAAAGTTCGGTTTGGAGGGGTTTTCGGTTTAGAGTGATTTTCATTGTGGGGTAGATTAAGTTAACAATTCAAGTTTGCAATGCAATATATATATGATAATGTTGTACTTGTGATGCTATATACTATTGAATAATGTATTTAATAATTTGTTATATAGCCGAGGTATGTAATACATATAATAATGCTGTATATGTATACTTGTTATCCACTGGCCGAATCTTGTTATCTTCGTTTTCGAACAAGATAGACTGATGGTGGGACAGCGTTGTAGCGTTGCATAGTATTCAGAATGTGCATATGGAGTGCACAATTTGGTCTTGAGATGGCATTTATCATTACGATTAAGATAAAAATGGAGACTTATTTTCGCTATAATTGGGAGAAAATAGCAATTACGCACAGATATAAATGCGTATGTTTTCTATATTATTGTGCTAGCATACATACTATTTATGTTATATTATGTGTGTTCTCATGTGATTGGAAAGTTGAATGGAATTTAATTAATGAATCTATGTATATGTCATGTAATAATAATCTACAATGCCGCTCTGAATTAAATAAATGGATGCGTTCTGATTTACAAATATGACCACATGTAAATTTATATTTATAATATTTAACATTTAGCAATGAATATGGTTACGAAGGGTTTACTGCTCGGCCATGTTATACAACTTTGCAACAACTTCAATTTTGTATGTTTGGTTTTGTGTTTTGTTGCGTCTTTTGACCTTCTCCTTGTTAGAAATAAAGAACTATTTTGCTTTAATTATAAGACACATATCAGATAAATATTACATGTATTTACACATAGATATAAATATAAATGGCTGTGGGAGCTCAATTGTATAAAATGTATGCTTTATGTTTGCACTGTTCGCTAACTGTATATAATATGTATGTATGTCCTCATGGGCTTGACAGCCTATTGGAATTTAATAAAATAAACTAAACTATATTCTGCAACCAGTCCAATAATTGAGCATGCCGTTTCAGATTGATATATTCTGCAACCAGTCCAATAATTAAGCATGCTGTTTCAGGTTGATATATTCTGGAACCAGTCCAATAATTAAGCATACTGTTTCAGGTTAATATATTCTGCAACCAGTCCAATAAATGAGCATGCTGTTTCAGATTGATATATTCTGCAACCAGTCCAATAATTGAGCATGCTGTTTCAGGTTGATATATTCTGCAACCAGTCCAATAATTGAGCATGCTGTTTCAGGTTGATATATTCTGCAACCAGTCCAATAATTGAGCATGCTGTTTCAGATTGATATATTCTGCAACCAGTCCAATAATTGAGAATGCTGTTTCAGATTGATCTATTCTGCAACCAGTCCAATAATTGAGCATGCTGTTTCAGGTTGATATATTCTGCAACCAGTCCAATAATTGAGCTTGCTGTTTCAGGTTGATATATTCTGCAACCAGTCCAATAATTGAGCATGCTGTTTCAGATTGATATATTCTGCAACCAGTCCAATAATTGAGCATACTGTTTCAGGTTAATATATTCTGCAACCAGTCCAATAAATGAGCATGCTGTTTCAGGTTGATATATTCTGCAACCAGTCCAATAATTGAGCATGCTGTTTCAGGTTGATATATTCTGCAACCAGTCCAATAATTGAGCATGCTGTTTCAGGTTGATATATTCTGCAACCAGTCCAATAATTGAGCATACTGTTTCAGGTTAATATATTCTGCAACCAGTCCAATAAATGAGCATGCTGTTTCAGGTTGATATATTCTGCAACCAGTCCAATAATTGAGCATGCTGTTTCAGGTTGATATATTCTGCAACCAGTCCAATAATTGAGCATGCTGTTTCAGATTGATATATTCTGCAACCAGTCCAATAATTGAGCATGCTGTTTCAGGTTGATATATTCTGCAACCAGTCCAATAATTGAGCATGCTGTTTCAGATTGATATATTCTGCAACCAGTCCAATAATTGAGCATGCTGTTTCAGGTTGATATATTCTGCAACCAGTCCAATAATTGAGCATGCTGTTTCAGGTTGATATATTCTGGAGACGTGCTATCTTTGATGGAAGCAGTAAGATTCACTGTCTCGTGAATGCGGATATGCTAAACTATGATGTGAGCGAAGCTGCAGAGTGGTGCCTAGAGGAATATCTCCTAGATGTACAATACACAGGTTTGTTTGCTTTATTGAGCTCACATAGTTTTGAATGAAGGCCTATCACATGCTTAAACTGTAACACCATTACATATGATGAACTGTTCCACATTGTTTATGAATGCGATACTATTAAATCAGATAACCTCAGAAACATTTATCTGAACCATGTACATGACTATTTCTCTAATAATTTATATATGTTAATGAAAAATATATCACGACCTGCGTTCTTGAAATATTTACTAGGACATATAGACAAAGACATTGCCAGATTAATACATCCGGAACAGTATTCAGACTTTCTGTGCACCAGTGCTTCATTTCTTAAGCAAGTTTATGCGATAGCATTATAAAATAAACGAAAATAATGTGTTCATATATGTGATACAAAACGATACTATTTATATCACCATGTACTTCATAATGTACCATTTTCGCTTTCGTGAATCCTTATGTTGTTTTAGATGGTTGTATATTTATTATTAAGCCCGAGAATAACTATTGACACTTTCCTTGATCTTAGGCCAAGGTTATGATATTGTATTGTTTTTTTCATTCTTAATTATCTGTACGTATGTATGTTATGTTGTATGTATATTCTAATTCGTACCTGATCTATAGTTGTGTTTATAATTATGTTCTGTACTTTTGTATCTTTCTTGATGATTGTATGTAACTCTTCAGAAATGGAGGAATAAAAGATAATATATATATACACAGGTTTGTTTGCTTTATTGAGCTCACATAGTTTTGAATGAAGGAATTATACCAGCTATGTTGAGTTAATTAACTGAAATAATTGAAGAACTACTATAAAATTATTGAATAATCTTGTTTAGAGGAGATACCAGTTTCATTTGTTTAATAGTGACAGTAGCTGTTGCAAATATTTCTATTTAAATTTCATGTATAAATCTGCTCTGTTGACCATTCCAATTGAGTAGTTTGAATGTGTAATTTAATATTGCAGAATTGAAGTACAGGCTACTTGTGATCTGTGGTTCGGACAACGAATACAGATCTACTATCGTATCATCATTGGATAAGTTCAAACGACAAGCATTAGCCACAAACACAAAACATCTACGTGACTATTTGTCGGCTAAGCTGACCATACAGCAACATATGTTTTCTGGAATCAGACCTGCAGCCGATGTTGATAAAGAAAGGTACTCAATATATAGATACGTAAAACGTTACTTAAGATGGTATTAACATAGTCTATTGCACATAATATTTATTGCTTGTAATTTCAAAAACTTATACCGGTATATTATTTTTCTGTAGTCATTGTTTCATCGATTAAATATTTGTAGTGGAATAACTGAAGGTAGGAACAATGACTTACACCAATCTGAATTCTGAAGATATTTAAGTAATGAAATACAACCTTTGGTAGGTGTAGATATATCAGGGAAATACAAAGTTAATGTAATTGATGTTCAATAGATCCTCAGTACGTGTCATCAAATCGTGGAGAGCTGGTGTGGGAAAAACCTTATTTAAACAAAGAAGGGAAGGGGAACTGTCGAGTCTGAACAGAAAGGCAGTACAATCAGAGACGGTGTCTATACCTCTACAAGAGAAAATAATAGACGTACACTATGTGATACAGAGACTACTAGAACATACAACCAAGCCAGGAGAAGTAGCAGCCAGGATCTTCCATATTGATGTGTCACATGAAGTAAGTTTGCATAGATGAATAGAGAAAGCCCAAACTAAAATACACAATACTGTGTAAGTATTAGTTATTGCAATTAGCAAAAACAATAACCAATATTTAAATATACCGTCCATACTCGCCTATACGATCTCGCCTATAAGGCAGCACCCTGAAACTATTGGTCCTGAAACATGTGGGTTTGGCATGCACTTGCATATAAGACGGGTTCATAAAAGTATAAATTGCATGTTTGGCCAGTGAAAGTTAAATCGGTCGAGTGGTTAAGGTCGCTGACTTGTATACCACTGTAACCTATCATCTCTGATGATCACGGGTTCGAGCCCCGCTCAGATCGTGTCTCATTTATATGAATAAGTTGGCAGTTTCTTACGGAGGTTGGTGCACTGTACTGGTTAACCGCTGGAGCCTGCCCAGGAAAGGTGTTCTTAGGTAAGCTGCCCGTCGCTCAAATTGGAAACCGGTAACGACTTTAAATAAACTTAAATACAAAAAAAGAAAGTTGAAGAAATGTTCTTTGCCATGGTGCTTTTTTTCTAAAATGTAATAATGGATACCATACCGGTAAGTTTTTGTTTAAAATTGGGATGCAACGTATCATTTTGTTTTGTTTTTGTTGTTGTTTTTTTCGCTCTCTTTTATTCATTATGTACGAAGTCAATCAGCATAAACATATAACACTAATACTAGAATGTGGATTGATTTCTAGGAATATGAATCAATAGAATAGTTATTATAATACAGTTGTTTACAATGAAAGTTCTCTGATAGTGTTCAGCATTTTTGCAATAAATTGGTTGTATACATTCTTATACTTGTAATACGCCGCTATCATTTTAATTTCACTTTTAAACAATTTGAAAATTCTCCAATTCTCATTACAAATGTATGATTTGTAAATGCTAAAACCAACACTCATGATCAATATTGATGAAAAGGTATTGGGGATCAGAATATATATATATATATCCCAAAATAATAAATTTTAAGCTTTGGTTATTTCTTTGGATTCCACACATGTTGAATAGATTTTGTACTTTATTCCAGAATATATTCACTGCAGCGTGGATGGCAACGTATCGTATTCGAATATAAAATTAGCAATTTCATTGTATTTTTTCTCATGTAAAATGTTACTGCATATTCAATTCAATTCAATAAATTTATTGCATTAAATATGACAACATACTTATAGCAAAGAATACATATATAAACAAAGTACAATGGAAAGACATGGATACATTTTCAGAAGAGCATAGATGATTATGATGTTTAAAAAAAAAAAAAATTAATTTCTTACTAAATTTGCGTAATATATAAATTTGGACAGGTTTTGAACAATGTTCCTATTAGTATGTGTAAGTAAGGTAATAAACCTTTGTTTGGTAGGCCAAGTATAATAGTAGCGTTTCAGATATTTTTTTCTTAAATTTCTAAATTTAGGACAAATAAGAAGAAAATGATACTCGCTTTCAATCATTCTATAATTACAATGTATACAGATACGTTCATTCCGTGGTACGTTTGTGTAACGCCCTCGTTCTATTGCTAGGTCATGGGATGAGGTCCGGAACTTGGTTAAAGATATTCTAAATTTAGGTTCTAGTATAATGTCGAGATATTTTTCTAACTGAAATTCATGTTTAAACAAGTTATACGTTTCAAGACGAGTAGAGTTATTGATTGATGAATACCACTGTTGATGATACATATCAAGTATTCGTTGTTTTATTATATTAAAATTGATAAGCATATTGAACTGATTTTGCCATATATATGTTAAACCATGTTCATCAAGGATGGTTTTAATTTTGTATGCCCAATTATTACCATTATATAAGAGTCCTGCATTTGTATCATTCTTGAGCATATTGTAAGTTTTAAACAATATTGTCTTATTGTCTAGAGTAAGTAATTTTATCCAGTATTTAATTAATAGTATTTTCCTATGAATATTCATTGGTATTCTACCTAATTCCCCATAGAGAGCATCTACATTTGTGGAGCACTTTACACATAGTATTTTTCTACAAAATTTTGTATGTACAATTTCAATGTCTGGTCCGGCATGGTGACCCCATATCTCGGCACAATAATTAAGGGTTGACGATACAAGTGAATCAAATAAGTATATTCTTTGAGAAACAGGTAATTCTAACTGGTTATAAACAGTGAATAAATTATGTAATGAAAATTGAGCATGTTGTGCAATACGTTGTTGAGTGCGATTCCAATTGCCATTTTTAAACAAATGAACACCAAGATATTTAAATGACTGTACAATATCAATAAGTGAGTTGTAGATGAAAAAATCATATGATGTATGACGACCATTTTCAAATATCATAATTTTAGTTTTATTAATATTTAACTTAAGGTCCCAAGTATTACAATAAATCTCTAAGTCATTTAACAATGATTGTAATGTTTGAGGCTCGTAAGCGAATAATGCTCCATCATCAGCGAATAATAGTAAAAATATATTTATATCATCAATGCTCAATATTCCATTTAAATTAGAATTAATATTTCCCAGAATATCATTCAAGAAGAAAAGACATAGGATACTGCTAGCAGGGTCTCCCTGTTTTATCCCAACAAATGATTGTATAGGATGTGAGTTTGCAGATTGATAACGGATAACAGATTTAACAACAAGATACATTGATTTAATTGCTGTGATGAGTTTGGTGCTCACCTTTGTTGTTATTAATTTTTGCCATAACATTGCTCGATCTATCCGGTCAAACATTTTTTCCCAATCCAAAAAGGCTACATAAAGTTTCTTTTTCATAGATAGTGTCTTTTGAATAATAGCATGAAGAACAAAAATGCAATCATTGGTTGATTTGGATTTCTGAAATCCATACTGATTATCTATCAATACTGAATGTTCATCTGCCCATTTCGTAAGTCTCGTAATTAGCATTTTAGAATATATTTTTGACAAAATATTATTGAGTGTGATACCACGAAAATTCTTTGCTTCATGTTTACCACCTTTAAATATGGGTACTATAATTCCCTGTTGCCAACTTTGTGGAAAAACACCATCGTTGAATAGCTTATTATACAGTTTAAGTAAGAAAGGAGAACTTATATCGTAAGCATGTTTAAATACCTCGGCTATCAACTGATCAGTACCTGGGCTTTTCGAATTATTTTGCGAAAAAATTGCATTTTTTAACTCTGTTTCTATAAATAGGTCATCTAAACCATCATTCTGTATAGTATCATGTTGTTGTTGTTGTGGTTGTTGTTGTTGTTGTTGTTGTTGTGGATGTGGTTGATGATGATAATGTTGTTGTTGATGCTGGTGCTGTTGTTGTGGTGGTGGCGGTTGTTGATGTTGTTGTTGTGTTGGTTGTGTTCCGTACAAGTTATTAAAATGTGTGTACATGTCTGTCATGGTAACATTACTCGGGTCTGTGTTATTTTGTCTATTTTGCGATTTAATATTTTTCCAAAAGGACTTTGGATTGGATTTTGCTAGATGTGAAATGCGTTTTCCCTCATTTCGTTTAAACTGTATTTTACATTTACGCTTAATATTGTTATAAGCAAGTTTTTTATTCAACTGTTCTATGTCGTAGATAGTAATTTCTTGCCATATTAAATTCATGACGTGCATTGTAGCAGTCTTTATTAAACCATTTCTTTTTATTTTTTAACAATATATTATTCAGTTTGTATGTTTTTCTAGTTTTACCGAATACACTGAAAGCATTTTCTTGCATATAAGATGTGAACAATTCAATCGATTGGTCAACGGTGACCGTATGTAAATGAGCCGTTATTTGGTCAAGTAGTACGCGTCAATTTAATAAATTATTCCTAAATATATCTATACGCGCACTATCCCAAGATAGGAATATTTTCTGATTGGTATCATTATTATCACGTGGTACAGGTAGGCGTATTTCACGTTTAATGTGAATATGTATAGCATTTTGATCGGAAAATTCAGTAGCTTGCATTATATTAAAGTACGTGATTAAGTTAAAGTTTGTTGGATTTGTTAGCAAATAATCAACTGTCGACGTACCATTTTTATTTATAAATGTAAATTCGCCTTTATTCCTGCATATACTGCATATAACTGTTTAATTTTTCAGTCAATTAGTATTCCGATATAACAAATATAGCACAATTGAATGGTCCCATGCAGACTCGGAGGTGCCGTGTTCGTCTCTATGCAACAATTGACAGGTGTTGACAGCTTGCTCATAATTACATTATATTTCATGTGCCGCAAATTGAGTAATACAGTCTAATTGAATTGACACAAGCGGAGAATAATAATGGTTTCTCTTGTCAGTGGAAAACACTCTACCACATGAAGCTTCAATGTTTATAAATATCCGTTTAACAAAAGACCATGCCGTTTTTGGTCATTCATGTCATTTTAACCTGTAAATGCTTATATAGGAGTTTATTCTGCAAATAGATGTCCTACGTGACATTTGACATGTCTACATACATGATCCCTTCACTGATAGAATTACATTCGGATAGAATTACATTCGGATATAATTACACTCGTTCACTGAATGATTCAGCGTTTCACCTTGTAAATATCTATGCATTTGTCAACAGACAATAACTACCTAAAAGTTGCTTTAATTTGTTTTTATTTACTGTTTCATAATGTTCATACAAATGATATCTCATCTAAAATAAAATTTAATGTGCTTGAATGAAATATAAAAAGCATGCTCATTATATTTGATTATAAATATTATAATTAAAGAACATTTCTAAATTGATGAAACATTCACTAAAATGGAGTACGGCGGACCCCCAAAAAATACAGACGGATATGTAGTCCAGTGGTAACTCAGTAATCCAGGTATCGCAGGTTCGATCCCCGGTCTGACCCTAATAAAATTAACAATCTTTCAGATGGGACGTTAAACCGAGGTCTAGTGTCGGTGCTTTACACCGTGCACGTAAAATAACCAGAGGAGATTCTGGAATGGGTCTCTGTCTGTATCATGCACTATCCTCCAAAATCTAAAATAATTAATCTCTTCAGGAGGCGTCGCTCATATGGGCAACCGGTAGCGACGATAAATAAACGTAAAAACACACCCCAAAAAAAAAGAAGCTAGTCAGCAATTTAATGCCGAATAACTAATTTTGATCTCAGTAATTTTGGGTTAACGTTGAGTATCAGACGGGTCCCCAATTCTAAGACCAAAATATGGGTATACTTAGTATTCTGAGAAAATGTACCATTTTCTGTGTGTAATGACATACTCAATCTCAGGTAATGTTTTCAGATTGAATGTGTTTACATGTTTGACATTTATAGCAACCGTTACGTTGTTACAGGTGGAGAATGGAGTAGATTATTTGTTGTTCAACCTATTGGTACTGGGGTGTCTGATGGACAAAACGGGGTTTGTGTGGAGAAAGTCCACCACGGACATCTACCTGATAGAGACCATGCCTCTGATGATGCAGGCAACAAACAGAAGGGTATAAGATACTGTCATTTATTCATCACATTTTAAAGAGTGCAAGAATAACCATAACCATAACAGCATAGTGCAGTACATAGTCCCATTGTTGTTCTTGGGATATCTAGGGAAACGGTACCATAACATATATCATTGTTTTTACCTGGCATGTCTGTACGAGATGATAGAATGGTGAAGCTGTTCGTATCTCTGTACATGCAATAAGAAATTGGTTACCTTCACTGTCCTTTCAATATTTTGCATTATCCCTCGCCCCCTCCCACACCACACTCCTAATTAAAAACAACATCAGATACTATCCGAAACGCAATTGCAAATAGCTGCATTTAATTGTTGTAACTATGTATGTTATCCAAATATAGGCATACTAAGCATTATACTATATATCCGAGTATTTATCTTTACGATATTTACTATAATATTATTATTCAATATAAAGCACATTCACAAATCATGTATGAAATTGGGTTAGCACATCATTCGTGTAGAAATGAATATAATGGATAAAAGTTAAATGTCTTTATCGTCCACATCCATCATGGTATGCCATTTTAGGTCTTGCGTTGACCATGTTAGCTTATTATTACCATATCTATATAACCTTCTATAAAGGCTTTCATGATAAAATAAAATCACTTGGCCATTCACCTATATCTGTTTGAATCCCACTTGGTGTTTCAAATTCTTTATGTCAGGAAGCTATCCAGCTGACTTACAGAAGATCGGAGGATCTACCTAGGTGCCTGATATGCTACTTGTAGGGCACAAGAAGTACCAACAATTTACTAATATTGTTCCTCCATGTATTTATGTGTTATATTTTCGAGAACCATGACTGTTGTTTTAACCCAACGGTGTCCTATTCACAACTAAATCTGTCTTTTAAGTTTTAAGCTATATAATAAATCCGTTTCTGTCTACTGCTGTTAAATTATATGTAAAATATTCATTTCTTGATTACATGTAAAAATACTGAAATAAATAATGTTGAAATTAAATCTGTCTTTAGTAGATACATATTCGGCTCTCCATTGTTCTCTGGAAACCATGAATTACAACGCCACACATGTATCAACTATGCTCTGTCAGCATATTATTATGTCAATCTATTTTATAATTTCACCATGCACTAAGTGATATCTATATTTAAATATATACAAAGTCTGAAACGCGTTATAAGAAATACACTAGTGAGAATTTAGACCTATAAATCGGGCAGTACAACTTCATATATATTATTTTTCCGCTGATATTCCAATGCGGCAATGCAGCCTGCGAAATTCTCGAAAAATATATGTTTATGAACTTTTCGTCACTCGAAAATATCAACTTTTACAGTAACTTTTTATTGGCGCTGTTTTACCATTACACTGTCGGTATTGGAGGAAATTTATCGTGGATGTAAATTTCACAATTTGTTTCAATTTGCGAATATAGCTAACATTTCAACCATACGAATATTTCCATTTATCCAGTAATTACACATGTATGTTGTTGCAGAAGCATATCACTATGTTATGTATTTACAGGTTGGAGATCTGCAATATGTACATCCCGTGCTGAGTATTCTACCCGACCTGACTTGTAGGTCACCACAGGAGAGCTTACAGATCTATATGGGCATACAGCTACAAGGTAAAACTTGTCTCAATAAAGTATTTTGGTCAATTTGATCTTGATGTTTATAAATTATTTTCACTTTCTTTATTGTTCTATTACCATATAACCATTTATGAACATGAACAATAAACTTGTATTTAAAAACAAGGTACCGTGACATAAGAATGGTTGTAGGCTCTATCTGAACTTGCATTTGTAAAAAAAAGATAAAATATGACATGGTTTACACATTGTATCGTGTTTAAATGTTTCTGTCAATTGAACTAGCATCATTGTGATTAATAATGTCTATAAAAGTATGACCACAGTATGATCTGCGAAAGGTCCGGGGTTCGAGCCCCGCTGGAGCGTTACGATTGTGCCCTTAGGCAAGGCATTTAAATTCCACGGTGCCTCTTCTCTCTCCCTCGTGGCGATGGATTCCATCAGGAATGAGGTCTCGAGAGTGATTAATATAAGTTGAAATAACTTGTTTCGCAATCGAGCTAAAATAAATTTGTATAAACTGTAAAAGTATGACCAGGTTTTACATTTTATGAAATACTTATAGATTACAAGAATTCTGACCAGCTGTTTGACGAGAAACAGTTTACAAGTCCAGTTTTCCAGAGGACGTTCCAGTATTTGTCCCGAATGGACCAAGTAAAACAACTTAGCGATGTCCATCCTTTTACTACAGAAGGAAGTCCACAGTCTTGTCTACAAACTCTGCTGAGGTATTATATACATTGTCACATTGTTAGCATTGTTAATGTTAATATAGTTGAATAACCTAGTAACTAAATGCATTTAATCAGTGCTGGGTTCATCTTTATTTAATACAACGCAATGTTTTGTTCACAGAATCAGATAAATTTGCATCATTTTTTAGACATGCATCATCTGAAATAATTTCCAAATATATGAAATTACATCAAACATACGATCCCATTCAACTTAATGGAATTTACATATATCCAAGAATGAAATGATCGTTTCCGAGTACTCGATCAGAACTGTGTACTAGTACTTGAATATCAACATTACTACTCAGTTGACATCCCTTAGAACATAAACAAATATTGTGTTTTCAGACATTGTGGGTTGAATGACCCGTCTTGGTCAGAGCTGCACCATTTTGTCTGGTTCCTCAACACCCAGTTGGTTGATTTTGAACGCAATGAGTTTGTGAGTACAGCCGCTGCTGAGGACCTGCCAGGATTCTCCAAATTTGTTCTGACTTTTCTAATACAGATGTCTAGAGTAAGCATATGATATCAATGCTGTTGTTTTTCTGTTTTCCTTAATAATTTGACGTTTTCTCCTATTCCATAAACGTTAAACATTGAGTTTCAGTTACATTTTGAAATGAAAATTAAGGTTTTCCAATCTATAATTAACATTTATATGCTTGACAAAACTTTCATGCTCAGCAAATTGTACTATTT
The DNA here is from genome assembly GCA_014843695.1 of Archivesica marissinica. Lineage (NCBI taxonomy): Eukaryota > Metazoa > Mollusca > Bivalvia > Venerida > Vesicomyidae > Archivesica > Archivesica marissinica. Next base: position 81,375,460 of record CM026387.1, on the reverse strand, counting down.
GTCGTAGGATTTTTCCACCCGCTCGTTGGACATGAGTGAAGAATCACCAGGTCTTAAACCGATGCATAGAGAACATATGGAAGTAGATGAGGGTCAAGATGAAGAAGATAATGGGGATGAGCTGCAACCATACCAGATGAGGAGAACTTGGGAAAGCAGGTGCAGTTAAAAGTCTGTAGTTATAGAGTGCTCTTTGTGCATTTTAAAGTGTTTTGTTTCAGACCAGCCTTCATTAGTGTGACCCAGTACAAGTGGAGTATTTGTTTGTTTGTAGACTCTGGATTCTCATTCCGAGTGCATACTATTTACTGTAGCATCCTTCAGTCATGTTGGTTGGCTAAAGTATGTTGACCAATACAGGTTGAGCTACATGAGATATGAATGAACTCTCTATGCATATCTACTGCTCTTGATAGTACAGTCGTATATATCAGTATGTATATTTTAGACATGAAGTTTAGATGAAGTAGTTGTACTATATATTAATGATTTTAATTAATTTTTATACTTTTAGTCCACATCCATACCTGTTCTTCAACTCCGACAGATTCACTTTTACATTTCTGGGGTTTTTCATTGACCGGGCGTCGGGAAACTTGATTGACCAACAAACAAGAACCATTCTGACGACAGGAATCATGGCACAGAATCTTTATGACTCTCTTGTTAGAAACCACGCTCCAGTACAAGAAAACTTTGATGCTCTACCAAGGTATGAATAAATCATGTGTGTTTGTCGTTGATGTTGCCAGTTTAAATCAATACTGTAAACAACTTGAATGTGATTTGGTTCTATTTTATACAAATTAGATATGAAACATCTGACAGTTCATACCTCAAAAGAATTAGAGAAATATTGTATTCAATCCTAATAAATCAATTTATGGGATTAAGGTATTCTGAAATCCGGGATTTAACATGAAATTTCTTCATGTGATTATAGAAATTTCTGCGGGTGCATATAGTCTTCACAGGGTGCATATAGTTTTCGCACTACCCATCGGTGTGTTGACATATGAAGTAGACGATGTGTCCGTCCTCAATATTTCCTGTCCAGGCTATGACTACTTTGGCTAAGGGGAGATTTAAAAACTAATGTGCCACAACTGTTCGCCATATATAGGTGATGTATCGATATGACTGTCAATAACATTTGTTATCTTAGTGGAGTGATACTGTATGTATGATGTGATTTTAGTTTATACAAATTTATTTTAGCTCGATTGCGAAACAAGTTATGTCAACTTATATTAATCACTCTCGAGACCTCATTCCTGATGGAATCCATCGCCACGAGGGAGAGAGCCTAAGGGCAGAATCGTAACGGCTCCATGATGTGATTTTAATGAGATTGCTCTATATTTTGTCACATGTTTCAGGTGTAATAATTAACTTACTATTTTCAATAATGACCTAACTTCACATAACGTTAATTTCATGCCAATTAAAGTACAGCACCAATAGATGTTAGATAATAATACATGTATCACTCACTTACTCACAGACATGAGAAGATCATGAAGTTGTGTAATGTTATGGGTATAGACCTTCCACATGATCCAGATGATACATACGAGCTCACAACAGACAACGTCAAAAAGATAATGGCCATCTACATGAGGTTCAGGTGAGGAAATAACTAGATTCTGTAGTGGCATCATACATATGTGTCTACATTTATGATATGCCATACTCTACAATCATGTGTTTCAGAATAGATATACTCTACAATCATGTGTTTCAGAATAGATATACTCTACAATCATGTGTTTCAGAATAGATATACTCTACAATCATGTGTTTCAGAATAGATATACTCTACAATCATGTGTTTCAGAATAGATATACTCTACAATCATGTGTTTCAGAATAGATATACTCTACAATCATGTGTTTCAGAATAGATATACTCTACAATCATGTGTTTCAGAATAGATATACTCTACACTCATGTGTTTCAGAATAGATATACTCTACAATCATGTGTTTCAGAATAGATATACTCTACAATCATGTGTTTCAGAATAGATATACTCTACAATCATGTGTTTCAGAATAGACATACTCTACAATCATGTGTTTCAGAATAGATATACTCTACAATCATGTGTTTCAGAATAGATATACTCTACAATCATGTGTTTCAGAATAGATAGGCAATCATGGCTTTGTGCACTCCCGCATATGAAACCATTTTTGCAGTGGCGATGTTTTCATGCCACTAATATGGCATATATATATATATGTGACCACTGTGTTTTAACCTTTTTTCTTCGAAATTTTAATGTCATGGCCACTGAACGTTTGACATAGTCACATTGATGAGTTATCATTTTAATTGTTGGATAATATATAAATCGATGGATTTACCCTCGATGACTAATAGGACTAAATTCTTGTTGATGCAATTAGCACTTAATATACATGTGTACAGTCTTCATCCGTTATGTCGAATCATGTCCGACCAAACAAAATACATCAACAAAATACTTCGACATAACCGATAGTGATCATATTTCCCAAGATAATATTTCTCTGACATAGCAAGCATTACCTAGTAAGTCTACACTTGTCCCATATGTGGAAATATAGTAATATGAACCAAAACAAACTAAGTAATTAATTATAATTATTATGATAAGCCGATTATACAATTATTTGTTAATATGGCAATTACCGATTAGTATGTACCTGTAGTGAACACATTATAATTACTGTCACGGTAAACACCTTCAACTCTCGGTATTGAGTGTATGCACAGACACGGCAATACATCTTGGTTGTACCTGTAGTGAACACATTATAATTACTGCCACGGTAAACACCTTCAACTCTCGGTATTGAGTGTATGCACAGACACGGCAATACATCTTGGTTCAGGTAAATTTGCCGAATGGCGACATATTTGCAATTTGACATAACAAGTGTGAAAAACTACACATTTGTCCCCAAGGGACCAGAAAGCTAATTCGATATAACGGAACAGTTGATTAATGCAATTGACATACATGTAACTAACTATATTCAAACTAATAGTATTTGAACAGAACTTTGATCAGACTTTGGCATAACCGACTTTGAGATAACTGATGTAGACTGTGAAAATATATTATTGGGGTGTTGCCAAAATACATATACATCACAGGGCTAATGTGTGCTGGTTCTTTTACGTGCACGGTGTAAAGCACCGACACGAGACCTCGGTTTAACGTCCCATCTGAAAGACTGTTAATTTTATGAGGGTCAGATGGGGGATCGAACCTGCGATCCTTGGATTACCAGTCCAGCGTGTTACCACTGGACTACAGATGCGTCTGTGGAGTGATCAGTTTAAATCAAAGATTGACACTATCAAATGTGGTGAATTGCATCAGTAACTATGATTGCAATAACGTACATTCTAAGATTAATGATTAATTAAAACTTTGATTATGGAATAGTTGTTGTTCCATGGATTTTTCCCACTAACAACCACAGTGGGCTGTGAACTATGGAACCACACCAGGTGCTCTGTTACAAAGACATCCTCCGCCTCCGTGGTCGAGTGGTTAAGGTCGCTGACTTGTTTACCTCTGTAACCTATCATCACTGATGGTCTGATGGTCACGGGTTCGAGCCCCGCTCAGGCCGTGTCTCATTTATATGAAAATGTTGGCAGTTTCTGATGGAGGTCGGTGCACCCAAGTACTGGTTAACCGCTGGAGTCTGCCCAGGAAAGGTGTTGTTAAGTAAACTGCCCACCGACGATATAACCCGAAATGGTGCTGATGCAGGCGTAAAACCCGAAAAATAACAATAATAATACAAAGACATCCATCTTTGTGAATTGAAGTAATTTGAGGTTTTAAATATTTAAACACTTGTTTGTATATTGTTTAGATGCGACATTCCAGTGATAATCATGGGAGAGACAGGCTGTGGTAAAACCCGTCTGGTCAAGTTCATGTCAGCTCTGCAAGTGCCACCAGGAGTCGAGGACACAAACATGATACTCATGAAGGTAAGGACAACACCACTTGACTGGGGGTTAGGCCCACAAACATGAAGGTAAGAACATCCTCAATTGACTGGGGTTAGGCCCACAAACATGGAGGTATGAACAACCTCACTTGACTGGGGTTAGGCCCACAAACATGAAGGTATGAACAACCTCACTTGACTGGGGTTAGGCCCACAAACATGAAGGTATGAACAACCTCACTTGACTGGGGTTAGGCCCACAAACATGAAAGTACGAACAACCTCACTTGACTGGGGTTAGGCCCACAAACATGGAGGTATGAACAACCTCACTTGACTGGGGTTAGGCCCACAAACATGAAAGTACGAACAACCTCACTTGACTGGGGTTAGGCCCACAAACATGAAGGTATGAACAACCTCACTTGACTGGGGTTAGGCCCACAAACATGAAAGTACGAACAACCTCACTTGACTGGGGTTTGGCCCACAAACATGGAGGTAAGAACAACCTCACTGGAGCTGGCATTTAGTATTATTAGTTATTATTACATAGCTTATGGTTGCAATACAGGTTTGAGACAGTGTTACCTATTACTATCAAATTTATCTTGTTTTATAGGTACATGGTGGCACAACCAACAGAGACATCATAAACAAAGTACGACAAGCAGAAAATATCGCAAAACAGAACAAAGAGAAATATGGAGATCACATGTACACTGTTTTGTTCTTTGACGAAGCCAACACAACAGAAGCTATTGGACTTATAAAGGAAATCATGTGTGACAAAAGTATGGAAGGAAAGAAACTAAAATTGTGCGAAAATTTGAAGATGGTTGCCGCTTGTAATCCATACAGAAAGTAAGTATAGATTGTGAAGATATTTATTTACTGAATTGTCATTATAACATGACAAGAACTATTTTAAGTGTTGTAGGCAGGTTGTCCAATTAGCACAGTGGTTAGCACTCTCGTTTTCACCAATGCAACACAGGTTCAATCCTACCACACGAAATATTGTAGATTTTATTCTTTCTTTATTTTTTATTTACGTCTCATTAAATGTACAACAAACAACATTCAATATAATAAAAACATATCGATGTACATTGCCACTCAATAATGAATTATAAGAGACAGTAACAGTAACAATTCACAATAGAACACGATTCAACATATAAGTTTCTTAAAACTAGAGTTTATATAGGTTGATCCAGACCGATACTCTCACAAACTGAAGACAATCGTCAACATGGTGACGGGCACATTGCCACCATTACACCACAGCCGCAAAACGTCACCATGTGTAACCGCTATCAGTGAGATTCCCGGTCCAAAACAAGACCTACTCTTAGATATAAATGTGTTAAATCTAAATTGCCTACGCTAATCTTATCTAAGAAGTGCTTAAAATATTTATTAAAACACTGATATTGAAAAAAGCAATAACGCGCTTATTAATTAAAAAATGGTATAAATTTTTTTTATCACCTCTGATCAGATCAGTGATGAACTGATTAGCATAGACTATTTAGTTGGCAATAAAAAAGTATTCATAGTATTAAGAAACAATTGAGATACATTATCTACATGCTAAATATATATATATATATATTAGGGATGGCAACGAATGGTGATTGTGATATTCGAATATTCGGATGATCTTCCGAACGAATATTTGAATATTCGCAAATTTCTCCAACTTTCGATTTCCACTAGTAAAACTAGTAAAACTAGTAAAATTTCCACCTGTAAAACAAATGCTTCTCAGTTTGTGTCCCGTCAAATAGACTGCATTAATCAATAAGTGACCCCTGTAAGGTGTGAACAACTTGTAATCAGCCTCCTTTGTTATTTGGAGCCAAATCGCGATGACATTTCGCACCTTCGGGCACGCATTGGGTCATTCTTGGTTTTCGAAACTTAATTGATTGAAATTTAAACAAACATATATATTTCCTTTTAAGCTATGATTTAACTGCAATTGATTAAAATTTGATTTGAATTGTTTTTTTTAATATTCGAATATGGTTTTAATATTCGAATATTCGGACGTTCAAACGAATATTCGAACATTCGTTGCCATCCCTAAATTATATATATATTACAATCTATGAACTGCATAACATACTGATTTTATTTACACGTCAAAAACCGTCGTTTTTGAATAATTTCAAAACAGGTTTTGGACATAATCTTATCAGTTCCTTGCTGGAGAAAATTAAAACAAACTTTTCTGAATCAGAAAGATTAATAAAATTACCATAAATACCCATTGTTTTTCTAATAAGCAGTAACCTAATATCTGCATACGTACAACATTGCAAAATAACATGTAGTTCAATTTCAACGGAGTCACAGAATGGACATTTCCTTTGATCTACACTCAGATTCTCGTACCTGCCCGTCTCTATTCTTATTACAGTAGTCTTCTACTTTGAATTCTGTTTTAAATAGCTTATACAACCGTAATTTATTTCTACCTCGACCCGATATACCAACATCTCTATTAATAGATGTAAACGAGTTTAATTTGAACCTAGCCATTAGTTTACTTTCATTGAGAATACTAATGATGATGGCTTAGGCTCGGTAATATTTGCAAACATACTTAAATTATTTTCATTAAATACTTTTACAATTAAATAATACCAATTTTTACATGAAACATTTGCCTTAGAAGCCACCCAAAGTGCTATGCGTTTGTTCATACGATGTGTATCCATTGACGATATTTTGAACCAGAATAAACATATGCTTTTCCACTGCCATACAACAGTCGGCTTCTAACCCATTTCTCCTGCAATGGCAGTATTTGGAGTGTATTTGCCTACACCCAAAAAGAACCTCATTGCTCTGTTATGAACTGAATCTATACATGAAAATGTTTTGAAGCCCCATATTGGTGCACTGTAATTTATAACAGGCAGCACTGTAGACTCATAAAGTTTGGTATATACATCATATGGGACACCCCCTAGAACTTTACATTTGGCAATTAAGAGACCAAGGGCACGGCTAGCACTTTGAGCTACTGCTTTAGTCGTTATGTTATAATCCACATGTTCACTTAACAACACACCAAGATACATATACTTATCAACAACTTGTATTCATTTAATACCACATATAAGTTTGTTCTCTGTACCGATTTAGGACGAAAATGTACAATATTACTCTTTGAGGCATTGACATTCATTTTATTTAAAATACACCAGTTATTCAACGCATCTAATAGTATTTGTAGATCAGACTCCGATTCGGCTAGAAGGACAATATCATCTGCATAGAGCAAGCAATATACATATCTTTTCATCGCCAGCATTTATTCCAATATCAAATGATTTCAGATAAACTGTAAGGTCATTAATAAACAAATTAAACAGAAGTGGGGATAGAATACAAGCCTGTCTAAGACCACAACTAACATTAAACCACTCTGTCTTGAAATAATTAACTCTTACACAAGATTCAACACTGCAGTAGAGTGATGTTATGGCCTTAAGCATGTTGCCGTTAATTCCATTTTCTAGTAGTCTCTTCCAAAGAACATTTCTATCAATAGTGTCGTAAGCTTTTTGAAAATCAATAAATGAACAGAACGTAGATTTTTTATGCTTTTTACGTGTGTCTAGAATGTTTGTAAGCGATGAGATATGATCAATAGTGCTTCTAGACTTTCTAAAACCATTTTGTTCATCCTCAATCTTATCATTTTCCTCAGCCCATACTGATAATCGATTGTTTAAAATAGAACAGTACAATTTATACATTGATAATGCAAGCGATATACCCCTATAAGACATAGGATCACGTGGGTCAGTGGTTGTAGATTTAGGTATAGGGTTAATGATACATCTACCCCAGATAGTATGTAAGGTACCGTTGTTAAAACAAACATTGAATAGCACATGTAGAAATGAAAGGGCAGTGTCATTTTTGAGAACCTCGGCTGAAATAGTATCAATACCACAGGCTTTACCTCTTTTGGCACCATCAATAGCTTTCTGAACTTCAATAATAGAAATTTGATGATTAAATGTATGTATGCTTTCATCCACGCCAATGAAAGTGATTAATATAAGTTGTTAAAGCTTGTTTCGCAATCATAAAATAAATAAACTACACTATTTTAAGTGTTTTTTCTGTATATTTTCCTCTCATGAAAATAAATATTACATATATATTGATTGAATCAGAACTGCTAACTATTGACTACTTTTGCTTAAATTGTTTCAGCTTCTGATTGTGATATATTTCCCCATAATTGATTATTAGTGTAATACAATGTATAATTAACTCTATTGCTTACTGTTTTAACATTCAACAGACATTTCCAGCTTATAATTGCCTTAGTAATACTGTGTCATTAGTACATACAAAACATATATGGATCTGATTACGAGTATGCAATAATGTATGCAATGTTAATGCTTTGCAATGATAACGTATGCTACGTCTACACATACTGGTATACATATTATGTCTCCAATTACAAGATATTGTGCTTGCTACTTGAATGTCATATGCGTTTTTGTTCTTCAAATGGAAATAATAAATACATTTCCTATGCATATTTATTGTAGTGTTATCTTTAATAAACCCCTATTTACACTTAAATCTTTGCCTGTTGAGTAAATAAAATCACATTTGCAAACAACATAGATCCAGATCAGCCATGGCGTAATGCTGCATATGATCAGGATCTATGTTGTTTGTTATTCAGCCAAGTGTTTTGGTTCCACTATCCGAATAGCAAACAACATAGAGCCTGATCAGACATCACATACTGAGCCGTCTGATATGGCTCTATGCTGTTTGCAAAAGTGATTTTATCTGACACTAGAGTGCAAAGGTTAATCAGCATTTTGTAAATGTAGTTATTTACAAATAATCATTTCACAAAGAACAGTTAATTTACAAGTGGGTAAATCTGCATGATTTTCTGAACTCTTAATAATATATTGTGGAAAAATTGCAATATAATACAGCAATCTCAATTTCTATCAATATATTCCTTACAACATCTCAGTGCCCATGACTAACTAACTAACTAACTAACTAACTAACTAACTAACTAACTAATTGACTAAATAACTAATTAACTAACTAGCTAACTAACTAATTGCATTATGGGGCATTTATTGGACTATTGAATAGTAATTCTACTTTAAGGTCAATCATATATTTATATATGTCACTATGGAGACATGTCCTTGCTCAGTAACATACTAGTTGTTTCGTTCAGCAATAAAACCACTTACTTAACGTATTATTTTATAAACTATCTATTGGCCTTTGTAGACACTCCGACGAATTGATCAAGAAGTTGGAACAGGCTGGCCTAGGTTATCATGTGGACGCGGATGAGACTACGGATAGACTGGGTCGTGTACCCATGAGACGTCTGGTATACAGAGTACAGCCTCTACCACAAAGTATGCTTCCCCTTGTCTGGGACTTTGGTCAACTCAATACACATGTGGAGGATCTATATATAAGACAGATGGTCAGGAGATACGTGAGTCAATGTAGTCATTATCATAGTTTCATCAATTTATGTGTCCTCAATGTATACAGGGCGTGGCAAACCAAGTCTGGAACGTCGTATTTTCACTTTCAGATATTTTACTTTGCATATAAACACACTGCTTACTGATGAAAATAATTATTCATATTATAATGGAATTATGTGTAGTAGCATTGCTACTTGTAGTAATATTTTATAATATTTTGTATTCCATATGATAGTTATTATAGTGTCGATTTTATATCTTTTTAATGAAAAAGTCAGCATTTAATGTTATTGTGACTATTATAGTAGTGTGTATGCCTGACCTTCAATAGTAAATCAGATATTTAATTCCAACAGATTCGAGAAGACAGGTTGCCAGATATTGCAGGTCTGATTGAGGTAGTTAGTGCCATCCTGACTGCATCACAGGATTATATGCGAGATCAGAGGGTAATTAATAGTTTATTGTCAGCATAGGTTCTAAGGGTAATTCATAGTTTATTGTGATATTAGGAACATATTTGTGAGATCAAAGGGTGGTAATTCCTATTTTATTGTGATTCTAGAGACTATGTGAGATCAAAGTGTAATTCCTATTTTATTGTGATTCTAGAGACTATGAGAGATCAATGTGTAATTCCTATTTTATTGTGCTTCTAGAGACTATGTGAGATCAAAGTGTAATTCCTATTTTATTGTGATTCTAGAGACTATGAGAGATCAATGTGTAATTCCTATTTTATTGTGCTTCTAGAGACTATGTGAGATCAAAGTGTAATTCCTATTTTATTGTGATCCTAGAGACTATGTGAGATCAAAGTGTAATTCCTATTTTATTGTGATTCTAGAGACTATGTGAGATCAAAGGGTAATTCCTATTTTATTGTGCTTCTAGAGACTATGTGAGAGATCAACGTGTAATTCCTATTTTATTGCAATTTGTAGACTATATGGGAGATCAGGGGGTTATTCATAGTTTATTCTGATCCTAGGAACTATGTTAGAGATCGTAGTGGGTTATTAACATGTTGGCTTGTTCCTTACTTTGTGACTTCCAATGCAATGTTGATACGGGTATATTAGTTGGATGAGTATTCTCTTGTAGGATGAATGTAGTTTTGTGTCTCTACGGGATGTGGACAGAGTGTTGACAGTCATGAGTTGGTTCTACCAACAGAGCCAGGGGCATCGAATGTTGTACCAACTAATGGATGAGAAGTTGTATGATGAAGATAACGATTCCTCGTCTGAAGATGATATAGACGAAGAAGATGAGGTAATTAGAGATATGAATGTGATGAGAAGTAAACACAAGTATAACATACTAGTACTACCAATTATAATCACAAATTTATTTAAAAACGCAACACAGATGGTCAAGCTCAATTCTCTCTCAGGGTTCTGTGAAACACATATACATGTACCGGTACATACTATTTACGAAAACAGTTTGTGGACTGAAAAAGTTGCTAGAACAAAAAATAACACTTCATTGAAGATAAAAAAAAACACAAATCTTAAAGAACAAAATAGCATATTTGGAACCAGATACATATAATGTATTTAAATATACAGATCTTTGCTCAATGTCAGTAAATTAAAGTTGACGACCAACGAATCACCTCTTGAAATAGTAGGTTCTTCTAAAAGTGTTCAAGTTATTTGAACAGCTATCTGCTTAATGAGAGCATTCCATAATGTTGTACTTGAGACAGATAATGACTCTATAAAGAGTTGTAGTCAAGGTCTAGAAACTAGGAGTGTGCTCTAGTGGTGGATCAGTTGACCATTGTGGTAAAAGCGGACTGAGTTCCTGGCCTACCATAATTGTCTTGACTCTCTATGGGACGACACAATGAACCAAGATCCCATGCAATAGTGCTATGCAATGTTTAGGAAGACTTCTGTAATGGGGGCGTCATCTGTATCTTACTCAATTCTTCAAAGCAGAAAATGACTAATATACATCCCATTACCAGGGAACCGAGAGCAACATTAAAACATGCTCTTATTAAAACATGTGTGTATTCTAAGCATGTCACTTTTTATTACCTTGTGACTTTGTAAGAATAACATAACATGTATATGGCATAGGCTGAAATGACCATCATATGATAATATACATGAAACCATCTTTTTGACATCATATATCAACATCATGCTGATTTGTTCTTGGAGATATATTCTCAGAGATTAAGTGTAATTGATACCAGTATACTAGTGATTAATTTAAAATGCACTAAAGCCTGTATGTTTACAGCAAGACAAAGTGGATGATATAACCCGATCTCTCATACTGGCCCTGGGTGTGTGCTATCATGCCTGTCTGAAAACCAGACCGCAGTACCGAGCACATATTGCAAAACATTTCCGTACACCATGTAAGCTGCCTGGCATGGATGACCAGATAAAAGAAGAAATCGAAAGGTAAATATTTCCATTTCTAAGCCAAATATAAAATAATGACACCAATACATTTTACACTTTAGCTATAAATTATAACAATGATTTTACTAGTCCTGCTCGTATTAAACTAATAGTGATGTGCCTTCACATTTGGCCAACCTTTCGAGCAGACAGGCCAAGCAGTGGCAAATCGGGCAGGTAGGTGCAGGCATGGCTAATATATGTTAACACGATACTAAACTGCACATCTCTGAGCATGATATCTCACTACTAGGTGCTAATGAACCAATACTAGATACAAGAGTACATGTGGTTTAATCTCGAGCATTTACATGCTTACAAAAAGTAGTATAAATATGTGTTGACGTCATATATTTCAGTGAAATGTTAATTTCAAATATCTGCTGGCAATGTTAAAAGGTTATCAGTGATCATGTTTACTATTATCTCTCAGTTGTCAGGAGTTGGTCCTCGACCATGTACACCTGCAGAAGTTTATCAGTGATCAGGTTTACTATTATCTCTCAGTTGTCAGTCCTCGACCATGTACATCTGCAGAAGGTTGACAGTGATCATGTTGGCTATTATCTCTCAGTTGTCAGGAGTTGGTCCTTGACCATGTACACCTGCAGAAGGTTGACAGTGATCATGTTGGCTATTATCTCTCAGTTGTCAGGAGTTGGTCCTTGACCATGTACACCTGGAGAAGGTTGACAGTGATCATGTTTACTATTATCTCTCAGTTGTCAGAAGTTGGTCCTTGACCATGCACACCTGCATAAGGTTATCAGTGATCATGTTTACTATTATCTCTCAGTTGTCAGAAGTTGGGCCTCGACCATGTTAACATGTAGAAGGTTGACAGTGATCATGTTGGCTATTATCTCTCAGTTGTCAGGAGTTGGTCCTCGACCATGTACACCTGCAGAAGGTTATCAGTGATCATATTTACTATTATCTCTCAGTTGTCAGGAGGTGTTCCTCGACCATGTACACCTGCAGAAGGTTATCAGTGATCATATTTACTATTATCTCTCAGTTGTCAGAAGTTGGTCCTCGACCATGTACACCTGCAGAAGGTTGACAGTGATCATGTTTACTATTATCTCTCAGTTGTCAGGAGGTGTTCCTCGACCATGTACACCTGCAGAAGGTTATCAGTGATCATATTTGCTATTATCTCTCAGTTGCCAGGAGGTGTTCCTTGACCATGTACACCTGGAGAAGAACATTGCTCGGAACATGGCACTCAAGGAGAATGTGTTCATGATGGTCGTTTGTATCGAGCTTCGTGTGCCCCTCTTTCTTGTTGGAAAGCCCGGAAGTTCAAAGTCCCTGGCCAAAACTATCGTATCTGATGCCATGCAGGGGAATGCCGCCCATGAGGAATTGTTTAAGCAGCTGAAACAAGTAAGATAATGATATATGAAATTTATAAGCAGAGTTAGCGGGTATCCCCAATGACCTTAATTAGCGGGTACTATTATATAATTAATACCTATGACTAATTGACAAGGTTTCTTTAGAATATGTTTTCGTACATAGCATGTTCATACTGACCTATCAAATAAATACCTTTTTTATGATTTCCTACTCAGGAATTATTTGTGGCTGAGTGATGATTAAGTTGTGCACTATCAATGGCTTTCTTTCCATCATCTGTTTAAAGGTCCAATCCCTACAAGGGTTGGATTTATTCAAGTGGTGAAGCTGTACAACTGATTCTATTGGTGCGCACAAGGTTTGTAGGGATACATAATGGTGTAATCTCTCTCACATAAAACAAGGTTTGTAGGGATACATATGGTGTAATCTCTCTCACATAAATCAAGGTTTGTAGGGATACATATGGTGTAATCTCTCTCACATAAAACAAGGTTTGTAGGGATACATATGGTGTAATCTCTCTCACATAAATCAAGGTTTGTAGGGATACATATGGTGTAATCTCTCACATAAAACAAGGTTTGTAGGGATACATATGGTGTAATCTCTCACATAAATCAAGGTTTGTAGGGATACATATGGTGTAATCTCTCTCACATAAATCAAGGTTTGTAGGGATACATATGGTGTAATCTCTCACATAAATCAAGGTTTGTAGGGATACATATGGTGTAATCTCTCTCACATAAATCAAGGTTTGTAGGGATACATATGGTGTAATCTCTCACATAAAACAAGGTTTGTAAGGATACATATGGTGTAATCTCTCTCACATAAATCAAGGTTTGTAGGGATACATATGGTGTAATCTCTCTCACATAAATCAAGGTTTGTAGGGATACATATGGTGTAATCTCTCACATAAAACAAGGTTTGTAGGGATACATATGGTGTAATCTCTCTCACATAAATCAAGGTTTGTAAGGATACATAAGTATGGTGTAATCTCTCACACATAAAACAAGGTTTGTAGGGATACATATGGTGTAATCTCTCTCACATAAACAAGGTTTGTAGGGATACATATGGTGTAATCTCTCTCACATAAATCAAGGTTTGTAAGGATACATAAGTATGGTGTAATCTCTCACACATAAAACAAGGTTTGTAGGGATACATATGGTGTAATCTCTCTCACATAAAACAAGGTTTGTAGGGATACATATGGTGTAATCTCTCTCACATAAATCAAGGTTTGTAGGGATACATATGGTGTAATCTCTCTCACATAAAACAAGGTTTGTAGGGATACATATGGTGTAATCTCTCACATAAAACAAGGTTTGTAAGGATACATATGGTGTAATCTCTCTCACATAAAACAAGGTTTGTAGGGATACATATGGTGTAATCTCTCACATAAAACAAGGTTTGTAAGGATACATATGGTGTAATCTCTCTCACATAAATCAAGGTTTGTAGGGATACATATGGTGTAATCTCTCTCACATAAAACAAGGTTTGTAGGGATACATATGGTGTAATCTCTCACATAAAACAAGGTTTGTAAGGATACATATGGTGTAATCTCTCTCACATAAAACAAGGTTTGTAGGGATACATATGGTGTAATCTCTCTCACATAAAACAAGGTTTGTAAGGATACATATGGTGTAATCTCTCTCACATAAATCAAGGTTTGTAGGGATACATATGGTGTAATCTCTCTCACATAAAACAAGGTTTGTAGGGATACATATGGTGTAATCTCTCTCACATAAAACAAGGTTTGTAAGGATACATATGGTGTAATCTCTCTCACATAAAACAAGGTTTGTAGGGATACATATGGTGTAATCTCTCTCACATAAAACAAGGTTTGTAAGGATACATATGGTGTAATTTCTCTCACATAAAACAAGGTTTGTAGGGATACATATGGTGTGATCTCTCTCACATAAAGCTGACAAGTTGCTATATTGCTATATGACTATTGCTGTTGTTGTGATTTACAGTCAAACCTGTCTTAAGCAGCCAGCCAAGGGAGTCAGAGAAAGTGGCTGCTTAGCACAGGTGGCTGCTTAATAGAGGTCAAATGTATAATAAAACAACCGATTGGGAATGTGGAAACTAGCTGCTTAATACAGGTTGGCTGCTTAATGGAGGTGACCACTAACACAGGTTTGACTGCATATCCAAATATGGAACCATAAATCCTGCATAGTAATTAATCATTAACATTAAGTGAGAAACATTATTATGACCTAAGCATGTTCCAGTAGACTAAGTTATTGTTATATTAGCTTTAACGTTTGTACTTAGATTGTTAGTCTATGATTTCGTTACACTTTGGTATTATTCATGGAGGTTATAACATTTTTCTCCGAACTCATACTCTGTCTCCACATTTACACTTCATATTTGAGATCTCCATGCCTGATTTATCTTTTCATCAGTATTGTGAATTATTTGTTAGCATATGTTTGATAATCTTTAGAGTTTCAACAAATTTTACTCGGTCCTCTTTAGTAGATACAGCGGCCATATTTGATTTTGATAGTTGACTTAGCTACTACCGATACCGTAGTAGTGATTCAGGCTTTAATCGTATTGCATGCCTATATAATCGGTATCATTTTATTTTTTCTGAGCAGTAAATATTTGAATGTTATGTTGATTTCAGGCACAGATGGTATCCTTCCAGTGCAGTCCCCTGTCCACCCCTGATGGTATTGTGGGTACATTCAGACAATGTGCACAGTTTCAGAAAGACAAGGATCTCGATACCTTTGTCTCCATTGTTGTGTTAGATGAAGTGGGCCTAGCTGAGGACAGTCCCAGAATGCCGCTCAAGGTACAAATAGGTCCCTATGCCTTTTTTTTATACAAATTTATTTCAGCTCGATTGCGAAACAAGTTATTTCAACTTATATAAATCACTCTCGAGACCTCATTCCTGATGGAATCCATCGCCACGAGGGAGAGAGAAGAGACAACGTGGAATTTAAATACCTTGCCCAAGGACACAATCGTAACGGCTTCAGAGGGGCTCGAACTCCGGACCTTTCGCACCTGAAGCGAACGCGCATCCACTGCGCTATCACGACTTCCCTATGCCTTGCTTAGCTATTAGCTAGATACACTGTTGAATGTTTATGTAGTTTTAATGCTTGTCAAATAATAGACACTTCCATTTGAAATTTGAAGTGAAATAATAGTTACAATCTGGCAATAAATGTAGAAGTTATATATTTTAATATCTTTTGTTAATAGCACTTTGACACCATTGTGCTTTCATTTTACGGTTATTATCTTACAGTGATGTAATTTGATGGACAATAAAGATGGGCATGTTAGTAATCCAATGTATTAATGGCACTTTAATTCAAGCATGACATATCGTATTATATTTTTAAGTTTGGTTATCTACTATGTAAATATAGGCAATTTCTACTATACAATCAATTGCCCAGGCTATATTTATCTAGTATATTAAACCAAGCCCACAGACAAACTACTTTCATGATGGACAAATTACCCACATAGTAATATTTATAAATATTTATGCTGTTCAGATTGTGTGTGTTTTACGTTTATATATCGGCGCTAGCGGTTGCCCATATGAGCGACGCCTCCTTAAGAGATTACTGTAGTAATTTTAGACTTTTGGAGGAGAGTGCAAGACAGAGACCCATTCCAGAATCTCTTTTACGTTCACAGTGTAAAGCACCGACACGAGAACACGGTTTGTCCCATCTGAAAGACTGTTAATTTTATTAGGGTTAGATGGGGGATCGAACCTGTGATCCCTGGATTGCCAATCCAACGTGTTAAACACTGGACTACAGATCTGTCTGTGCAGAGTTACCACTCATGATTTTTATGAATGAAAGTTTGTGAGAATGTTCTAATTGACCAAGAACCTACATGTGATAGACAATCAAAAGATCCTGATATGGATGATACTGAATATAATTATTACTGTGCCGGAAGTTTTATTATAAGTTTCCCATTGCTTATAATTGTGCTATGTGTTGCATGTCATACGTCTTCCCTTGAATTGTAACATGTGCGTGTAATACGTCTCCCCTTGCTTATAATTGTGCCATCTGTTGCGTGTAATAAGTCTCCTCTTGCTTATCATTGTGGCATGTGGTGCCTGTAATAAGTCCTCTTGCTTATCATTGTGCCATGTGGTGCCTGTAATAAGTCCTCTTGCTTATCATTGTGGCATGTGGTGCCTGTAATAAGTCTCTCCTTGCTTATCATTGTGCCATGTGTTGCGTGTAATAAGTCTCCCCTTGCTTATCATTGTGCCATGTGGTGCCTGTAATAAGTCTCCTCTTGCTTATAATTGTGACATGTGTTGCGTGTAATAAGTCCTCTTGCTTATCATTGTGCCATGTGTTGCGTGTAATAAGTCCCCTTGCTTATCATTGTGCCATGTGGTATGTGTAATAAGTCCTCTTGCTTATCATTGTGCCATGTGGTGCCTGTAATAAGTCTCCCATTGCTTATCATTGTGCCATGTGGTGCCTGTAATAAGTCTCTCCTTGCTTATAATTGTGGCATGTGGAACCTGTAATAAGTCTCTCCTTGCTTATAATTGTGACATGTGTTGCGTGTAATAAGTCTCCCCTTGCTTATAAGTGTGCCATGTGGTGCCTGTAATAAGTCCTCTTGCTTATCATTGTGCCATGTGGAACCTGTAATAAGTCTCCCCTTGCTTATCATTGTGGCATGTGGTGCCTGTAATAAGTCTCCCCTTGCTTATCATTGTGCCATGTGTTGCCTGTAATAAGTCTCCCATTGCTTATAAGTGTGTCATGTGGTGCCTGTAATAAGTCTCTCCTTGCTTATCATTGTGGCATGTGTTGCGTGAAATAAGTCTCCTCTTGCTTATCATTGTGCCATGTGGTACATGTAATAAGTCCTCTTGCTTATCATTGTGCCATGTGTTGCGTGTAATAAGTCTCCTCTTGCTTATCATTGTGCCATGTGGTGCCTGTAATAAGTCTCTCCTTGCTTATCATTGTGCCATGTGGTGCCTGTAATAAGTCTCTCCTTGCTTATAATTGTGGCATGTGGAACCTGTAATAAGTCTCTCCTTGCTTATAATTGTGACATGTGTTGCGTGTAATAAGTCTCCCCTTGCTTATAAGTGTGCCATGTGGTGCCTGTAATAAGTCCTCTTGCTTATCATTGTGCCATGTGGAACCTGTAATAAGTCTCCTCTTGCTTATCATTGTTCCATGTGGTACGTGTAATAAGTCCCCTTGCTTATCATTGTGCCATGTGTTGCGTGTAATAAGTCCCCTTGCTTATCATTGTGCCATGTGGTACGTGTAATAAGTCTCTCCTTGCTTATCATTGTGCCATGTGGTACGTGTAATAAGTCCCCTTGCTTATCATTGTGCCATGTGTTGCGTGTAATAAGTCCTCTTGCTTATCATTGTGCCATGTGTTGCGTGTAATAAGTCCCCTTGCTTATCATTGTGCCATGTGGTACGTGTAATAAGTCCTCTTGCTTATCATTGTGCCATGTGGTGCCTGTAATAAGTCTCCCATTGCTTATCATTGTGCCATGTGGTACCTGTAATAAGTCTCTCCTTGCTTATCATTGTGGCATGTGTTGCGTGTAAATATCTCCCCGTGCTTATCATTGTGCCATGTGGTACGTGTAATAAGTCCCCTTGCTTATCATTGTGTCATGTGGTACGTGTAATAAGTCTCCTCTTGCTTATCATTGTGCCATGTGGTACGTGTAATAAGTCTCCTCTTGCTTATCATTGTGCCATGTGGTACGTGTAATAAGTCCTCTTGCTTATCATTGTGCCATGTGGTACGTGTAATAAGTCCCCTTGCTTATCATTGTGCCATGTGTTGCGTGTAATAAGTCCCCTTGCTTATCATTGTGCCATGTGGTACGTGTAATAAGTCCCCTTGCTTATCATTGTGCCATGTGTTGCGTGTAATAAGTCCTCTTGCTTATCATTGTGCCATATGTTGCGTGTAATAAGTCCCCTTGCTTATCATTGTGCCATGTGGTACGTGTAATAAGTCCTCTTGCTTATCATTGTGCCATGTGGTGCCTGTAATAAGTCTCCCATTGCTTATCATTGTGCCATGTGGTGCCTGTAATAAGTCTCCCATTGCTTATCATTGTGCCATGTGGTGCCTGTAATAAGTCTCTCCTTGCTTATCATTGTGGCATGTGTTGCGTGTAATAAGTCCCCTTGCTTATCATTGTGCCATGTGGAGCATGTAATAAGTCCCCTTGCTTATCATTGTGCCATGTGGTACGTGTAATAAGTCCTCTTGATTATAATTGTGCCATGTGGAGCTTGTAATAAGTTCTCTTGCTTATCATTGTGCCATGTGGTACGTGTAATACGTCCCATTGCTTATAATTGTGCCATGTGGAGCTTGTAATAAGTCCTCTTGATTATAATTGTTCCATGTGGTACGTGTAATAAGTCCTCTTGCTTATCATTGTGCCATGTGGTGCCTGTAATAAGTCTCTCCTTGCTTATCATTGTGCCATGTGGTACGTGTAATAAGTCCTCTTGCTTATCATTGTGCCATGTGGAGCATGTAATAAGTCCCCTTGCTTACCATTGTGCCATGTGGTACGTGTAATAAGTCCCATTGCTTATCATTGTGCCATGTGGTACGTGTAATAGGTCTCCCCTTGCTTATCATTGTGCCATGTGGTGCCTGTAATAAGTCCCCTTGCTTATCATTGTGCCATGTGGTGCCTGTAATAAGTCCTCTTGCTTATATTTGTGACATGTTTGCGTGTAATAAGTCTCCTTGCTTATCATTGTGCCATGTGGAGCATGTAATAAGTCCCCTTGCTTATCATTGTGCCATGTGGTACGTGTAATAAGTCCTCTTGCTTATATTTGTGACATGTTTGCGTGTAATAAGTCTCCTTGCTTATCATTGTGCCATGTGGAGCATGTAATAAGTCCCCTTGCTTATCATTGTGCCATGTGGTACGTGTAATAAGTCCTCTTGCTTATATTTGTGACATGTTTGCGTGTAATAAGTCTCCTTGCTTATCATTGTGCCATGTGGAGCATGTAATAAGTCCCCTTGCTTATCATTGTGCCATGTGGTACGTGTAATAAGTCCTCTTGCTTATATTTGTGACATGTTTGCGTGTAATAAGTCTCCTTGCTTATCATTGTGCCATGTGGAGCATGTAATAAGTCCCCTTGCTTATCATTGTTGGCATGTGGTATGTGTAATAAGTCTCCCCGTGCTTATCATTGTTCCATGTGGTACGTGTAATAAGTCCCCTTGCTTATCATTGTGCCATGTGGTACGTGTAATAAGTCTCTCCTTGCTTATCATTGTGACATGTGGTACGTGTAATAAGTCCCCTTGCTTATCATTGTGACATGTGGTCCGTGTAATAAGTCTCCTTGCTTATCATTGTGGCATGTGGTATGTGTAATAAGTCCCCTTGCTTATCATTGTGGCATGTGGTACGTGTAATAAGTCTCCCCGTGCTTATCATTGTGGCATGTGGTATGTGTAATAAGTCTCCCCTTGCTTATCATTGTTCCATGTGGTACGTGTAATAAGTCATCTTGCTTATCATTGTGGCATGTGGTACGTGTAATAAGTCTCCCCGTGCTTATCATTGTGGCATGTGGTATGTGTAATAAGTCTCCCCGTGCTTATCATTGTTCCATGTGGTACGTGTAATAAGTCCCCTTGCTTATCATTGTGCCATGTGGTACGTGTAATAAGTCTCTCCTTGCTTATCATTGTGACATGTGGTACGTGTAATAAGTCCCCTTGCTTATCATTGTGACATGTGGTCCGTGTAATAAGTCTCCTTGCTTATCATTGTGGCATGTGGTATGTGTAATAAGTCCCCTTGCTTATCATTGTGGCATGTGGTACGTGTAATAAGTCTCCCCGTGCTTATCATTGTGGCATGTGGTACGTGTAATAAGTCCCCTTGCTTATCATTGTGGCATGTGGTACGTGTAATAAGTCTTCCCTTGCTTATCATTGTGGCATGTGATACGTGTAAAAAGTCCCCTTGCTTATCATTGTGGCATGTGGTACGTGTAATAAGTCTTCCCTTGCTTATAATTGTGCCATGTTTTGATGTAATAAGTCATCTTGCTTATAGGTGTGGCATTTTGTGCGTGTAATAAGTCCTCTTGCTTATAGGTGTGCCATGTGGTACGTGTAATAAGTCCTCTTGCTTATAAGTGTGCCATGTTGTACGTGTAATAAGTCCTCTTGCTTATAATTGTGACATGTTTGCGTGTAATAAGTCCTCTTGCTTATAATTGTTCCATGTGTTACGTGTAATAAATCTCCCCTTGTTTATCATTGTGCCATGTGGAACATGTAATAAGTCTCCTCTTGCTTATCATTGTGCCATGTGTTACGTGTAATAAGTCCTCTTGCTTATCATTGTGCCATGTGGAGCATGTAATAAGTCCTCTTGCTTATCATTGTGCCATGTGGAGCATGTAATAAGTCCTCTTGTTTATCATCGTGCCATGTGGAGCATGTAATAAGTCCTCTTGCTTATCATTGTGCCATGTGGAGCATGTAATAAGTCCTCTTGCTTATCATTGTGCCATGTGGAGCATGTAATAAGTCCTCTTGCTTATCATTGTGCCATGTCGTACGTGTAATAAGTCCCCTTGCCTATAAATTTAACAGTTTTATTAGTAGAACCTATTATTGTGTTATTGCAATGACACAGTGGTCCTTGTAAATCTCTTGATAGATACAAATATGATTGTTTACGTAATTTACAGACACTTCATCCTCTGCTGGAAGATGGTTGCCAAGGTGATGAAAAACCAGAAAAACATAAAAAGGTTGATTTTTTCATCATTATTATTTTGGTTTAAACATATTTTATTTATCAAGATACACATGACATATAACATCTGTACATATAACATCCATACAATACAACTATCAAGACAAGATACACATGACATATAACATCTGTACATATAACATCCATACAATACAACTATCAAGACAAGATACACATGACATATAACATCTGTACATATAACATCCATGCAATACAACTATCAAGACAAGATACACATGACATATAACATCTGTACATATAACATCCATACAATACAACTATCAAGACAAGATACACATGACATATAACATCTGTACATATAACATCCATACAATACAACTATCAAGACAAGATACACATGACATATAACATCTGTACATATAACATCCATACATTACAACTATCAAGACAAGATACACATGACATATAACATCTGTACATATAACATCCATACAATACAACTATCAAGACAAGATACACATGAAATATAACATCTGTACATATAACATCCATACAATACAACTATCAAGACAAGATACACATGACATATAACATCTGTACATATAACATCCATACAATACAACTATCAAGACAAGATACACATGAAATATAACATCTGTACATATAACATCCATACAATACAACTATCAAGACAAGATACACATGAAATATAACATCTGTACATATAACATCCATACAATACAACTATCAAGACAAGATACACATGAAATATAACATCTGTACATATAACATCCATACAATACAACTATCAAGACAAGATACACATGAAATATAACATCTGTACATATAACATCCATACAATACAACTATCAAGACAAGATACACATGACATATAACATCTGTACATATAACATCCATGCAATACAACTATCAAGACAAGATACACATGACATATAACATCTGTACATATAACATCCATACAATACAACTATCAAGACAAGATACACATGACATATAACATCTGTACATATAACATCCATACAATACAACTATCAAGACAAGATACACATGAAATATAACATCTGTACATATAACATCCATGCAATACAACTATCAAGACAAGATACACATGACATATAACATCTGTACATATAACATCCATGCAATACAACTATCAAGACAAGATACACATGACATATAACATCTGTACATATAACATCCATGCAATACAACTATCAAGACAAGATACACATGAAATATAACATCTGTACATATAACATCCATGCAATACAACTATCAAGACAAGATACACATGACATATAACATCTGTACATATAACATCCATGCAATACAACTATCAAGACAAGATACACATGACATATAACATCTGTACATATAACATCCATGCAATACAACTATCAAGACAAGATACACATGACATATAACATCTGTACATATAACATCCATGCAATACAACTATCAAGACAAGTGGATTGAATTGAAAGCCACAGCAGCTTATGTTAATTAAATATTATTTTGATCAATAGAAAGCAAGTGCATGTAGCTTTAATCCTAATAGTGATATGCAGTTTGTTGTAAGATAAAATATGCAGAAACCTGTTTTGATAAATAGGTAAATGACTTATAAACACACAGAGATGGCAGTTTTATGGCTAAACCTGGTGCCTATTGTTTCACTTAAAGGTGGCTTTCATTGGTATATCCAACTGGGCTCTAGATCCGGCCAAGATGAATCGTGGAATTCTGGTACAGAGAGAGGTACCCGATCAGGAGGAACTCGTTAACAGTGCCCGGTAATTAAATCTATACTCTCCTTCAATTTGTTTTCTTTTTATGAACTGATTATCGTTCAAAATACTTTAATTCAACAAAATATTTATATCAATATTAAAGTGATTTTACTTGTCAATGATGTCATTATGCTATCTGTGTGTAGTTGTTTTGTCTTGCCTATTTGCAGTGGTATTGTGTTAATTTGCCAATTATCTATGGCATGTGTCTATTGTAAGTGGTGGTTGCTTATATCTATCATATGTGTCTACAGTTATAATCGTGTTAGCAGTCACATCTATTAATCCACAAAAGTATGCTAAACAGACATATTTCAGATTACCGAAATTGTATTGCTTCATATACAATGTATTTAACCTCCAATAAACAAGCAACTGTACTAAGCAACCACCTTCTTACAATACACAAACTGTTGAAAAGTGTCTCATACATGAGACTGTACAGATATACACCTGTGTGTACAGATCACATACAACTGACTGTATTGGAGTGTATGTCCCTGTATATGTAGCACACTCTTGTACAGATCACATACAACTGACTGTATTGGAGTGTATGGTCCTGTATATGTAGCACAATAGTGTACATATCACATACAACTGACTGTATTATAGTGTATGTTCCTGTATATGTAGCACAATAGTGTACAGATCACATACACCATATTGTATTGTAATGTAGGTTCCGGTATATGGAGCACAATAGTGTACAGATCACATACAACTGACTGTATAGTAATGTATGTTCATGTATGTGGAGTACAATAGTGTACTGATCACATACACCTGACTATTGGAGTGTATGTTCCTGTATGTGGAGTACAATAGTGTACAGATCACATACACCTGACTGTATTGGAGTGTATGTTCCTGTATGTGGAGTACAATATTGTACAGATCACATACACCTGACTGTATTGGAGTGTATGTTCCTGTATGTGGAGTACAATAGTGTACATATCACATACAACTGACTTATTGTAATGTATGTTCCTGTATATGGAGTACAATAGTGTACAGATAACATACACCTGACTGTATGGGAGTGTATGTTCCTGTATGTGGAGTACAATAGTGTACAGATCACATACAACTGACTGTATTATAGTGTATGTTCCTGTATATGGAGCACAATAGTGTACATATCACATACACCTGACTGTATTGTAGTGTATGTTCCTGTATGTGGAGTACAATAGTGTACATATCACACACACCTGACTGTATGGGAGTGTATGTTCCTGTATGTGGAGCACAATAGTGTACAGATCACATACACCATATTGTATTGTAATGTAGGTTCCGGTATATGGAGCACAATAGTGTACAGATCACATACAACTGACTGTATTGTAATGTATGTTCATGTATGTGGAGTACAATAGTGTACTGATCACATACACCTGACTGTATTGGAGTGTATGTTCCTGTATGTGGAGTACAATAGTGTACAGATCACATACAACTGACTGTATTATAGTGTATGTTCCTGTATATGTAGCACAATAGTGTACAGATCACATACACCTGACTGTATGGGAGTGTATGTTCCTATATATGGAGCACAATAGTGTACATATCACATACACCTGACTGTATTGTAGTGTATGTTCCTGTATGTGGAGTACAATAGTGTACATATCACACACACCTGACTGTATGGGAGTGTATGTTCCTGTATGTGGAGCACAATAGTGTACAGATCACATACAACTGACAGTATTGGAGTGTATGTTCCGGTATATGTAGCACAATAGTGTACAGATCACATACAACTGACTGTATTGTAATATATGTTCCTGTATATGGAGTACAATAGTGTACAGATAACATACACCTGACTGTATGGGAGTGTATTTTCCTGTATATGTAACACAATAGTGTACAGATCACATACAACTGACTGTATTGGAGTGTATGTTCCTGTATATGGAGTACAATAGTGTACAGATCACATACAACTGACTGTATGGGAGTGTATGTTCCTGTATGTGGAGTACATTAGTGTACAGATCACATACACCAGACTGTATTATAGTGTATGTTCCTGTATATGTAGCACAATAGTGTACATATCACATACACCTGACTGTATGGGAGTGTATGGTCCTGTATATGGAGTGCAAAATAGTGTACAGATCACATACACCTGACTGTATTGGAGTGTATGTTCCTGTATGTGGAGCACAATAGTGTACAGATCACATACAACTGACTGTATTGGAGTGTATGTTCCCGTATATGGAACACAATAGTATATATGGATCCGTACAATCCAGTATATTCGGACAGACAGACAGACAGACAGACAGACAGACAGACAGACAGACAGACAGACAGACAGACAGACAGACAGACAGACAGACAGACAGACAGACAGACAGACAGACAGACAGACAGACAGACAGACAGACAGACAGACAGACAGACAGACAGACAGACAGACAGACAGACAGACAGACAGACAGACAGACAGACAGACAGACAGACAGACAGACAGACAGACGTTATTTCATATCAGCTTATAGACCTATAACCAGCGGTCGTTGTCTACAATCAGTGATATTTGCCTATTATCCGTTGTATGCATCTGTTTTGCAGTGGTATTTGCAGTACAAATGACAAGCTTGGCGACTGGATAGATCCCTTAATTGAGCCTATGGCAATTTCTTACCTAGAAATATTTGAGAAAGCATCGCAAAATATGAGGGAATTCTATGGACTTCGAGATTTCTATAGGTACGGTCAGATTTCTATAGGTAAGGTCAGATGTCTACAGGTAATGTCAGATTTCTATAGGTAAGGTCATATTTCTACAGGTAAGGTCAGATTTCTACAGGTAAGGTCAGATTTCTACAGGTAAGGTCAGATTTCTATAGGTAAGGTCAGATTTCTATAGGTAATGTCAGATTTCTACAGGTAAGGTCAGATTTCTACAGGTAACGTCAGATTTCTACAGGTAAGGTCAGATTTATATAGGTAATGTCAGATTTCTACAGGTAAGGTCAGATTTCTATAGGTAAGGTCAGATTTTCTATAGGTAATGTCAGATTGTATTGTTATTGTATGCATGTCAAAGGTTTCACTAGACCACGGGCATATAAAACCACCAGACTGAAAGAATGTTGCATCTATGTTGCCATTTATTTATTAAAACTACATGTAGCTGTATATTATATTATGCACTAGGAGTTTGAAATGTTGTAATGAGAATAGAAAATTAATATTCCACTTGTTTTATATTTTATCATAGCTTTGCTCAGTAGAGCAATACCAGGTGTTGACAATCTTCATATGAAATTCATTCCTAGCATTGAGCGATATATTAGACTGCTGAATTTAAACTACCATCACCCCAAACACTGAAGCAGAACATCCCCTCCAGTTCTACCCCCACCATGGCCCCAATAATGACAACCTTTCAACAACTGAATAGATAGAGATGTTCTTTTAAGTTATCCAGCTTGTAGATTTACATTTTAACTAACTAAGAAATTGATTCACTTGGTTAAGTTTAAAACATTGTTAAATAGTTCACAAAGTGGAATTATTAATAAATTGTCTAAATATATTTATCTAGCAAATGAACTTAGCTGCTGAATGACATGGTCTCACATTTGTGTATATAGATAAATGTGTGTTAGCCTGACTTTAAATATGTTCCTATTTGTAGTATGAATGGATTATACTAAAACTTTCATACTCAATATGAATGTATTTATACATGCTTTTTTCATGTATTGAATTGTCATTGTTTATGTATGTAATTGTATGCCGTCATACATGTTTTTGCTGGCTATGAACATATATGTTTATGCCAAATTAACTTTTGAATTGATTTGTAGTGAAACTTATGACAAGTATTATTGTAGATGTTAGGTGTGTGCAACTTGTGAGACTATGCAATATGAGTATTGATGATGAGTGTGATTCCGATCTGGGCAGCCCATGTAAGCTTGAAATACTGAGCAGGCAGATTTGTTGAACTATTTATAAAACGAGTTTTGGAATTTTGCTATTAGGCCAGTATATGTTTGAGCCTTATCACATTAGCGCATCCGTACGCCGTAGGAAATAGTCTGTGATAATCGAACATCGTCACGCAAATACTCGCCACAATATTTGTAATAACTGTAGTCCATTAGTGCATACTTAACTATAATCCAGGGATCGCAGGTTCGATCCCCTGTCTGACCCTAATAACATTAACAGTCTTTCAGATGGTACTTTAAACAGAGGTCTCGTGTCGGTGATTTACACTATATCATTGCACTATCCTCCAAAAATCTAAAATGACTAATCTCTTCAGGAGGTGTCGCTCATATGGGCAACCGGTAGCGACGATAAATAAACGTAAAACACACTATTTTTTTTATCTAAGGCTAAAGCAGTTGATTTTCAACAAATAAAGCATGAACACAAACAACATGTATATTTGGAATGTGTAATGTAATATGTCAATGTCATGGCGTGACCAATCAGAACCGTCCCAGTTATTAAACATGTGTACATATAAGAAATTATAAGATGACTGTATTACACTGAATACAAGCAAAGTAATATGTTATATGGCAATAAATTAGATCACTGATTGAAGCATATGAAGATTCTGTAGAACTATCCATTTCTCTTTCTTGCACAAAACCATATGTGTGTATGCTGTCTGTTGTAAGTATTCTAATCACATCCCCATTTTATTTTACTTTAGTTGATTTTCAACGCATTGTTAAAGTGATTTGAAAATGACACAATAGTTTTGTAGCAACCTCATTGTAATGTTGACATAATGATCAGTATGTGTGTTTTAAGTTTGGTAAAGATGGTGTACAGTTTTGTGGCGAAATCGAAGCAGAAACCGACGTGGCATGAGATGTTGCATGCAATCAAAAGAAACTTCGGTGGACTTGACAAGGTGGATCCTGTGCAAGACTTCAAGAGGAACCTGGCACAAATCATTCATTTTGAAGAAAAGGTAAATGATGCTTTAAATGAATTAGTCCTATTATTTGTCATATTTTATTTTTGTGTTGATAATTATAGATGAATAAGAAGAAGACATTTAGTTTCCAATTTCAACTAAATAGTTCATCATTGTACAACACAGGTCCGCCTCCGTGGTCGAGTGGTTAAGGTCGCTGACTTGTATACCACTGTAACCTATCATCACTGATGGTCACGGGTTCGAGCCCCACTCAGGCCGTGTCTCATTTATATGAAAAAGTTGGCAGTTTCTTACGGAGGTTGATGCACCCAAGTACTGGTTATCCGCTGGAGCCTGCCCAGGAAAGGTGTTGTTAGGTAAACTGCCCGCCGGCGATATAGCCCGAAATGGTGCTGATGCAGACGTAAAATCCGAAATATAACCTATAATATAATAGTTCATCATTGTACAACACATATATACATAAAAGCATTCACAAGAAAATATACAAATGTTTCATTATTTGAAACAATACCTACTATGCATATGTGTTATCAGATTATAGACTGTATTATATCACAATTTACACTGTCGTCATGTCAGACAAAATACAGAGTGCTTAAGCATATGAGTACGACAATATGAAATTTGATCTAAGCTTATTGTACACATAATGGAGGTTGACCTATAATTAAAATGGTACTTCAACTTACATATATGCAATGGACTTGTAGGCAAAGGATTAATAAATATAGTTTCCCCAATTGTGCTATATAGTATTATTGTTAAGATGATCATGGTTAATTTGAATAAACTGTACATTTATCTACTATTTGTACTATGCATTAAATGTATGTTGCCATAGTTTCAATAATTGTATTCGTTTTCATTTGGGTTGGGGTGGCTCCTGAACAATACTGCAGGATTAATTGAAGTGAGAAAGTCATATTGCTGGAATTTGTCGGATAGCCCCCTATGATGTATTCGTAAACATTCGATAATTAATGCATTACAAGATAAGGACAATAACCAAGGGTGATGTTAGAACAATTATAGCGTTTTAGAATGATTGTCATGCATCTCATTTCAGCCCAAGCATTCCGACCCGGACTGTAGCCCTGCTGGACTTGTTCAAGCATGCCTGTTTGATACAAATAAGATGGAAAGGTACAGCTATAGTAGTATAGTATTGAAAGTTCATAATGACACTGCTAATGGAAATTAATAGTTTACATTAAAGTAGTTGTAATATGTTTTGCTGGTGCCTCTGTTTTACACATCTTGGGTATCGTCCATCCTCGCCTGTATGGCGATCACGCCTATAAGACGACCCCCTACTTTGTCCTGAAATATGTGGGTTTTGGCATGCACTCGCATATAAGATGGGTTGATAAAATGGAAATCAGACCAAGCATAAATTACATGTCCCGTGCAAGTTGAAGAAATGGTCACTGTCAGAGTGCTTAGTTTATACAAATTTATTTTAGCTCGATTGCGGAACAAGTTATTTCAACTTATATAAATCACTCTCGAGACCTCATTCCTGATGGAATCCATCGCCACGAGGGAGAGAGAAGAGGCAACGTGGAATTTAAATGCCTTGCCTAAGGGCACAATCGTAACTGCTCCAGTGGGGCTCGAACTCCGGACCTTTCACACCTGAAGCGAACGCGCATCCACTGCGCTATCACGACTTCCACGACTTCAGAGTGCTTTCTTTTCTAAAACGTAATTATGATGTTAACACATTTTAGAAAGAAGAAATGTTTTTTAGCACTCAATTATAAGACTCGAAACCATGTTCAGGCCATAATCTGTTGGTAGAAAGGACGGTAATGATTGTTTTTATGTCAAAATCGTTAGTTTTAATGCACAATTCCAATGTCTGTTATATACAGTGAGAGTCGGTACCTACTGTTGCTAACTGAGAACTATGGAGCGCTATCCATCATACAACAACAGATACTATCTAGGAGCAGTGACATCAGACCTATTACCATATTTGGTAGCAGCTTTAGAAGTGACCAGGAATACACACAGGTACACATTTACACATTTGAAGTTGTTGATAATTAATTCTGATATAAAAATAGGTGCACTAACCAATGAAAGAACAGATGGTTGACCTGCGAAATATATGCAGAGCGTAACTGCGAATATGATAGTGTGTACATGTACGTATATGTTATTATTTGCATAGTTCAAATGTTTAATTGCACATTCGTCAATAAAGGTTACTCAGATGATTGAGGGCATGTTCAAATCCAGGCCCTATTTGTGGTGTCACAAAGTGGCTGCGCCTTGCAATATGGTATATGCTTAATGGTGATGATTTGTTGGCGCAGTGGTTAGCACGCTCGCTTCTCACCAATGCAACCCGGGTTCGATCCTCGGACTGGGAAGTATGTGAGATGGGTACTCTGGTTTCCTCCCACACGAATGACCACATTTACGTTAACCTAAACTAATCAACACCATAGCAAATATCAGACTGTACGGAGCACCCAACTTTATGGCCAGGCAGTTTAAACTGGATTCATGCGGTTTTTATCATGATATAATACAGTATTTGTTTTTGAAGCGAGCAGACGGATAACTAGTCCAATGGTTAACAGTTGAACTGGGAAACCAGGGAGAGGGAGTTATATAACCGTTGTATTCAATTAACTTTAAAAAACCCAATACATCTACATGTATTAACTCACATCTACTTCGAGAACAAAATTAAAACTGCTACAATGCTAGTGTAAACCACCTCGAGACAAAGTTATTGATGATATAAGGTCATTCAAAAATAATAAAATCACAAAATGCAGTTTAAATGTGGACAGGTTTAGTTAAAATCAGATTATGGAAATTGCTGACATTAATCAGAATTTGTAATCATCTGAGCAGATAATTCTAAATACAGTCCTTTTGGAGCTATAATTGTCCTGAAGAGATTAGTCATTTTAGATTTTTGGAGGATAGTGCAATGATACAGAGAGAGACCCATTCCAGAGTCTCCTCTGGTGCTTTACGTACACGGTGTAAAGCACCGACACGTTACCTCGGTTTAAAGTCGCATCTGAAAGACTATTACTTTTCTTAGGATCAGACGGAGGATCGGACCTGCAAGTATACTCTGCAAGTATGCTCGACTGATGTTTATTATGTCATTATATAGGTGTGTCGTAATATCAACAAGATTAAGGTGTGTATGGAGACAGGGAACACGGTAGTCCTCCTAAACCTGGAGAACTTGTATGAGAGTCTGTATGACGCACTCAATCAGTACTATGTGTACTTTGGGGGAGAGAGATATGTCGATCTCGGACTGGGAACACACAGAGTCAAATGTCCTGTGCACAGAAACTTCAGGTAAGATGTAGAAGATTGTTTTAATTGCTACCTTTCTTTGGTTACGTCATAGAATTTAAATAGCTTTGAAAGTCTGTGAACTTTGGAATTCTGGAGTGAAGGACTGCATTTTTAGATTGTTGTTGCCAGAGAATTAAATGTTCATGTATAAAATATTACATTCAATTATGTAGTTGAGTATCTTTAGGCATTACAGGATACTCTAGACAGTTGTAATCTGTGTCAATGAGATGTCTCAACTTGTTATTGTGTTAGAAACGTATCTATCAATGGAGAGTGTAGAATTTAATATTCTCCTTTTGTTCTTATGGGATGCATGAACATTGAATCTATTTAGGAAGTTTTCCAGTAACTGTAAAATCTTACTTTTAGTTTCCATATCACTCTAGTTTAAGTTTAAGCTTTATTTATTTTACAACGATTGCGAAGCAAGTTCTAACAACTTATATTAATCACTCGTTGGCGCGGATGAAAGCGTATATGTGGTTATTCGTGTGGGGGGGAAACGGAGTACTCGGGGAGAAACACTCTTTTCCGATCCAGCGACCACCGTACCATCTCACATACTTCCCTGGTCCGAGGATCGAACCCGGGTTGCATTGGTGAGAGGCGAGCGCGCCACTGCGCTAATCAGACAGCCTAGCTCTAGTTGATGACTCTCATTAAAAGTTATGCTATGTTAAGTATAATACTCAGGTGGACAATGAAAGATAATTTTAATTTCCTGTTGCAGATTAATTGTTGTAGCAGAGAAGCAAACAGTGTACAAGAAGTTCCCTATACCCCTGATCAACCGTCTGGAGAAACATTTCCTCACAATAAACACCATGCTGTCCTTGGAACAACAGAATGTTGTGCAAAGCTTGAAGGATTGGGCTGCAGAGTTTGTAAAACAGAGACATACAGGAATGCGACAGTTGTATGTATAAATATACTTGTTGGTACATGTATTGTTTGTAACACAGAGACATACAGCAATGCGACAGTTGTATGTATAAATATACTTGTTGGTACATGTATTGTTTGTAACACAGAGACATACAGGAATGTGACAGTTGTATGTATAAATATACGTGTTGATACATGTATTGTTTGTAACACAGAGACATACAGGAATGAGACAGTTGTATGTATAAATATACTTGTTGGTATTGTTTGTAACACAGTGAAATACAGGATTGTGGCAGATCTGTTTGAAAGCTCTTTTTATGTTAACAGTTTAGAATAAATTATTGCATTCTAGCTAACAAAGCAGATAGTTATTTCTGAAAGACAGGCCTTATAACACACAGTATGAGTCAATATCGTATAGCCATAATATAAAGTCAAAAGTATTGCATTCATAATCAAATGCTGGGATAACAAGCACATTAAAAATAGACAATCGAATACATTTAGTAAATGTATGTTCTATGCCACGAGATACTTAAGGCATACTTGTATAGAATATGATTGTACTACATGTATGTAACTTGGTTTCAGGAGGGAGAAAGATACTACGAAATTGGGAGATGTTTTTATAGGTTACCATGATGACACATGCTCCGCAATTGTTCTGGATGTGTGGGAAAAACATGGACATGCAAAAGATGAGAATGATAGATCTATACAGGTAACTATAATAGTACTACAATATAATAACAATAATGCAATACATAATAATAATTAGTCCGCTTCCGTGGTCGAGTGGTTACGGTCGCTGACTTGTATACCACTGTAACCTATCATCTCTGATGGTCACGTGTTCGATCCCCGCTCAGGCCGTGTCTCATTTATATGAAAAAGTTGGCAGTTTCAACTGCGCATGTGTTATTTTCTCAGGAACTAGTTATGATACTTAAAGTCGTTTCTTTTTTGGTGACCAGGAAACATAATATCAGACTGGAAAACACAACCTGGGTGGGAGACAGTATTGTTGTAGGCAAATAATATTGTAAAATTCAAAATATAAGTAATAACTAACTATATTTTGCAATATCATGTGATAGAATAAAGCAGATTAGTATAATTGTTTCAGATATGCATCATATTTACTAATTAATATCATTTAATTTATTTGTGTTAAAATATATATTTAGCTAACTTGTTAATACATGTATTGCTTTTTTGTGTTGCTATTATAAGAGTTTTCAATGTGTTAATATGTGTTCAGGAACAATAATATTTATGTAAATGTCACGTTCAGAGATCAATATAATATGGACGAACTAATACAAAATGATACTCTTGATTCATCTTTACCGCCTTCGTGGTCGAGTGGTTAAGGTCGCTGACTTGTATACCACTTAAACCTATCATCACTGATGGTCACGGGTTCGAGCCCCGCTCAGACCCTGTCTCATTTATATGAAAAAGTTGGCAGATTCTTACGGAGGTTGGTGCACCCAAGTACTGGTTAACTGCTGGAGCCTGCCCAGGAAAGGTGTTGTTAGGTAAACTGCCCGCCGGCGATATAGTCCAAAATGGTGCTGATGCAGGCGTAAAACCCGAAATATAACATATAACTGATTCATCTTTATAATCTTTGAGCTTGATCAATATTTCGAAATCATTAATTGCTAATGTGCTGATCATCAAAATCTTGATAATACAATTTGGTCAATACTGCATAAATACTATTAAATAGTGTTCATGTATGCCCATTTTAAGTATAGTTTATTGATCATATATACGGTTATATGTAAAATAAGTGCAACCTAATATGTTATCAACAAGAAACCCTCCAACAATTACATCATTACTTTGATCTAGATGCTCACCGTGTGACAACAGCCATGGTGCATGCGCAGTGAGTAGATGTACGCACACACCTTCGCTTATTGACATTGTAGATAGATAGATACTCTTCCCAATCTTTCATCATGACTATTAGCGTATTCTGTCTGCAACTCCGTATTCTTTCTGCAACTCCGTGGTAGGCGGAAGCGTTCGATATCCAATATAGACCTGCAATCAGTAGGCATATAGTAACATATAAAATACAATACTGTCAAATGTGTATTAAGACACCACCAAAGAGCGATAGGCACAATACAGTCTCTTAATACCACATAAATTGAAAAAATGGTATCTTAATGCAAGTGATCTCTTTAATAGACATGGTCTTTCGAACAAGTTTGACGTTAAATAATAAATTAATGGTAATGAATTTATAGCAAATACATTAGCACATTTCTCAAGGTTGTCATGATTTCAATTGTCTACTAATGCCATATATATATTATTATTATAATATTATATTAAAGACATTTGTTTTGTATTATTATGAAGATTCTTGAAGAAGCAAAGTTTGTGTTGCTATGGTGTGCCACTCCGGAATCACTTGTTCGACTAGACAAAAGTAGTCTGCCGAATGAAGAGACGAAATTACTTAAAGATTGGTATTTCCATAGACAATCACATGACAGTCTTATAGCGTACGTTGAGATGAAACTAGCCAAACAGAAATGTGAGCGGCTCTTTGCCCAAGTAAGAATTACAGATCACACTGATATAGAATCGCAACTTCAGAATATTAAATATTATTAAGAAAATTAAAAAATATATATATTAATTATATTCTTGTAATATTTCCATAGCAACTTAGTACCGCGTACATATTTAATTTAGATTACTTTTAGATTTACAGTTGCACAATGTGACCGATAGTCGTAACGGAATGCTATTGAACCATGCTTCAGCACTGTCAGCGAAATTAGCCCAGAACTATTTTAAATACGGATGTAAATGTACAAATACGCAGAAAAATAATTAACTGTATCTTGAAGCTGAAGTCATTCCAGAAATACTTTTGTTACAAGTTATCTCTTTATAGGTAACAACCCACTCCAAACTGATGGCAGGAGTTCACAAGAGTGAAATCAGTAAAGCTACTGGTATAGGTATCGAGAAAATAATGCTGCTAGAAACACTATCATCATTTGATACAGAACAGCAATTCAGTAACAGAATTCAGTAAGTATCATAAATAAATAAGCATAATTATGTAGCCAATTAGGGATGGCAACAAATTGTGATTTTGGAAATCTAATGATCTTCTGAACGAATATTCGCTAATTTCTTGAACATTCGAAATATACACGTTTTAGTGGAAGTCGTGATAGCGCAGTGGTAGCGCGTTCGCTTCAGGTGCGAAAGGCCCGGAGTTTGAACCATGCTGGGGCCATTGCGAGTGTTATTAGTATAAGTTGTAAGAACAATCAAACTAAAATAAATTTATATAAACTACACATTTTTCCTTTCTGTTTTGCAGCACCATTTCTGGTTGAAAATGGTGGTATTGGAATTATATAAACGTGACGTCTGCTTAGGTCTTTAGTTAGCCAGATATTTATAAAGTTTAACATATTCAGCATTTTACAGCCATTGTGAATGCAAAACATCCCGTATCTTTACGAATAAATATGGCCTGTGCTGATTGTTCCATAATCACTGAATGCATATAGTTGACTCTGGTGGGTCCGAGAATCTAACATTTCTCTGTATGGGAAAGCTTGAAGAAATAACTTTAATATTTGAACAATTTTAATTAGGCAAAACAATCTCTTTTTATTGACTTCCAGGCGCGTAGCTAGGCCTACGCATGTACGCACGTGCGTACGATTTATTTTGACAGTTCCTGAAAATGAAATAAATGCGAAAAATACAATATAGGCTAAACTGGATCGTAAAGGGGTAAGGGGGGCACTGACATTGATCATTCACTAGAAAGTAGACATGAACGAAATGCCAACAGATATTGATTGTAGCTGATGTTCATAGTAGGCAAAAGTCACCTTAGACCATGTAGTGGGATAAAAAAATCTCCGGGTGGAACATGCCCCCGGACCCCCTAGAATGGTGCGTAATCCATATGTAGGTCTAGCTACGCGCCTGACTTCCGATGGAACCGGATAGCATCCAGAACTGTCCTAGCGATATGCTACACCGTCATTCTAGAGTTTACAACAACAACAATATTCATTGCGTTAAGTGTGTTCATTATACTTATAGCATTATAAATAATATAGGTGAAATAAACATGGTTTAGTTATCTGAAAGTAAATTGTAAATGTATTAATTTTGTGGAATATATTAATATAAACAACTACTTTTGCTAGAGTGTTGAATATCGTAGGTTCAAAATGATACCTTATCGAATGAAATTAACATCTTGCCATTTTAGCAAAGTAAATAAACGTTGAAAGATTTACTACATTGGTTTTTGAGGTTAATGAAGTCAGTTGTTCAAATTTATATCTAGGTGGCCATGATGTAAAATATTTTGTGACATATACGAATGAGATGGTATTCGTTTCCAATGAAATTTAGATTACAGTTTATGCAGATGCGTTCGTTTCTAGGTTTGTTCGCATATCTTCCAGTTTCGATTTGTAAGTCGTGTGATGACGTTCTAAAACGATATAGCGGTTCTAAAATTTGGTTCGGTGGTTATATTAAAGTAGGATTCGAGGTCCAAATTATATTTCGAAAGTACATGAGATTCTAGATGTCTGTCATTATTAATCACTGCGTACCAGTTTTGTCGGTATTCATCAAGAAATCTTTGATTGAGTTGTATGTAGTCAGTTAGCATGTTATACTGATTAGTCCAAATATAGGATAATCCACTATTGTCTAGCATTGTTTTTATTTGGTATGCATGCCCAATTGGTACCATTATAAGATATGCCTATGTCGATATCAGTTGTTAACATATTATGGACTTTTAAAAGGATTGACGTTTCTGGTTTTGCTAAGAGGGATATCCAATATTTAACCATTTCTAGTTCTAATAACTATCGTGGGGAATCTACCAAGTTCTCCATTACGTGCTTCAATATTTGTAGATCGGTTTACAGTTTGCGGCAAAATGTAGTATGAATTAAATAATATATTTCGGTTCTTCATTACCACATATTTCAGCTGCATGATTTAATGTTGGTTGTACTAGAGTATTAAATAATTTCATCTTCTGTGGGATAGGCATATGTATGTGTTAACAAATCACGAATAGTTTGTGTAAAGGGTAAGCAGCACCTTGTGCAATTCTGATACGAGTCCTGTTTCATTTTGTTTTTAAGCAGATGTATTCCAATATATACATTCACAAACAATACATGTACACACAGTCAAAAAAGTAAGTATATATGAAAGGATTAAAACATAAACAGAACTTATATAGTTTCTCTCCTTAGTTTTATTTACCGTTCTTAAATATGAAACGAAGTATTTAATATTATCTACAATTTCTAATGGCTTATCGTATAAGGTGAAATCATATCGTGTTGGTCTGCCTAGTTCTAAGATCATGACCATAGTTTTATTAATATTCATCGCAACACCATTGGCTTTACTATAGAGTTCTATATGTAACTGTCGGTATGTTGGATTATTTTATGAAACAAGTGTGCATTGTCGATTTTGTCGAACATTTTCTCCCAATCTAGGAAGGCAACATAACGTTTTTTTTTCTTTTCTGCAAATGTTTTTGTGATTAAAGCATGTAATATGTATATACAATCAATAGTGGACATGCCTTTTTGGAGTCCACAATGATATTATTAGTTGAAGACCATTTGGTGAGTCTATATATATATATATATGTGGTCCGAATTTTCCGAATATATATATATTACTAGTGCCTTGTTAGGAACAATCGACATATTATTTATTTGATAAAAGCTTAGAATAAATGGTTGATAAAATATTTATGAGTGTAATTATACCTCTTTATATTTTGGTTTCATTAGAGTCGCCCCTTTTCAATTTTGGGACAATTATACCCTTGCCGCCCCAGCTACGTAAATGTTCTCCATTAATAAATATTATATTAAATAATTTAATTAAAATCGTTGAAATAATGTCAAACGACTTTTTGAATACGTTGGCTATTAAGTTATCGGCTTTTTCGATTGTTTTGTGAAAATAAAGCATTTTTTACCGCATATAATTTACATTTAGACTCATGGAGCCTTAGTCAGTATTTTGATTTGTTCTCTTTATTGTTTTCCAAACTCCTTTCTCAATGGTATTATATATTAAGAAGTTTAATTTTATGACCTCTGTTAAATCAATTAGTATCACCTGTAATTAAGCAAAGTGTCATCATCTGCCTTTGTTAATTCGAACCATAATTACAACAATTTTTCGCACCTCCGGTCATGCATGGGGCCATTCTTTGTGCGTTAATTGATGAACATTAAACAAACGGATGTATGACATTTACTAAAAATGTTATTTGAAAAGAAATATTAAAATTCAAGTTGT
>CM026387.1:81267901-81335026 GCA_014843695.1 Archivesica marissinica | reverse complement strand
CAACATCACTTGACTGGGGGTTAGGCCCACAAACATGACACTCATGCAAGTAAGGACAACATCACTTGACTGGGGGTTAGGCCCACAAAGATGATGCTCAAAGGTAAGGACAACATCCCTTGACTGGGGTTAGGCCCACAGACATGATAATCAAAGGTAGGAACAACATCACTTGACTGGGGGTTAGGCCCACAAACATGACACTCATGCAAGTAAGGACAACATCACTTGACTGGGGGTTAGGCCCACAAAGATGATGCTCAAAGGTAAGGACAACATCCCTTGACTGGGGTTAGGCCCACAGACATGATACTCA
Organism: Archivesica marissinica; assembly: GCA_014843695.1. Lineage (NCBI taxonomy): Eukaryota > Metazoa > Mollusca > Bivalvia > Venerida > Vesicomyidae > Archivesica > Archivesica marissinica. The sequence goes on along the minus strand of CM026387.1, from coordinate 81,334,710 downwards.
AAGGTAAGAACAACCTCACTTGACTGGGGGTTAGGCCCACAAACATGATACACAAAGGTAAGGACAACATCACTTGACTGGGGATTAGGCCCACAAACATGATACTCAAAGGTAAGGACAACCGCACTTGACTGGGGGTTAGGCCCATAAACATGATACTCAAAGGTAAGGTCAACCGCACTTGACTGGGGGTTAGGCCCACAAACATGATACTCATGCAAGTAAGGACAACATCACTTGACTGGTGGTTAGGCCCACAAACATGATGCTCAATAGTAAGGACAACATCATTTGACTAGGGGTTAGGCCCATAAACATGATACTCATGAAGGTAAGGACAACATCACTTGACTGGGGGTTAGGCCCACAAACATGACACTCATGAAGGTAATGACAACATCACTTGACTGGGGGTTAGGCCCACACACGTGATACTCATGAAGGTAAGGAAAACATCACTTGACTGGGGGTTAGGCCCACAAACATGATATTCAAAGGTAAGGACAACATCACTTGACTGGGGGTTAGGCCCACAAACATGAAGGTAAGAACAATCTCACTTGACTGGGGTTAGGCCCACAAACATGATGCTCAAACGTAAGGATAACATCACTCGACTGGGGGTTAGGCCCATAAACATGAAGGTAAGAACAACCTCACTTGACTGTGGTTGGGCAGACAAACATGAAGGTAAGAACAACCTCACTTGACTGTGGTTGGGCAGACAAACATGAAGGTAAGAACAACCTCACTTGACTTGGGTTAGGCCCACAAACATGAAGGTAAGAACAACCTCACTTGACTGTGGTTGGGCAGACAAACATGAAGGTAAGAACAACCTCACTTGACTTGGGTTAGGCCCACAAACATGAAGGTAAGAACAACCTCACTTGACTTGGGTTAGGCCCACAAACATGAAGGTAAGAACAACCTCACTTGACTGGGGTTAGGCCCACAAACATGAAGGTAAGAACAACCTCACTTGACTGGGGGTTAGGCCCACAAACATGAAGGTAAGAACAACCTCACTTGACTTGGGTTAGGCCCACAAACATGAAGGTAAGAACAACCTCACTTGACTGGGGGTTAGGCCCACAAACATGGAGGTAAGAACAACCTCACTTGACTGGGGTTAGGTCCACAAACATGAAGGTAAGAACAACCTCACTGGACTGGGGTTAGGCCCACAAACATGGAGGTATGAACAACCTCACTTGACTGGGGTTAGGTCCACAAACATGGAGGTAAGAACAACCTCACTTGACTGGGGGTTAGGCCCACAAACATGGAGGTAAGAACAACCTCACTTGACTGGGGTTAGGCCCACAAACATGGAGGTAAGAACAACCTCAATAGACTGGGGTTAGGCCCACAAACATGGAGGTAAGAACAACCTCAATAGACTGGGGTTAGGCCCACAAACATGGAGGTAAGAACAACCTCAATAGACTGGGGTTAGGCCCACAAACATGGAGGTACGAACAACCTCACTTGACTGGGGTTATGCCCACAAACATGAAAGTACAAACAACCTCACTTGACTTGGGTTAGGCCCACAAACATGAAGGTAAGAACAACCTCACTTGACTGGGGTTAGGCCCACAAACATGGAGGTAAGAACAACCTCAATAGACTGGGGTTAGGCCCACAAACATGGAGGTACGAACAACCTCACTTGACTGGGGTTAGGCCCACAAACATGGAGGTAAGAACAACCTCAATAGACTGGGGTTAGGCCCACAAACATGGAGGTACGAACAACCTCACTTGACTGGGGTTAGGCCCACAAACATGGAGGTACGAACAACCTCACTTGACTGGGGTTAGGCCCACAAACATGGAGGTAAGAACAACCTCACTTGACTGGGGTTAGGCCCACAAACATGAGGTAAGAACAACCTCACTGGACTGGGGTTAGGCCCACAAACATGAGGTAAGAACAACCTCACTGGAGCTGGCATTTAGTATTATTAGTTAGTATTACATAGCTTATGGTTGCAATACAGGTCTGAGACAGTGTTACCTATTACTATCAAATTTATCTTGTTTTATAGGTACATGGTGGCACAACCAACAGAGACATCATAAACAAAGTACGAGAAGCAGAAAATATCGCAAAACAGAACAAAGAGAAATATGGAGATCACATGTACACTGTTTTGTTCTTTGACGAAGCCAACACAACAGAAGCTATTGGACTTATAAAGGAAATCATGTGTGACAAAAGTATGGAAGGAAAGAAACTAAAATTGTGCGACAATTTGAAGATGGTTGCCGCTTGTAATCCATACAGAAAGTAAGTATAGATTGTGAAGATATTTATTTACTGAATTGTCATTATAACATGACAAGAAATATTTTAAGTGTTGTGGGCAGGTTGTCCAATTAGAACAATGGTTAGCACTCTCGTTTTCACCAATACAACACGGGTTCAATCCTCGGAATGATAAGTATGTGAGATGGTCGCCAAAACGGACAGGTGGGTTTTATCCTGATATTCTGGTTTCCTCCCACACAAAATACTGTATGTACGGTTTCATCCGTACCAAAGAAAGTGATTAATAAATAGGTGTTTAAAGCTTGTTTCGCAATCATAAAATAAATAAACAACACTATTTTAAGTGGGGTTTTTTCTGTATATTTTCCTCTCATGAAAATAAATATTACATGTATAATGTGACTGTCGGAACTGCTAACTATTGAATACTTTTGCTTAAATTGTTTCAGCTTCTAATTATGTTATATACACTGAAATTGATTATTAGAGTACAACAATGTATAATTAACTCTTATTGCTTACTGTTTTAACATTCAACAGACATTTCCAGGTTATAATTGCCTTAGTAATACTGTGTCATTAATACATACAAAACATATATGGATCTGATTACGAGTATGCAATGATAATGTATGCAATGTTAACGCTTTGCAATGATAACGTATGCTACGTCTACATATATACTGGTATACATATTATGTATCCAATTTCAAGATAGTGTGCTTGTTACTTGAGTGTCATATGCGTTTTTGTTCTTCAAATGGAAATAATAAATACATTTCCTATACATATTTATTGTAGTGTTATCCTTAATAAACCACTATTTACACTTAAATCTTTGTCTGCTGAGTAAATAAAATCACATTTACAAACAACATAGATCCAGATCAGCAATGGCGTAATGCTGCGTATGATCAGGATCTATATTATTTGTTATTCAGCCAAGTGTTTTGTTCCACTATCTGAATAGCAAGCAACATAGAGCCTGATCAGACAGCACATTCTGTGCCGTCTGATATGGCTCTATGCTGTTTGCAAAAGTGATTTTATCTGACACTAGAGTGCAAAGGTTAATCGCTTTAACACTTTAATGTATTATTTTTATAAACTATATATTGGCCTTTGTAGACACTTTAATGTATTATTTTTAGAAACTATCTATTGGCCTTTGTAGACACTTTAATGTATTATTTTTTATAAACTATCTATTGGCCTTTGTAGACACTTTAATGTATTATTTTTAGAAACTATCTATTGGCCTTTGTAGACACTTTAATGTATTATTTTTTATAAACTATCTATTGGCCTTTGTAGACACTTTAATGTATTATTTTTTATAAACTATATATTGGCCTTTGTATACACTTTAACGTATTATTTTTATAAACTATATGTTTGCCTTTGTAGACACTTTAACCTATTATTTTATAAACTATCTATTGGCCTTTGTAGACACATTAACGTATTATTTTTATAAACTATCTATTGGCCTTTGTAGACACTCCGACGAATTGATCAAGAAGTTGGAACAGGCTGGCCTAGGTTATCATGTGGACGCGGATGAGACTACGATAGACTGGGTCGTGTACCCATGAGACGTCTGGTATACAGAGTACAGCCTCTACCACAAAGTCTGCTTCCCCTTGTCTGGGACTTTGGTCAACTCAATACACATGTGGAGGATCTATATATAAGACAGATGGTCAGGAGATACGTGAGTCGCTGTAGTCATTATCATAGTTTCATCAAGTTATGTGTTCTCAATGTATACAGGGCGTGGCAAACCAAGTCTGGTACGTCGTAATTTCACTTTCAGATATTTTACTTTGCATATAAACACACTGCTTACTGATGAAAATAATTATTCATATTATAATGGAATTATGTGTAGTAGCATTGCTACTTGTAGTAATATTTTATAATAGTTTTATTCCATATGATACATAATTATAGTGTCGATATTTTAATGAAAAAGTCAGCATTTAATGTTATTGTGACTATTATAGTAGTGTGTATGCCTGAACTTCAGTAGTAAATCAGATATTTAATTCCAACAGATTCGAGAAGACAGGTTGCCAGATATTGCAGGTCTGATTGAGGTAGTTAGTGCCATCCTGACTGCATCACAGGATTATATGCGAGATCAGAGGGTAATTAATAGTTTATTGTCAGCATAGGTTCTAAGGGTAATTAATAGTTTATTGTCAGCATAGGTTCTAAGGGTAATTCATAGTTTATTGTGATATTAGGAACATATATGTGAGATCAAAGGGTGGTAATTCCTATTTTATTGTGATTCTAGAGACTATGAGAGATCAAAAGGTAATTCCTATTTTATTGTGATTCTAGAGACTATGAGAGATCAAAGGGTAATTCCTATTTTATTGTGCTTCTAGAAACTAGAGACTATGTGAGATTAAAATGTAATTCCTATTTTATTGTGCTTCTAGAGACTAGAGCGTATGTGAGATCAAAGTGTAATTCCTTTGTATTGTGATTCTAGAGACTATGTGAGATCAAAGTGTAATTCCTTTGTATTGTGATTCTAGAGACATGAGAGATCAATGGGTAATTCCTATTTTATTGTGACTAGAGACTATGTGAGATTAAAGGGTAATTGCAATTTGTAGACTATATGGGAGACCAGGGGGTTATTCATAGTTTATTCTGATCCTAGGAACTATGTTAGAGATCGTAGGGGATTATTAACATTTTGGCTTGTTCCTTACTTTGTGACTTCCAATTCAATGTTGATACGGGTATATTAGTTGGATGAGTATTCTCTTGTAGGATGAATGTAGTTTTGTGTCTCTACGGGATGTGGACAGAGTGTTGACAGTCATGAGTTGGTTCTACCAACAGAGCCAGGGGCATCGAATGTTGTACCAACTAATTGATGAGAAGTTGTATGGTGAAGGTAAAGATTCCTCGTCTGAAGATGATATAGACGAAGAAGATGAGGTAATTAGAGATATGAATGTTATGAGAAGTAAACATAAGTATAACATACTAGTACTACCAATTATAATCACAGATTTATTTAAAATCGCAACACAGATGGTCAAGCTCAATCCTCTCTCAGGGTTTCTGTGAAACACACACACATTTATATATACTATTTACGAAAACAGTTTGTGGACTGAAAAAGTTGCTAAAACAAAACATATCAGTTCATTGAAGATAAAAAAAACACAAATCAAATCAAAATAACATATTTGGAACCAGATACATATAGAGTATTTAAATATACAGATCTTTGCTCAATGTCAGTAAATTAAAGTTGACGACCAAAGAACCACCTCTTGAAATAGTAGGTTCTTCTAAAAGTATTCAAGTTATTTGAACAGCTATGTGCTTAATGAGAGCATTCCATAATGTTGTACTTGAGACAGATACTGACTCTATAAAGAGTTGTAGTCAAGGTCTAGAAACTAGGAGTGTGCTCTAGTGGTGGATCAGTTGACCATTGTGGTAAAAGCGGACCGAGTTCCTGGCCTAACACAATTCTCTTGACTCTCTATTGGACGAAACAATGAACCAAGATCCCATGCAATAGTGCTATGCAATGTTCAGGAAGAATTCTGTAATTGGGGCGTCATCTGTATCTTACTCAATTCTTCAAAGCAGAAAATGACTAATATACATCCCATTACCAGGGAACCGAGAGCAACATTAAAACATGCTCTTATTAAAACATGTGTGCATTATAAGCATGCCACTTATTACCTTGTGACTTTGTAAGAATAACATAACATGTGTATGGCATAGGCTGAAATGACCATCATATGACAAGACACATGAAACCATCTTTTTGACATCATATATCAACATCATGCTGATTTGTTCTTGGAGATATATTCTCAGAGAATAAGTGTAATTGATACCAGTATACTAGTGATTAATTTAAAATGCACTAACGCCTGTATGTTTACAGCAAGACAAAGTGGATGATATAACCCGATCGCTCATACTGGCCCTGGGTGTGTGCTATCATGCCTGTCTGAAAACCAGACCGCAGTACCGAGCACACATTGCAAAATATTTCCATACACCATGTAAGCTGCCTGGCATGGATGACCAGATAAAGAAAGAAATCGAAAGGTAAATATTTCCATTTCTAAGCCAAATATAAAATATGACACCAATACATTTTACACTTTAGCTATAAATTATAACAATGATTTTGCTAGTCGTGCTCGTATTAAACTAATTAGTGATGTGCCTTCACATTTTGGTCAACCTTTCGAGCCAACAGGCCAAGCAGTGACAAATCGGGCAGGTAGGTGCAGGCATGGCTTATATATGTTAACATGATACTAAACTGCACATCTCTGAGCATGCTATCTCACTACTAGGTGCTAATTAACCTATAATAGATACAAGAGTGCATGTGGTTTAATCTCGAGCATTTACATGCTTACAAAAAGTAGTATCAATATGTGTTGACGTCAACAATTTCAGTGAAATGCTAATTTCAAATATCTGCTGACAATGTTAAAAGGTTATCAGTGATCATGTTTACTATTATCTCTCAGTTGTCAGGAGTTGGTCCTCGACCATGTACACCTGCAGAAGGTTATCAGTGATCATGTTTACTATTATCTCTCAGTTGTCAGGAGTTGGTCCTCGACCATGTACACCTGCAGAAGGTTATCAGTGATCATGTTTACTATTATCTCTCAGTTGTCAGGAGGTATTCCTCGACCATGTACACCTGCAGAAGGTTATCAGTGATCATGTTTACTATTATCTCTCAGTTGTCAGGAGTTGGTCCTCGACCATGTACACCTGCAGAAGGTTATCAGTGATCATGTTTGCTATTATCTCGCAAATGTCAGGAGGTAATCCTCGACCATGTACACCTGCAGAAGGTTATCTGTGATCATATTTGCTATTATATCTCAGTTGTCAGGAGTTGGTCCTCGGCCATGTACACCTGCAGAAGGTTATCAGTGAACATGTTTACTATTATCTCTCAGTTGTCAGGAGTTGGTCCTCGACCATGTACACCTGCAGAAGGTTGTCAGTGATCGTGTTTACTATTATCTCTTAGTTGTCAGGAGTTGGTCCTCGACCATGTACACCTGCAGAAGGTTGTCAGTGATCATGTTTACTATTATCTCTCAGTTGTCAGGAGGTGTTCCTCGACCATGTACACCTGGAGAAGAACATTGCTCGGAACATGGCACTCAAGGAGAATGTGTTCATGATGGTCGTTTGTATTGAGCTTCGTGTGCCCCTCTTTCTTGTTGGAAAGCCTGGAAGTTCAAAGTCCCTGGCCAAAACTATCGTGTCTGATGCCATGCAGGGGAATGCCGCCCGTGAGGAATTGTTCAAGAAGCTGAAACAAGTAAGATATGATATATATCATAGAAGGGTCATGATATATGAAATTTGTAAGCAGAATTAGCGGTTATCCCCAATGACCCTAATTAGTACTACTATATAATTAATACCTATGACTAATTGACAAGGTTTCTTTAGAATATGTTTTCGTACATAGCATGTTCATACTGACCTATCAAATAAATACTTTTTTTATGATTTCCTAGTCAGGAATTGTTTGTGGCTGAGTGATTAAGTTGTGCACTATCAATGGCTTTCTTTCCATCATCTGTTTAAAGGTCCAATCCCTACAAGGGTTGGATTTATTCAAGTGGTGAAGCTGTACAACTGATTCTATTTGTGTGCACATCCATGCCTGAAACAAGGTTTGTTAAATTGTAGGGATACATATGGTGTAATCTCTCTCACATAAAACAAGGTTTGTAGGGATACATATGGTGTAATCTCTCACATAAAACAAGGTTTGTAGGGATACATATGGTGTAATCTCTCTCACATAAATCAAGGTTTGTAGGGATACATATGGTGTAATCTCTCTCACATAAAACAAGGTTTGTAAGGATACATATGGTGTAATCTCTCTCACATAAAACAAGGTTTGTAAGGATACATATGGTGTAATCCCTTTCACATAAATCAAGGTTTGTAGGGATACATAATTATGGTGTAATCTCTCTAACATAAAGCAAGGTTTGTAAGGATACATATGGTGTAATCTCTCTCACATACATCAAGGTTTGTAGGGATACATATGGTGTAATCTCTCACATAAAACAAGGTTTGTAAGGATACATATGGTGTAATCTCTCTAACATAAAACAAGGTTTGTAAGGATACATATGGTGTAATCTCTCACATAAAACAAGGTTTGTAAGGATACATATGGTGTAATCTCTCTCACATAAAACAAGGTTTTTAGGGATACATATGGTGTAATCTCTCTCACATAAAACAAGGTTTGTAAGGATACATATGGTGTAATCTCTCTCACATAAAACAAGGTTTGTAGGGATACATATGGTGTAATCTCTTTCACATAAAACAAGGTGTGTAGGGATACATATGGTGTAATCTCTCTCACATAAATCAAGGTGTGTAGGGATACATATGGTGTAATCTCTCACACATAAAACAAGGTTTGTAGGGATACATATGGTGTAATCTCTCACATAAAACAAGGTTTGTAGGGATACATATGGTGTAATCTCTCACATAAAACAAGGTTTGTAGGGATACATATGGTGTAATCGCTCTCACATAAAGCTGACATGTTGCTATATTGCTATATGACTATTGCTGTTGTTGTGATTTATATCCAAATATGGAACCATAAATCCTGCATAGTAATTAATCATTAACATTAAGTGAAACACATTAATATGACCTAAGCATGTTCCAGTAGACTAAGTTATTGTTATATTAGCTTTAACGTTTGTACTTAGATTGTTAGTCTATGCTTTAGTTAACGTTTGTATTTAGATTGTTAGTCTATGATTGCGTTACACTTTGGTATTATTCTTGGAGTTTATAACATTTTTCTCCGAACTCATACTCTGTCTCCACATTTACACTTCATATTTGAGATCTCCATGCCTGATTTATCTTTGCATCAGTATTGTGAATTATTTGTTAGCAGCACTATGTTTGATAATCTTTAGAGTTTCAACAAATTTTACTCGGTCCTCTTTAGTAGATACAGCGGCCATATTTGATTTTGATAGTTGACTTAGCTACTACCGGTAGTAGTGATTCAGGCTTTAATCGTATTGCATGCCTATATAATCGGTATCATTTTATTTTTTCTGAGCAGTAAATATTTGATTGTTATGTTGATTTCAGGCACAGATGGTATCCTTCCAGTGCAGTCCCCTGTCCACCCCTGATGGTATTGTGGGTACATTCAGACAATGTGCCCAGTTTCAGAAAGACAAGGATCTCGATACCTTTGTCTCCATTGTTGTGTTAGATGAAGTGGGCCTAGCTGAGGACAGTCCCAGAATGCCGCTCAAGGTACAAATAGGTCCTTATGCCTTGCTTAGCTATTAGCTAGATACACTATTGAATGTTGATGTAGTTTTAATGCTTGTCAAATAATAGACATTTCCATTTGAAATGTGAAGTGAAATAATAGTTAAAATATGGCAATAAATGTAGAAGTTATATATTTTAATATCTTTTGTTAATAGCACTTTGACACCATTGTGCTTTCATTTTACGGTTATTATCTTACAGTGATGTAATGTGATGGACAATAAAGATGGGCATGTTAGTAATCCAATGTATTAATGGCACTTTAATTCAAGCATGACATATCGTATTATATTTTTAAGTTTGGTTATCTACTATGTAAATATAGGCAATTTCTACTATACAATCAATTGCCCAGGCTATATTTATCTAGTATATTAAACCAAGCCCACAGACAAACTACTTTCATGATGGACAAATTACCCACATAGTAGTATTTATAAATATTTATGCTGTTCAGAGTGTGTGTGTTTTATGTTTATGTATCGTCGCTAGCGGTTGCCCATATGAGCGACGCCTCCTGAAGAGATTAGTCATTTTATACTTTTGGCGGATAGTGCAAGACAGAGACCCATTCCAGAATATCCTCTTGTTCTTTTACGTTCACGGTGTAAAGCACCGACACGAGAACAAGGTTTGTCCCATCTGAAAGACTGTTAATTTTATTAGGGTCAGACGAGTGATCGAACCTGCGATCCCTGGATTGCCAATCCAATGTGTTAACCACTGGACTACAGATCTTTCTGTGCAGAGTTACCACTCATGATGTTTATGAATGAAAGTTTGTGAGAATGTTCTAATTGACCAAGAACCTACATGTGATAGACAATCACTAGATCCCGATATGGATGATAGTGAATATAATTATTACTGTGCTGGTAGTCATTGATGTTTATTCGCATTGTCACAAATTATTACCGTTAGTATTGTTTTAAACAAAGTCTGGCTTCTTGACTGAATAATGAAAATCATAACACATTATTGTACCATTGTCCCCTTGCTTATAATTGTGCCATGTGGTACGTGTAATAAGTCCCCTTGCTTATAATTGTGCCATGTGGTACGTGTAATAAGTCTCCCCTTGCTTATAATTGTGGCATGTGGTGCGTGTAATAAGTCTCCCATTGAATTGTGATATGTTGTGCGTGTAATACGTCTCCCCTTGCTTATAAGTGTGCCATGTGGTGCGTGTAATAAGTCTCCCCTTGCTTATAAGTGTGCCATGTGGTGCCTGTAATAAGTCTCCCCTTGCTTATAAGTGTGCCATGTGGTGCGTGTAATAAGTCTCTCCTTGCTTATCATTGTGGCATGTGGTACGTGTATTAAGTCTCCCCTTGCTTATCATTGTGCCATGTTGTGCGTGTAATAAGTCTCTCCTTGCTTATCATTGTGCAATGTGGTACGTGTAATAAGTCCACTTGCTTATAAGTGTGGCATGTTGTGCGTGTAGTAAGTCCTCTTGCTTATAAGTGTGCCATGTGGTACGTGTAATAAGTCCTCTTTCTTATAAGTGTGCCATGTGGTAGGTGTAATAAGTGCTCTTGCTTATAATTGTGACATAGTTGCGTGTAATAAGTCCTCTTGCTTATAATTGTGATATGTGTTGCGTGTAATAAGTCCTCTTGCATATATTTGTGACATGCTTGTGTGTAATAAGTCATCTTGCTTATAATTGTGACATGTAGTACGTGTAATAAGTCCTCTTGCTTATAATTGTTCCATGTGTTACGTGTAATAAGTCCCCTTGCTTATAATTGTTCCATGTGTTGCGTGTAATAAGTCCTCTTGCTTATCATTGTGCCATGTGGAGCATGTAATAAGTCATCTTGCTTATCATTTTGCCATGTGGAGCATGTAATAAGTCCTCTTGCTTATCATTGTTCCATGTGTTGCGTGTAATAAGTCCTCTTGCTTATCATTGTGCCATGTGGAGCATGTAATAAGTCCTCTTACTTATCATTGTGCCATGTAGAGCATGTAATAAGTCCCCTTGCTTATCATTGTGCCATGTGTTGTGTGTAATAAGTCCTCTTTCTTATCATTGTTCCATGTGTTGCGTGTAATAAGTCCTCTTGCTTATCATTGTGCAATGTAGAGCATGTAATAAGTCCTCTTGCTTATCATTGTGCCATGTGAAGCATGTAATAAGTCCTCTTGCTTATAATTGTGCCATGTGGAGCATGTAATAAGTCCTCTTGCTTATCAGTGTGCCATGTGTTGCGTGTAATAAGTCCTCTTGCTTATCATTGTGCCATGTGGAGCATGTAATAAGTCATCTTGCTTATCATTGTGCCATGTGGAGCATGTAATAAGTCCTCTTGCTTATCATTGTTCCATGTGTTGCGTGTAATAAGTCCTCTTGCTTATCATTGTGCCATGTGGAGCATGTAATAAGTCCTCTTGCTTATCATTGTGCCATGTGGAGCATGTAATAAGTCCCCTTGCTTATCATTGTGCCATGTGTTGTGTGTAATAAGTCCTCTTTCTTATCATTGTTCCATGTGTTGCGTGTAATAAGTCCTCTTGCTTATCATTGTGCAATGTGGAGCATGTAATAAGTCTTCTTGCTTATCATTGTGCCATGTGAAGCATGTAATTAGTCCTCTTGCTTATAATTGTGCCATGTGGAGCATGTAATAAGTCATCTTGCTTATCATTGTGCCATGTGGTGCGTGTAATAAGTCTCCCCTTGCTTATTATTGTGGCATGTGGTGCCTGTAATAAGTCTCCCATTGCTTATAATTGTGCCATGTGGTACGTGTAATAATAAGTCTCCAATTGCTTATCATTGTGCCATGTGGTGCCTATAATAAGTCTCCCCATGCTTATCATTGTGCCATGTGGTGCCTGTAATAAGTCTCCCCTTGCTTATCATTGTGCCATGTGGTACGTGTAATAAGTCTCTCCTTGCTTATCATTGTGCCATGTGGTACGTGTAATACGTCCCATTGCTTACCATTGTTCCATGTGGTACGTGTAATACGTCCCATTGCTTATCATTGTGCAATGTGGTACGTGTAATAAGTCTTCCCTTGATTATAATTGTGCCATGTGGTACGTGTAATACGTCCCATTGCTTATCATTGTTCCATGTTGTACGTGCAATAAGTCCCATTGCTTATCATTGTTCCATGTGGAGCATGTAATAAGTCCTCTTGCTTATCATTGTTCCATGTGGTACGTGTAATAAGTCCCCTTGCTTATAATCAGTGGTGTTATCATGTTATAGCTATACATTTAACAGTTTTATTAGTAGACCCTATTATTGTGTTGTTGCAATGAAGTGGTCCTTGTAAATCACTTGATAGATACAAATATGATTGTTTACGTAATTTACAGACACTTCACCCTCTGTTAGAAGATGGTTGCCAAGGTGATGAAAAACCAGAAAAACATAAAAAGGTTGATTTTTTCATCATTATTATTTTGGTTTAAACATATTTTATTTATCAAGATACACATGACATATAACATCTGTACATATAACATCCATACAATACAACTATCACGACAAGTGGATTGAATTGAAAGCCGCAGCAGCTTATGTTAATTAATTATTATTTTGATCAATAGAACGCAAGTGCATGTAGCTTTAATCCTAATAGTGATATGCAGTTTGTTGTAAGATAAAATATGCAGAAACCTGTTTTGATAAATAGGTAAATGACTTATAAACACACAGAGATGGCAGTTTTATGGCTAAACCTGGTGCCTATTGTTTCACTTAAAGGTGGCTTTCATAGGTATATCCAACTGGGCTCTAGATCCGGCCAAGATGAATCGTGGAATTCTGGTACAGAGAGAGGTACCCGATCAGGAGGAACTCGTTAACAGTGCCCGGTAATTAAATCTATACTCTCCTTCAATTTGTTTTCTTTTTATGAACTGATTATCATTCAAAATACTTTAATCCAACAACATATTTATATCAATATTAAAGTGATTTTACTTGTCAATGATGTCATTATGCTATCTGTGTGTAGTTGTTTTGATTTGCCTATTTGCAGTGGTATTGTGTAAATTTGTCAATTATCTATGGCATGTGTCTATTGTAAGTGGTGGTTGCTTATATCTATCATATGTGTCTACATTTATAAGCATGTTAGCAGTCACATCTATTAATCCACAAAAGTATACTAAACAGACATCCTTCAGATTACCGAAATTGTATTGCTTCATGTACAATGTATTTAACCTCCAATAAACAAGCAACTGTACTAAGCAACCACCTTCTTACAATACACAAACTGTTGAAAATTGTCTCATACATGAGACTGTACAGATATGATATACACCTGAATGTACATATCACATACATCTGCCTGTATTGTAGTGTATGTCCCTGTATATGTAGCACAATAGTGTACAGATCACATACAACTGAATGTATGGGAGTGTATGTTCCTGTATGTGGAGCACAATAGTGTACAGATCACATACAGCTGATTGTATTGGAGTGTATGTTCCTGTATATGTAGCACAGTAGTGTACAGATCACATACACCTGACTGTATGGGAGTGTATGTTCCTGTATATGTAGCACAATACTGTACAGATCACATACACCTGACTGTATTGTAGTGTATGTTCCTGTATGTGGAGCACAATAGTGTACATATCACATACAGCTGATTGTATTGGAGTGTATGTTCCTGTATATGTAGCACAGTAGTGTACAGATCACATACACCTGACTGTATGGGAGTGTATGTTCCTGTATATGTAGCACAATACTGTACAGATCACATACACCTGACTGTATTGTAGTGTATGTTCCTGTATGTGGAGCACAATAGTGTACATATCACATACAGCTGATTGTATTGGAGTGTATGTTCCTGTATATGTAGCACAGTAGTGTACAGATCACATACACCTGACTGTATGGGAGTGTATGTTCCTGTATATGTAGCACAATACTGTACAGATCACATACACCTGACTGTATTGTAGTGTATGTTCCTGTATGTGGAGCACAATAGTTTACAGATCACATACACCTGACTGTATTGGAGTGTATGTTCCTGTATATGTAGCACAATACTGTACAGATCACATACAACTGACTGTATTGGAGTGTATGTTCCTGTATATGAAGAACAATAGTGTACATATCACATACACCTGACTGTATTGTAGTGAATGTTCCTGTATATGTAGCACAATAGTGTACAGATCACATACATCTGACTCTATTGTAGTGTATATTCCTGTATATGGAGAACAATAGTGTACATATCACATACACCTGACTGTATTGTAGTGAATGTTCCTGTATATGTAGCACAATACCGTACATATCACATACACCTGACTGTATTGTAGTGTATGTTCCTGTATATGGAGCACACTAGTGTACATATCACACACACCTGCTGTATTGCAGTGTATGTTCCTGTATATGTAGCGCAATACTGTACAGATCACATACAACTGACTGTATGGGAGTGTAGGTTCCTGTATATGTAGCACAATAGTGTACAGATCAGAAACACCTGACTGTATTGTAGTGAATGTTCCTGTATATGTAGCACAATACTGTACAGATCACATACACCTGACTGTATTGTAGTGTATGTTCCTGTATGTGGAGCACAATAGTGTACAGATCACATACAACTGACTGTATTGTAGTGTATGTTCCTGTATATGTAGCACAATACTGTACATATCACATACAACTGACTGTATTGTAGTGTATGTTCCTGTATATGAAGAACAATAGTGTACATATCACATACACCTGACTGTATTGTAGTGAATGTTCCTGTATATGTAGCACAATAGTTTACAGATCACATACACCTGAATGTATTGGAGTGTATGTTCCTGTATATGTAGCACAATACTGTACAGATCACATACAACTGACTGTATTGGAGTGTATGTTCCTGTATATGGAGCACAATAGTGTATATATCACATACAACTGACTGTATTGGAGTGTATGTTCCTGTATATGGAGCACACTAGTGTACATATCACATACAACTGACTGTATTGGAGTGTATGTTCCTGTATATGTAGCACATTAGTGTACAGATCACATACAACTGACTGTATTGTAGTGTATGTTCCTGTATATGGAGAACAATAGTATACATATCACATACACCTGACTGTATTGTAGTGAATGTTCCTGTATATGTAGCACAATAGTGTACAGATCACATACATCTGACTGTATTGGAGTGTATGTTCCTGTATATGTAGCACAATACTGTACAGATCACATACACCTGACTGTATTGGAGTGTATGTTCCTGTATATGTAGCACAATACTGTACAGATCACATACAACTGACTGTATTGTAGTGTATGTTCCTGTATATGAAGAACAATAGTGTACATATCACATACACCTGACTATATTGTAGTGAATGTTCCTGTATATGTAGCACAATAGTGTACAGATCACATACAACTGACTATATTGTAGTGTATGTTCCTGTATATGTAGCACAATACTGTACAGATCACATACATCTGACTGTATTGTAGTGTATATTCCTGTATATGGAGAACAATAGTGTACATATCACATACACCTGACTGTATTGTAGTGAATGTTCCTGTATATGTAGCACAATAGTGTACATATCACATACACCTGACTGTATTGTAGTGTATGTTCCTGTATATGGAGCACACTAGTGTACATATCACACACACCTGCTGTATTGCAGTGTATGTTCCTGTATATGTAGCGCAATACTGTACAGATCACATACAACTGACTGTATGGGAGTGTAGGTTCCTGTATATGTAGCACAATAGTGTACAGATCAGAAACACCTGACTGTATTGTAGTGAATGTTCCTGTATATGTAGCACAATAGTGTACAGATCACATACAACTGACTTTATGGGAGTGTATGTTCCTGTATGTGGACCACAATAGTGTACATATCACATACAACTGACTGTATGGGAGTGTATGTTCCTGTATATGTAGCACAATAGTGTACAGATCACATACAACTGACTGTATTGTAGTGTATGTTCCTGTATATGTAGCACAATACTGTACATATCACATACACCTGACTGTATTGGAGTGTATGTTCCTGTAAATGTAGCACAATACTGTACAGATCAGATACAACTGACTGTATTGTAGTGTATGTTCCTGTATATGAAGAACAATAGTGTATATATCACATACACCTGACTGTATTGTAGTGAATGTTCCTGTATATGTAGCACAATACTGTACAGATCACATACAACTGACTGTATTGGAGTGTATGTTCCTGTAAATGTAGCACAATACTGTACATATCAGATACAACTGACTGTATTGTAGTGTATGTTCCTGTATATGAAGAACAATAGTGTACATATCACATACACCTGACTGTATTGTAGTGAATGTTCCTGTATATGTAGCACAGTAGTGTACAGATCACATACAACTGACTGTATTGTAGTGATTGTTCCTGTATATGTAGCACATTAGTGTACAGATCACATACAACTGACTTTATGGGAGTGTATGTTCCTGTATGTGGACCACACTAGTGTACATATCACATACAACTGACTGTATGGGAGTGTATGTTCCTGTATATGTAGGACAATAGTGTACAGATCACATACACCTGACTGTATTGGAGTGTATGTTCCTGTATATGTAGCACAATACTGTACAGATCACATACAACTGACTGTATTGTAGTGTATGTTCCTGTATATGTAGCACAATAATGTACAGATCACATACAACTGAGTATAGTGTAGTGTATGTTCCTGTATATGTAGCACACTACTGTACAGATCACATACACCTGACTGTATTGTAGTGTATGTTCCTGTATATGGAGCACACTAGTGTACATATCACTCACACCTGGCTGTATTGCAGTGTATGTTCCTGTATATGTAGCCCAATACTGTACAGATAACATACAACTGACTGTATGGGAGTGTAGGTTCCTGTATATGTAGCACAATAGTGTACAGATCAGAAACACCTGACTGTATTGTAGTGAATGTTCCTGTATATGTAGCACAATACTGTACAGATCACATACACCTGACTGTATTGTAGTGTATGTTCCTGTATGTGGAGCACAATAGTGTACAGATCACATACAACTGACTGTATTGTAGTGTATGTTCCTGTATATGTAGCACAATACTGTACAGATCACATACAACTGACTGTATTGTAGTGTATGTTCCTGTATATGAAGAACAATAGTGTACATATCACATACACCTGACTGTATTGTAGTGAATGTTCCTGTATATGTAGCATAATAGTTTACAGATCACATACACCTGAATGTATTGGAGTGTATGTTCCTGTATATGTAGCACAATACTGTACAGATCACATACAACTGACTGTATTGGAGTGTATGTTCCTGTATATGGAGCACAATAGTGTACATATCACATACAACTGACTGTATTGGAGTGTATGTTCCTGTATATGTAGCGCAATACTGTACAGATAACATACACCTGACTGTATGGGAGTGTATGTTCCTGTATATGGAGAACAATAATGTACAGATCACACACACCTGACTGTATGGGAGCGTATGTTCCTGTATATGTAGCACAATAGTGTACAGATCACATACACCTGACTGTATTGTAGTGAATGTTCCTGTATATGTAGCACAATAGTGTACAGATCATATACAACTGACTGTATTGTAGTGTATGTTCCTGTATATGGAGAACAATAGTGTACATATCACATACACCTGACTGTATGGGAGTGTATGTTACTGTATATGGAGAACAATAATGTACAGATCACAAACACCTGACTGTATGGGAGTGTATGTTCCTGTATGTGTAGCACAATAGTGTACAGATCACATACACCTGACTGTATTGTAGTGAATGTTCCTGTATATGTAGCACAATAGTGTACAGATCACATACATCTGACTGTATTGGAGTGTATGTTCCTGTATATGTAGCACAATACTGTACATATCACATACACCTGACTGTATTGTAGTGTATGTTCCTGTATATGGAGCACAATAGTGTACAGATCACATACACCTGACTGTATTGTAGTGAATGTTCCTGTATATGTAGCACAATATTGTACAGATCACAAACAACTGACTGTATTGTAGTGTATGTTCCTGTATATGTAGCACACAAGTGTACAGATCACATACACCTGACTGTATTGGAGTGAATGTTCCTGTATATGTAGCACACTACTGTACAGATCACATACACCTGACTGTATTGTAGTGTATGTTCCCGTATATGTAGCACAATACTGTACAGATCACATACACCTGACTGTATTGTAGTGTATGTTCCTGTATGTGGAGCACAATAGTGTACAGATCACATACAACTGACTGTATTGTAGTGTATGTTCCTGTATATGGAGAACAATAGTGTACATATCACATACACCTGACTGTATTGTAGTGAATGTTCCTGTATATGTAGCACATTAGTGTACAGATCACATACAACTGACTGTATTGTAGTGTATGTTCCTGTATATGGAGAACAATAGTATACATATCACATACACCTGACTGTATTGTAGTGAATGTTCCTGTATATGTAGCACAATAGTGTACAGATCACATACATCTGCCTGTATTGGAGTGTATGTTCCTGTATATGTAGCACAATACTGTACAGATCACATACACCTGACTGTATTGGAGTGTATGTTCCTGTATATGTAGCACAATACTGTACAGATCACATACAAGTGACTGTATTGTAGTGTATGTTCCTGTATATGGAGAACAATAGTGTACATATCACATACACCTGACTGTATTGTAGTGAATGTTCCTGTATATGTAGCACAATAGTATATAGATCACATACAACTGACTGTATTGTAGTGTATGTTCCTGTATATGTAGCACACTACTGTACAGATCACATACACCTGACTGTATTGTAGTGTATGTTCCTGTATATGGAGCACACTAGTGTACATATCACACACACCTGGCTGTATTGCAGTGTATGTTCCTGTATATGTAGCGCAATACTGTACAGATAACATACAACTGACTGTATTGGAGTGTATGTTCCTGTATATGTAGCGCAATACTCTACAGATAACATACAACTGACTGTATTGTTTTCTATGTTCCTGTATATGTAGCACAATACTGTACAGATCACATACACCTGACTGTATTGTAGTGTATGTTCCTGTATGTGGAGCTTAATAGTGTACAGATCACATACAACTGACTGTATTGTAGTGTATGTTCCTGTATATGTAGCACAATACTGTACAGATCAAATACAACTGACTGTATGGGAGTGTATGTTCCTGTATATGGAGAACAATACTGTACAGACCACATACACCTGACTGTATTGGAGTGTATGTTCCTGTATATGTAGCACAATACTGTACAGATCACATACAACTGACTGTATTGGAGTGTATGTTCCTGTATATGAAGAACAATAGTGTACATATCACATACACCTGACTGTATTGTAGTGAATGTTCCTGTATATGTAGCACAATAGTGTACAGATCAGATACAACTGACTGTATTGTAGAGTATGTTCCTGTATATGTAGCACAATACTGTACAGATCACATACACCTGACTGTATTGTAGTGAATATTCCTGTATATGTAGCACAATAGTGTACAGATCACATACATCTGACTCTATTGTAGTGTATATTCCTGTATATGGAGAACAATAGTGTACATATCACATACACCTGACTGTATTGTAGTGAATGTTCCTGTATATGTAGCACAATAGTGTATAGATCACATACACCTGACTATATTGTTGTGAATGTTCCTGTATATGTAGCACAATACCGTACAGATCACATACACCTGACTGTATTGTAGTGTATGTTCCTGTATATGGAGCACAATAGTGTACATATCACATACACCTGACTGTATTGCAGTGTATGTTCCTGTATATGTAGCACAATACTGTACAGATCACATACAACTGACTGTATTGGAGTGTATGTTCCTGTATATGTAGCACAATAGTGTACAGATCACATACACCTGACTGTATTGTAGTGAATGTTCCTGTATATGTAGCACAATGTACAGATCACATACACCTGACTGTATTGTAGTGTATGTTCCTGTATATGGAGCACAATAGTGTACAGATCACATACAACTGACTGTATTGTAGTGTATGTTCCTGTATATGAGACAATAGTGTACATATCACATACAACTGACTGTATTGTAGTGAATGTTCCTGTATATGTAGCACAATAGTTTACAGATCACATACACCTGAATGTATTGGAGTGTATGTTCCTGTATATGTAGCACAATACTGTACAGATCACATACAACTGACTGTATTGGAGTGTATGTTCCTGTATATGGAGCACAATAGTGTATATATCACATACAACTGACTGTATTGGAGTGTATGTTCCTGTATATGGAGCACACTAGTGTACATATCACATACAACTGACTGTATTGGAGTGTATGTTCCTGTATATGTAGCACAATAGTGTACATATCACATACAACTGACTGTATTGTAGTGTATGTTCCTGTATATGGAGCACAATAGTGTACATATCACATACACCTGACTGTATTGTAGTGAATGTTCCTGTATATGTAGCACAATAGTGTACAGATCACATACATCTGACTGTATTGGAGTGTATGTTCCTGTATATGTAGCACAATACTGTACAGATCACATACACCTGACTGTATTGGAGTGTATGTTCCTGTATATGTAGCACAATACTGTACAGATCACATACAACTGACTGTATTGTAGTGTATGTTCCTGTATATGAAGAACAATAGTGTACATATCACATACACCTGACTGTATTGTAGTGAATGTTCCTGTATATGTAGCACAATAGTGTACAGATCACATACAACTGACTGTATTGTAGTGTATGTTCCTGTATATGTAGCACAATACTGTACAGATCACATACAACTGACTGTATTGTAGTGTATGTTCCTGTATATGGAGAACAATAGTGTACATATCACATACACCTGACTGTATTGTAGTGAATGTTCCTGTATATGTAGCACAATACTGTACAGATCACATACACCTGACTGTATTGTAGTGTATGTTCCTGTATATGGAGCACAATAGTGTACATATCACACACACCTGCTGTATTGCAGTGTATGTTCCTGTATATGTAGCACAATACTGTACAGATCACATACAACTGACTGTATTGGAGTGTATGTTCCTGTATATGTAGCACAATAGTGTACAGATCAGATACAACTGACTGTATTGTAGTGTATGTTCCTGTATATGTAGCACAATAGTGTACATATCACATACACCTGACTGTATGGGAGTGTATGTTCCTGTATATGGAGCACAATAGTGTACAGATCACAAACAACTGACTGTATGGGAGTGTATGTTCCTGTATATGTAGCACAATAGTGTACAGATCACATACACCTGACTGTATTGTAGTGAATGTTCCTGTATATGTAGCACAATAGTGTACAGATCACATACATCTGACTGTATTGGAGTGTATGTTCCTGTATATGTAGCACAATACTGTACATATCACATACACCTGACTGTATTGTAGTGTATGTTCCTGTATATGGAGCACAATAGTGTACAGATCACATACACCTGACTGTATTGTAGTGAATGTTCCTGTATATGTAGCACAATATTGTACAGATCACAAACAACTGACTGTATTGTAGTGTATGTTCCTGTATATGTAGCACAATAGTGTACAGATCACATACACCTGACTGTATTGGAGTGAATGTTCCTGTATATGTAGCACACTACTGTACAGATCACATACACCTGACTGTATTGTAGTGTATGTTCCTGTATATGTAGCACAATACTGTACAGATCACATACACCTGACTGTATTGTAGTGTATGTTCCTGTATATGGAGCACAATAGTGTACAGATCACATACAACTGACTGTATTGTAGTGTATGTTCCTGTATATGGAGAACAATAGTGTACATATCACATACACCTGACTGTATTGTAGTGAATGTTCCTGTATATGTAGCACATTAGTGTACAGATCACATACAACTGACTGTATTGTAGTGTATGTTCCTGTATATGGAGAACAATAGTATACATATCACATACACCTGACTGTATTGTAGTGAATGTTCCTGTATATGTAGCACAATAGTGTACAGATCACATACACCTGACTGTATTGGAGTGTATGTTCCTGTATATGTAGCACAATACTGTACAGATCACATACAAGTGACTGTATTGTAGTGTATGTTCCTGTATATGGAGAACAATAGTGTACATATCACATACACCTGACTGTATTGTAGTGAATGTTCCTGTATATGTAGCACAATAGTGTATAGATCACATACAACTGACTGTATTGTAGTGTATGTTCCTGTATATGTAGCACACTACTGTACAGATCACATACACCTGACTGTATTGTAGTGTATGTTCCTGTATATGGAGCACACTAGTGTACATATCACACACACCTGGCTGTATTGCAGTGTATGTTCCTGTATATGTAGCGCAATACTGTACAGATAACATACAACTGAGTGTATTGGAGTGTATGTTCCTGTATATGTAGCGCAATACTCTACAGATAACATACAACTGACTGTATTGTTTTCTATGTTCCTGTATATGTAGCACAATACTGTACATATCACATACACCTGACTGTATTGTAGTGTATGTTCCTGTATGTGGAGCTTAATAGTGTACAGATCACATACAACTGACTGTATTGTAGTGTATGTTCCTGTATATGTAGCGCAATACTGTACAGATCACATACAACTGACTGTATGGGAGTGTAGGTTCCTGTATATGTAGCACAATAGTGTACAGATCAGAAACACCTGACTGTATTGTAGTGAATGTTCCTGTATATGTAGCACAATACTGTACAGATCACATACACCTGACTGTATTGTAGTGTATGTTCCTGTATGTGGAGCACAATAGTGTACAGATCACATACAACTGACTGTATTGTAGTGTATGTTCCTGTATATGTAGCACAATACTGTACATATCACATACAACTGACTGTATTGTAGTGTATGTTCCTGTATATGAAGAACAATAGTGTACATATCACATACACCTGACTGTATTGTAGTGAATGTTCCTGTATATGTAGCACAATAGTTTACAGATCACATACACCTGAATGTATTGGAGTGTATGTTCCTGTATATGTAGCACAATACTGTACAGATCACATACAACTGACTGTATTGGAGTGTATGTTCCTGTATATGGAGCACAATAGTGTATATATCACATACAACTGACTGTATTGGAGTGTATGTTCCTGTATATGGAGCACACTAGTGTACATATCACATACAACTGACTGTATTGGAGTGTATGTTCCTGTATATGTAGCACATTAGTGTACAGATCACATACAACTGACTGTATTGTAGTGTATGTTCCTGTATATGGAGAACAATAGTATACATATCACATACACCTGACTGTATTGTAGTGAATGTTCCTGTATATGTAGCACAATAGTGTACAGATCACATACATCTGACTGTATTGGAGTGTATGTTCCTGTATATGTAGCACAATACTGTACAGATCACATACACCTGACTGTATTGGAGTGTATGTTCCTGTATATGTAGCACAATACTGTACAGATCACATACAACTGACTGTATTGTAGTGTATGTTCCTGTATATGAAGAACAATAGTGTACATATCACATACACCTGACTATATTGTAGTGAATGTTCCTGTATATGTAGCACAATAGTGTACAGATCACATACAACTGACTATATTGTAGTGTATGTTCCTGTATATGTAGCACAATACTGTACAGATCACATACATCTGACTGTATTGTAGTGTATATTCCTGTATATGGAGAACAATAGTGTACATATCACATACACCTGACTGTATTGTAGTGAATGTTCCTGTATATGTAGCACAATACTGTACAGATCACATACACCTGACTGTATTGTAGTGTATGTTCCTGTATATGGAGCACACTAGTGTACATATCACACACACCTGCTGTATTGCAGTGTATGTTCCTGTATATGTAGCGCAATACTGTACAGATCACATACAACTGACTGTATGGGAGTGTAGGTTCCTGTATATGTAGCACAATAGTGTACAGATCAGAAACACCTGACTGTATTGTAGTGAATGTTCCTGTATATGTAGCACAATAGTGTACAGATCACATACAACTGACTTTATGGGAGTGTATGTTCCTGTATGTGGACCACAATAGTGTACATATCACATACAACTGACTGTATGGGAGTGTATGTTCCTGTATATGTAGCACAATAGTGTACAGATCACATACAACTGACTGTATTGTAGTGTATGTTCCTGTATATGTAGCACAATACTGTACATATCACATACACCTGACTGTATTGGAGTGTATGTTCCTGTAAATGTAGCACAATACTGTACAGATCAGATACAACTGACTGTATTGTAGTGTATGTTCCTGTATATGAAGAACAATAGTGTATATATCACATACACCTGACTGTATTGTAGTGAATGTTCCTGTATATGTAGCACAATACTGTACAGATCACATACACCTGACTGTATTGGAGTGTATGTTCCTGTAAATGTAGCACAATACTGTACATATCAGATACAACTGACTGTATTGTAGTGTATGTTCCTGTATATGAAGAACAATAGTGTACATATCACATACACCTGACTGTATTGTAGTGAATGTTCCTGTATATGTAGCACAGTAGTGTACAGATCACATACAACTGACTGTATTGTAGTGATTGTTCCTGTATATTTAGCACATTAGTGTACAGATCACATACAACTGACTTTATGGGAGTGTATGTTCCTGTATGTGGACCACACTAGTGTACATATCACATACAACTGACTGTATGGGAGTGTATGTTCCTGTATATGTAGGACAATAGTGTACAGATCACATACACCTGACTGTATTGGAGTGTATGTTCCTGTATATGTAGCACAATAGTGTACAGATCACATACAACTGAGTATAGTGTAGTGTATGTTCCTGTATATGTAGCACACTACTGTACAGATCACATACACCTGACTGTATTGTAGTGTATGTTCCTGTATATGGAGCACACTAGTGTACATATCACTCACACCTGGCTGTATTGCAGTGTATGTTCCTGTATATGTAGCCCAATACTGTACAGATAACATACAACTGACTGTATGGGAGTGTATGTTCCTGTATATGGAGAACAATAATGTACAGATCACACACACCTGACTGTATGGGAGTGTATGTTCCTGTATATGTAGCACAATAGTGTACAGATCACATACACCTGACTGTATTGTAGTGAATGTTCCTGTATATGTAGCACAATAGTGTACAGATCATATACAACTGACTGTATTGTAGTGTATGTTCCTGTATATGGAGAACAATAGTGTACATATCACATACACCTGACTGTATGGGAGTGTATGTTACTGTATATGGAGAACAATAATGTACAGATCACAAACACCTGACTGTATGGGAGTGTATGTTCCTGTATGTGTAGCACAATAGTGTACAGATCACATACACCTGACTGTATTGTAGTGAATGTTCCTGTATATGTAGCACAATAGTGTACAGATCACATACATCTGACTGTATTGGAGTGTATGTTCCTGTATATGTAGCACAATACTGTACATATCACATACACCTGACTGTATTGTAGTGTATGTTCCTGTATATGGAGCACAATAGTGTACAGATCACATACACCTGACTGTATTGTAGTGAATGTTCCTGTATATGTAGCACAATATTATACAGATCACAAACAACTGACTATATTGTAGTGTATGTTCCTGTATATGTAGCACACTACTGTACAGATCACATACACCTGACTGTATTGTAGTGTATGTTCCTGTATATGGAGCACACTAGCGTACATATCACACACACCTGGCTGTATTGCAGTGTATGTTCCTGTATATGTAGCGCAATACTGTACAGATAACATACAACTGACTGTATTGGAGTGTATGTTCCTGTATATGTAGCGCAATACTGTACAGATAATATATAACTGACTGTATTGTAGTCTATGTTCCTGTATATGTAGCACAATAGTGTACAGATAACATACACCTGACTGTATTGTAGTGTATGTTCCTGTATATGGAGAACAATAGTGTACATAGCACATACACCTGACTGTATTGTAGTGTATGTTCCCGTATATGTAGCACAATACTGTACAGATCACATACACCTGACTGTATTGTAGTGTATGTTCCTGTATGTGGAGCACAATAGTGTACAGATCACATACAACTGACTGTATTGTAGTGTATGTTCCTGTATATGGAGAACAATAGTGTACATATCACATACACCTGACTGTATTGTAGTGAATGTTCCTGTATATGTAGCACATTAGTGTACAGATCACAAACAACTGACTGTATTGTAGTGTATGTTCCTGTATATGGAGAACAATAGTATACATATCACATACACCTGACTGTATTGTAGTGAATGTTCCTGTATATGTAGCACAATAGTGTACAGATCACATACATCTGACTGTATTGGAGTGTATGTTCCTGTATATGTAGCACAATACTGTACAGATCACATACACCTGACTGTATTGGAGTGTATGTTCCTGTATATGTAGCACAATACTGTACAGATCACATACAAGTGACTGTATTGTAGTGTATGTTCCTGTATATGGAGAACAATAGTGTACATATCACATACACCTGACTGTATTGTAGTGAATGTTCCTGTATATGTAGCACAATAGTGTATAGATCACATACAACTGACTGTATTGTAGTGTATGTTCCTGTATATGTAGCACACTACTGTACAGATCACATACACCTGACTGTATTGTAGTGTATGTTCCTGTATATGGAGCACACTAGTGTACATATCACACACACCTGGCTGTATTGCAGTGTATGTTCCTGTATATGTAGCGCAATACTGTACAGATAACATACAACTGAGTGTATTGGAGTGTATGTTCCTGTATATGTAGCGCAATACTCTACAGATAACATACAACTGACTGTATTGTTTTCTATGTTCCTGTATATGTAGCACAATACTGTACATATCACATACACCTGACTGTATTGTAGTGTATGTTCCTGTATGTGGAGCTTAATAGTGTACAGATCACATACAACTGACTGTATTGTAGTGTATTTTCCTGTATATGTAGCACAATACTGTACAGATCAAATACAACTGACTGTATGGGAGTGTATGTTCCTGTATATGGAGAACAATACTGTACAGACCACATACACCTGACTGTATGGGAGTGTATGTTCCTGTATATGGAGAACAATAGTGTACATATCACACACACCTGGCTGTATTGCAGTGTATGTTCCTGTATATGTAGCGCAATACTGTACAGATCACACACAACTGACTGTATGGGAGTGTATTTTCCTGTATATGTAGCACAATAGTGTACAGATCACATACACTCACTGTATT
Source organism: Archivesica marissinica (assembly GCA_014843695.1). NCBI lineage: Eukaryota > Metazoa > Mollusca > Bivalvia > Venerida > Vesicomyidae > Archivesica > Archivesica marissinica. Next base: position 81,306,541 of record CM026387.1, on the reverse strand, counting down.
GGAGTGTATGTTCCTGTATATGTAGCACAGTAGTGTACAGATAACATACACCTGACTGTATTGTAGTGTATGTTCCTGTATATGGAGAACAATAGTGTACATATCACATACACCTGACTGTATTGTAGTGAATGTTCCTGTATATGTAGCACAATAGTGTACAGATCACATAAAACTGACTATATTGTAGTGTATGTTCCTGTATATGTAGCACAATAGTGTACAGATAACATACACCTGACTGTATTGTAGTGTATGTTCCTGTATATGGAGCACACTAGTGTACATATCACACACACCTGGCTGTATTGCAGTGTATGTTCCTGTTTATGTAGCGCAATACTGTACAGATAACATACACCTGACTGTATGGGAGTGTATGTTCCTGTATATGGAGAACAATAGTGTACAGATCACACACACCTGACTGTATGGGAATGTATGTTCCTGTATGTGTAGCACAATAGTGTACAGATCACATACACCTGACTGTATTGTAGTGAATGTCCCTGTATATGTAGCACAATAGTGTAGAGTTCACATACAACTGACTTTCTGGGAGTGTATGTTCCTGTATGTGGACCACAATAGTGTACATATCACATACAACTGACTGTATGGGAGTGTATGTTCCTATATATGTAGCACAATAGTGTACAGATCACATACACCTGACTGTATTGGAGTGTATGTTCCTGTATATGTATCACAATAGTGTACAGATCACATACAACTGACTGTATTGTAGTGTATGTTCCTGTATATGTAGCACAATACTGTACATATCACATACAACTGACTGTATTGTAGTGTATGTTCCTGTATATGGAGAACAATAGTGTACATATCACATACACCTGACTGTTTTGTAGTGAATGTTCCTGTATATGTAGCACAATAGTGTATAGATCACTTACAACTGACTATATTGTAGTGTATGTTCCTGTATATGTAGCACACTACTGTACAGATCACATACACCTGACTGTATTGTAGTGTATGTTCCTGTATATGGAGCACACTAGCGTACATATCACACACACACCTGGCTGTATTGCAGTGTATGTTCCTGTATATGTAGCGCAATACTGTACAGATAACATACAACTGACTGTATTGGAGTGTATGTTCCTGTATATGTAGCGCAATACTGTACAGATAACATACAACTGACTGTATTGTAGTCTATGTTCCTGTATATGTAGCACAATAGTGTACAGATATCATACACCTGACTGTATTGTAGTGTATGTTCCTGTATATGGAGAACAATAGTGTACATAGCACATACACCTGACTGTATTGTAGTGAATGTTCCTGTATATGTAGCACAATAGTGTACAGATCACATAAAACTGACTATATTGTAGTGTATGTTCCTGTATATGTAGCACAATACTGTACAGATCACATACACCTGACTGTATTGTAGTGTATGTTCCTGTATATGGAGCACACTAGTGTACATATCACACACACCTGGCTGTATTGCAGTGTATGTTCCTGTTTATGTAGCGCAATACTGTACAGATAACATACACCTGACTGTATGGGAGTGTATGTTCCTGTATATGGAGAACAATAGTGTACAGATCACATACACCTGACTGTATGGGAGTGTATGTTCCTGTATGTGTAGCACAATAGTGTACAGATCACATACACCTGACTGTATTGCAGTGAATGTCCCTGTATATGTAGCACAATAGTGTACAGATCACATACAACTGACTTTCAGGGAGTGTATGTTCCTGTATGTGGACCACAATAGTGTACATATCACATACAACTGACTGTATGGGAGTGTATGTTCCTGTATATGTAGCACAATAGTGTACTGATCACATACACCTGACTGTATTGGAGTGTATGTTCCTGTATATGGAGAACAATAGTGTACATATCACATACACCTGACTGTTTTGTAGTGAATGTTCCTGTATATGTAGCACAATAGTGTATAGATCACATACAACTGACTATATTGTAGTGTATGTTCCTGTATATGTAGCACACTACTGTACATATCACATACACCTGACTGTATTGTAGTGTATGTTCCTGTATATGGAGCACACTAGCGTACATATCACAAACACCTGGCTGTATTGCAGTGTATGTTCCTGTATATGTAGCGCAATACTGTACAGATAACATACAACTGACTGTATTGGAGTGTATGTTCCTGTATATGTAGCGCAATACTGTACAGATAACATACAACTGACTGTATTGTAGTCTATGTTCCTGTATATGTAGCACAATACTGTACAGATCACATACAACTGACTGTATTGTAGTGTATGTTCCTGTATATGGAGAACAATAGTGTACATATCACATACACCTGACTGTATTGTAGTGACTGTTCCTGTATATGTAGCACAATACTGTACAGATCACATACACCTGACTGTATTGTAGTGTATGTTCCTGTATATGGAGCACACTAGTGTACATATCACACACACCTGCTGTATTGCAGTGTATGTTCCTGTATATGTAGCGCAATACTGTACATATCACATACACCTGACTGTATTGTAGTGTATGTTCCTGTATGTGGAGCTCAATAGTTTACAGATCACATACACCTGACTGTATTGTAGTGTATGTTCCTGTATATGTAGCACAATACTGTACAGATCACATACACCTGACTGTATGGGAGTGTATGTTCCTGTATGTGGAGCACAATACTGTACAGATCACATACACCTGACTGTATTGGAGTGTATGTTCCTGTATATGTAGCACAGTAGTGTACAGATAACATACACCTGACTGTATTGTAGTGTATGTTCCTGTATATGTAGCACAATACTGTACAGATCAAATACAACTCACTGTATGGGAGTGTATGTTACTGTATATGTAGCACAGTAGTGTACAGATAACATACACCTGATTGTATTGTAATGTATGTTCCGGTTTATGTAGCACAATAGTTTACAGATCACATACACCTGACTGTATTGTAGTGAATGTTCCTGTATATGTAGCACACTAGTGTATAGATCACATACAACTGACTATATTGTAGTGTATGTTCCTGTATATGTAGCACACTACTGTACAGATCACATACACCTGACTGTATTGTAGTGTATGTTCCTGTATATGGAGCACACTAGTGTACATATCACACACACCTGGCTGTATTGCAGTGTATGTTCCTGTATATGTAGCGCAATACTGTACAGATAACATACAACTGACTGTATTGTAGTGTATGTTCCTGTATATGTAGCACAATACTGTACAGATAACAAACAACTGACTGTATTGTAGTCTATGTTCATGTATATGTAGCACAATACTGTACAGATCACATACACCTGACTGTATTGTAGTGTATGTTCCTGTATGTGGAGCATAATAGTGTACAGATCACATACAACTGACTGTATTGTAGTGTATATTCCTGTATATGGAGAACAATAGTGTACAGATCACATACACCTGACTGTATTGTAGTGAATGTTCCTGTATATGTAGCACAATAGTGTACATATCACATACAACTGACTGTATGGGAGTGTATTTTCCTGTATATGTAGCACAATACTGTACAGATCACATACACCTGACTGTATTGTAGTGTATGTTCCTGTATATGGAGCACACTAGTGTACATATCACACACACCTGGCTGTATTGCAGTGTATGTTCCTGTATATGTAGCGCAATACTGTACAGATCACATACAACTGACTGTATGGGAGTGTATGTTCCTGTATATGTAGCACAATAGTGTACAGATCACATACAACTCACTGTATGGGAGTGTATGTTCCTGTATATGTAGCACAGTAGTGTACAGATAACATACACCTGACTGTATTGTAGTGTATGTTCCTGTATATGGAGAACAATAGTGTACAGATCACATACACCTGACTGTATTGTAGTGATTGTTCCTGTATATGTAGCACAATAGTGTACATATCACATACAACTGACTGTATGGGAGTGTATTTTCCTGTATATGTAGCACAATACTGTACAGATCACATACATCTGACTGTATTGTAGTGTATGTTCCTGTATATGGAGCACACTAGTGTACATATCACACACACCTGGCTGTATTGCAGTGTATGTTCCTGTATATGTAGCGCAATACTGTACAGATCACATACAACTGACTGTATGGGAGTGTATGTTCCTGTATATGTAGCACAGTAGTGTACAGATAACATACACCTGACTGTATTGTAGTGTATGTTCCTGTATATGTAGCACAATACTGTACAGAACACATACAACTGACTGTATTGTAATGTATGTTCCGGTTTATGTAGCACAATAGTGTACAGATCACATACACCTGACTGTATTGGAGTGTATGTTCCTGTATATGGAGCACAATACTGTACAGATCACATACACCTGACTGTATTGGAGTGTATGTTCCTGTATATGTAGCACAATACTGTACATATCACATACACCTGACTGTATTGTAGTGTATGTACCTGTATGTGTAGCACAATACTCTACAGATCACATACAACTGACTGTATTGGAGTGTATGTTCCTGTAAATGGAGCACAATAGTGTACAGATCACACACACCTGACTGTATTGTAGTGTATGTTCCTGTATATGTAGCACAATAGTGTACATATCACACACACCTGACTGTATTGGAGTGTATGTTCCTGTATATGTAGCACAATAGTGTACAGATAACATACCCCTGACTGTATTGTAGTGTATGTTCCTATATATGTAGCACAATAGTGTACAGATCACACACACCTGACTGTATTGTAGTGTATGTTCCTGTATGTGGAGCACAATAGTGTACAGATCACATACAACTGACTGTATGGGAGTGTAGGTTCCTGTATGTGGACCACAATAGTGTACAGATCACATACAACTGACTTTATGGGAGTGTATGTTCCTGTATATGGAACACAATAGTGTACAGCTCACATACACCATACTGTATTGTAATGTATGTTCCGGTATATGGAGCACACTAGTGTACATATCACACACACCTGAATGTATGGGAGTGTATGTTCCTGTATATGGAGCACACTAGTGTACATATCACACACACCTGGCTGTATTGCAGTGTATGTTCCTGTATATGTAGCGCAATACTGTACAGATCACATACAACTGACTGTATGGGACTGTATGTTCCTGTATATGTAGCACAATAGTGTACAGATCACATACAACTCACTGTATGGGAGTGTATGTTCCTGTATATGTAGCACAGTAATGTACAGATCACATACAACTGACTGTATTGTAGTGTATGTTCCTGTATATGGAGCACAATAGTGTACAGATCACATACACCTGACTGTAGGGTTTTCTCTAGAGCGGAATGGCAGGGCGCCGCGCCCTGCCCCTTTTTAGCCCCGCCCTTTTGCCCTTTATGACCGCCCTTTTGCCCGATTTGTTCCGCCCTGCTGCCCAAACTAGATCCACGACTCTTTGATCATGCTTAATTAGCTGTCAATCATATTAGCCGATACGTGTGATCTGTTTAATTTATCAATAATTAGTATATACTGTACACAACAGCTGGGGGCATAATTATGCCGATACCGTAAGAAATCGATTTATCAATGGATTAATTGGTTATAATTGGATGATTGCAACTGTTAAAAAAAGAAGAAGAAGTAGGGCCTATGATTGCAACACCTAGTATTTCGAGAATTAGTTTTCACGTAATTACCATTGAATGTAGACATATTCAAAACATAGATGCAAGACATGTTACTTAAAATAGAACTGGTTTCGCGCATTTCCGCCCTTTTCCGTTAGTCAATTGAACTACACGCTCCGAAATGTCCCGAAAGTTACCTCGTTTACGATCGGAACAAACCGGGCTGAGTGCGCGCGCAAGATGACGAAGAGTTGTTGTTATTTCAAAGGAAAATAGACTGACAAGGGAAACAACTCATTTAGCAACAATCACCTCTGTTTTCTATTTGGTGAATTTGAAAAAAAACGTAAAATCTTTATCTCAACCAGCCGATCAGAATATAGTATCAACCACGCATAAAGAACGCCTTCATCACTTGCTCCGCCCAGGGTTAGGGTCAAAACGCGTGGTTGATGTCATTATTCAGTTGGGTGGTTGAGAAAAAAGGCTTACCGAAAAAAAAAAAGATCCGAAAATGAAATATTTGGACAAGGGTACCAACGTTAAAGTGCTAGAAAAAGATGTAAAGAACAAGTGGAGGTGGGAATGGTTGGAAGAAATCGACGAATCCGGTCAAAAGTATGAGAAATGGTTGAAAAACCGGACATACACGGTTTGTTTTGTGATCCCTGCGGAAAGACAATCAGTATTCAATTACAAGTCATCCGGGAAAAAAGCAGTCAAAAGTCATTCCACTAACAATATGCACAACAGGAATGTAGTGATTATCAAAACAAACCAGGTACAGTTAATTATGGGACATAGGGCTATTTACAGTACGAACAGAATTATTTGGGATTTCCGAAATGGACATCAAAATACCGAAATGGACTATTTATACAAGCTTCATCATATTGATTTCGTTCTGAATTGTGCTTTTCAAACACGCTTTCAATTTAGCCATTTAGCCAACGTTTTACAGCAAATTACTTTAGCATTTGAGCAAACTTTCTATCAGATTTGATCTGAAAACTCTTGTTAAAATATGCATCAGCAGCCTCTCATAATAAAGAATGTAGTTATCTTCTTGGTGATTTCGGCACTCCCTCAATATTGAGGATTATGTGTCATCGCTGGTGAATTTTGAGATGATGATATTTACAAATAAGTGAATGTCCAAAGACAAATATACTAGGATTGTTTAAGATTTTGTACATAGAGTGAATGCTTTAGATCATGGTTGGGAGGGCATTTACGGGGATAAGTGCTTTAAAGCCATCAACTGTTATTGCTTTATGTGCGGCAAGGGGTAACAAGTTCCATTGGATGACGGTTCTTGGATAAAAAGAGAATTTGTATGAATCTTTGTTGACAGGGATGTGTTTATAACAATATGGGTTTGTGTGTCTGGTTATGTTGTCTACGGGTATCAAAAGGTTTATGGACATGTTTACAGCTACTATTTGGTGTATTATTTTATAATAAAATACATGTTTTAATGTTTTCTCGGTGGGGGTGGGGTGACAGCTCCGCCGCGCCCTCTTGCGGCTAAAAATCCACCCTGCCCTTTTTCTGGCCCACCCTGCCCTTTTTACCACTCTAGAATAAACCCTACCTGACTGTATTGTAGTGTATGTTCCTGTATATGTAGCACAATACTGTACAGATCACATACACCTGACTGTATGGGAGTGTATGTTCCTGTATATGGAGAACAATAGTGTACAGATCACATACAACTGAATGTATGGGAGTGTATGTTCCTGTATATGTAGCACAATAGTGTACAGATCACATACAACTGAATGTATGGGAGTGTATGTTCCTGTATATGTAGCACAATACTGTACATATCACATACAACTGACTGTATTGTAGTGTATGTTCCTGTATATGTAGCACAATACTGTACAGATCACACACAACTGACTGTATTGTAGTGTATGTTCCTGTATGTGGAGCACAATAGTGTACAGATCACATACACCAGACTGTATTGTAGTGTATGTTCCTGTATGTGTAGCACAATAGTGTACAGATCACATACACCTGACTGTATTGTAGTGTATGTTCCTGTATATGTAGCACAATACTGTACAGATCACATACAACTGAATGTATTGGATTGTATGTTCCTGTATGTGGACCACAATAGTGTACATACAGATCACACACACCTGACTGTATTGTAGTGTATGTTCCTGTATGTCGAACACAATAGCATATATGGATCCGTACAATCCAGTATATTCGGACAGACAGACAGACAGACAGACAGACAGACAGACAGACAGACAGACAGACAGACAGACAGACAGATAGATAGACAGACCTACCTATCACCAGCGGTCGTTGTCTACAATCAGTGATATTTGCCTATTATCCGTTGTATGCATCTGTTTTGCAGTGGTATTTGCAGTACAAATGACAAGCTTGGCGACTGGATAAATCCCTTAATTGAGCCTATGGCAATTTCTTACCTAGAAATATTTGAGAAAGCATCGCAAAATATGAGGGAATTCTATGGACTTCGAGATTTCTATAGGTAAGGTCAGATTTCTATAGGTAAGGTAAGGTCAAATTTCTACAGGTAAGGTCAGATTTCTATTGGTAATGTCAGATTTCTACAGGAACGTCAGATTTCTACAGGTAAGGTTATATTTCTATAGGTAAGGTTAGATTTCTATAGGTAATGTCATATTTTAAAAGGTAAGGTCAGATTTCTACAGGTAAGGTCAGATTTCTATAGGTAATGTCAGATTTCTACAGGTAAAGTCAGATTTCTACACGTAAGGTCAGATTTCTATAGGTAATGTCAGATTGTATTGTTATTGTATGCATGTCAATGGTTTCACTAGACCACATGCATATAAAACCACCAGACTGAAAGAATGTTGCATCTATGTTGCCATTTAATTATTAAAACTACATGTAGCTGTATATTATGTTAGGCACTAGGAGTTTGAAATGTTGTAATGAGAATAGAAAATTAATATTCCACTTGTTTTATATTTTATCATAGCTTTGCTCAGTAGAGCAATACCAGGTGTTGACAATCTTCATGTGAAATTCATTCCTAGCACTGAGTGATATATTAGATTACTGAATTTACACTACCATAACCCCAAACACTGAAGCAGAACATCCCCTCCAGTTCTACTCCCACCATCACCCCAATAATGACAACCCTTCAACAACTAAATAGATAGAGATGTTCTTTTAATGTGTCCAGCTTGTAGATTTACATTGTAACTAACTAAGAAATTGCCTCACTTGGTTAAGTTTAAAACATTGTTAAATGGTTCACAAAGTGGAATTATTAATAAATTGTCTAAATATATTTATCTAGCAAATGAACTTAGCTGCTGAATGACATGGTCTCACATGTGTGTATATAGACAAATGTGTGTTAGCGTGACTTTAAATGTGTTCCTATTTGTAGAATGAATGCATTATACTAACACTTTCATACTCAATAGGAATGTATTTATACATGCTTTTTTCATGTGTTGAATTGTCATTGTTTATGTATGTAATTGTATGCCGCCATACATGTTTTGCTGGCTATGAACATATATGTTTATGCCAAATAAACTTTGAATTGATTTGTAGTGCAACTTATGACAAGTATTATTGTAGATGTTAGGTGTGTGCAACTTGTGAGACTATGCAATATGAGTATTGATGATGAGTGTGATTCCGATCTGGGCAGCCCATGTAAGCTTGAAATACTGAGCAGGCAGATTTGTTGAACTATTTATACAACGAGTTTTGGAATTTTGCTATTAAGCCAGTATATGTTTGAGCCTTGTCACATTAGCGCATCCGTACGCCGTAGGAAATAGTCCGTGATAATCGAACATCGTCACGCAAATACTCGCCACAATATTTGTAATAACTGTAGTCCATTAGTGCATACTTAGCTATAATCCAGGGATCGCAGGTTCGATCCCCCCCGTCTGACCCTAATAAAATGAACAGTCTTTCAGATGGGACTTTAAACAGAGGTCTCGTGTCGGTGCTTTACATCGTGCATGTAAAAGAAACAGAGGAGACTTTGTCTATATCATTGCACTATCCTCCAAATGTCTAAAATGACTAATCTCTTCAGGAGGTGTCGCTCATATGGGCAACCGGTAGCGACGATAAATAAACGTAAAACTCACAATATTTAGCTATTTGTTGGGTAAATCAGTTGATATTTTTTGTTTTGTTTGTGAAGCTCAGCGGCTTCGTTTATTTTATATCAATATATACAGTATGTACACATTATATCAAAACAGTATACAGTATAACAATATATTCAAACAGATTTCAATAATATTGCAATTTATTATTTTGCATGTGCAATTACAGATTTCAATAACATTGCAATTTATAATATGCATGTGAAAGAGGATGAACTGGTTTTTATTAGTCAGGAACTTCCTTTAACATAATTATTTTATAAATCATTACACTAAACTTTTAGAAGTCTAGTATTTTAGAAGAAGTATCAAAAGTCGTATTTTTTTTTTAAAACAACCCATCATCCAGCTTACAAAGAAACGATATATGAAGCGAGGATATTAGGACATTTATATAATGCAAACCATGCATCCGGCCTGATAAGAATTTCTAATAATGAACCAAAACTATTAGGTTATTCTTAATAGGCTGATGATGAACTATAGACTATTATGAAATTGTCGTAGTAACGATGTTAGCTTTTTCTTTTCTTTCAGGTAAACATATAAAAAATTAAACTCATGTACAAATAGGTTTCTAATGTCAAGAGGAGTCGTTCTCTTTTCACTTTGGTAGTAAGATTTATATAAACAGAATATAACTAAATTTAGTATAATGTTAACATCATTATAGTATTCTGATTCGATTTTATATCCAATCACAATATTATATAAAGTATTCATATTCTTGTTGATTCCACACATTGCAAATCTATTGTTTATGTATGCCCAGAAATTTCGGATCAGTGTACAATTTACGAAAAAGTGTTCATAATCTTCAAGAACTCCACAACTAATGCATGTTGGAAGATTTACTAGTTTCCATTTAAATAAGTTTTGTCTCATGGCAACACTGTTGTGAACTATCTTGAATTTAAGTTGTTTTATACGATTGTTAGTACAATTAAACCGTAAAGAGTTGTAAAACTTTTCCCAGTTTATAGTCTTGTTAAATGTTTGGCTCCAGTAATTGTGTAGATAAGGCTTTTCAGAGAATGTATCTACCAATATCCTGTAAAAGTCTTTATTTGTCAGAGTTTAGTGGACATCTATTTTTTCCAAACGAAAGTTTCAAATTGGTTCTAACATATGATGAAGTTGATGCAAATTATTTTATAATGTGTTTCCATGGTTTCGGTAAACATAACCGCAAATTATGAATCTCTGCTATCCAGTTAGCTTTATTATCTAATTTTTGTAAAATCTTCTCTTCGCTGATATTTCCGTTTTTGTCAAGAACGTCATTTATAAAAATTATAAGACATTTACCGTTCATTTTAATGTATTTATTACCCCAAATTATCTGTGTTCGAACTTCATAATAATTATTTGGAAATTTGGATTTGTTATTTTCGTCTAACTGTTTAAATTCAAACCAATTACTTAAAAGATGTAAGTAAAATTCGGTAAGAGGGATTTTTGTCTTAGGCAGACTTTTTATTTCTTCGTTTTTAAAATGAAAAACAAGATAATTTTTTCCAAATTAATTTAACAGACATTTAGCAATTAATTTCCAATTTGCATTATCAGTCAGCAACATTTTTAAACAATTTATGAACATTTGTATATCAATCATATCTAAACCACCAGATTCTTTTCTTCCTATTAATATTTTCCTCTTAATTTTTTCTTTTTTACCATCCCAAAGAAAGTTGAAGAACATTAATTTTTGTTTATCCGAATTACTATTTCTTTCGGAACTATCATAGTTTGGAATAAATATATAAATGTCGGCAAAAGTATCGCCTTTATAACCGTTATTTTACCATATATACTTAATTTTCTTTTGGACCAAAAATTTATCATTTTGCACATACATTTATTTGTTTATCCCAATTTAACCGTGAACATAATTCTTTTATCATTGCCAAAATGAATACCCAGAGATTTGACCTGTTTGGAATGTTTTATTTCTTTAATATTTAAAGTCTTATTTTTTTATTTTCCAACCAATAGACATTCAGTTTTATTTTTATTTAATTCTAGACCCGAATGATTTCCAAATTCGTCTACAATTGTTAGTGCAGTTGTAATGTCGTTTTCATCTTTCACAAAAATAGTAGTGTCATCTGCCAACTGTGTGATTTTTACCGTTTTACATTCATTATTATTAAGTTTTATTTCTATTCCTTTCAAATCATGATTTGACCTAATCTTATCAGCAAGAACCTCTGCAACAATAATAAATAATAGGGCAGATAAAGGGCACCCTTGTCTAATTCCTCTTGATGCACCGAATGATTTAGATTTCCAACCGTTGTTTATTATACAAGCTGAAATATTTCTAGATAAAGTCTTTACCCAGTTTATAAAAGAACTACCAAAACCTACGTTTTCTAGCACTTTGAACATAAAGCTCCATTCCACCGTGTCAAAGGCTTTGCGGAAATCAAGATATAAAATTGCCCCATCTATATTTAAAAGTTTTGTATAATCTATTATGTCTTGTATAAGACGAATATTGTATCCAATATATCTATTTTTTATATATCCTTGCTGATCTAGATTGATTATTTGAGGTAAAATTGTTTGTAAACATTTTGCTAGGTTTCGAGCTGCTATCTTATAATCTATATTTAGTAATGATATCGGTCTCCAATTTTCCAGGTTGGAAGGATCATCTTTTTTGTACAGTAACGATATTATACTATGTTTTTGACTATTGGATATATGCTTTTTAATGTAGCCCTCATTTAATGAGTTTAGAACAATATTTCCAATTTTCGACCAAAAATGCCGATAAAATTCAACACTTAATCAGTTGATTTTCAACAAATAAAGCATGAACACAAGCAACATGTATATTTGGAATGTGTAATGTAATATGTCAATGTCATGGCGTGACCAATCAGAACCGTCCCAGTTATTAAACATGTGTACATATAATAAAATATAAGATGACTGTATTACACTGAATACAAGCAAAGTTATGTAATACAATATGTTATATGGCAATACATTAGATCACTGATTGAAGATTCTGTAGAACTGTCCATTTCTCTTTCTTGCACAAAACCATATGTGTGTAAGCTGTCTGTTGTAAGTATTCTAATCACATCCCCATTTTATTTTACTTTAGTTGATTTTCAACGCATTGTTAAAGTGATTTGAAAATGACACAATATTTTTGTAGCAACCTCATTGTAATGTTGACATAATGATATGTATGTGTGTTTTAAGCTTGGTAAAGATGGTGTACAGTTTTGTGGCGAAATCGAAGCAGAAACCGACGTGGCATGAGATGGTGCATGCAATCAAAAGAAATTTCGGTGGACTTGACAAGGTGGATCCTGTGCAAGACTTCAAGAGGAACCTGGCACAAATTGTTCATTTTGAAGCAAAGGTAAATTATGCTTTAAATGAATTAGTCCTATTATTTGTCATATTTTATTTTTGTGTTGATAATTATAGATGAATAAGAAGAAGACATTTAGTTTCCAATTTCAACTAAATAGTTCATCATTGTACAACACATATATACATAAAAATCATTCACAAGAAAAATATACATATGTTTCCATTATTTGAAACAATACCTACTCTGCATATGTGTTACAATTTACATTGTCATCATGTCAGACAATATACAGAGTGCTTAAGCATATGAGTACGACAATATGAAATGTGATCTAAACTTATTGTACACATCCTAATAATGGAGGTTGAACTATAATTAAAATGATACTTCAACTTACATATATGCAATGGACTTGTAGGCAAAGGATTAATATAGTTTCCCCAATTGTGCTAAATAGTATTATTGTTAAGATGATCATGGTTAATTTGAATAAACTGTACATGTATCTACTATTTGTACTATGCATTAAATGTATGTTGATGCCATAGTTTCAATAATTGTATTCTTTTTCATTTGGCTTGGGGTGGCTCCTGAACAATACTGCAGTAGGATTAATTGAAGTGAGAAAGTCTGGAATTTGTCGGATAGCCCCCTATGATGTATTCGTATACACTCGATAATTAATGCATTACAAGATAAGGACAATAACCAAGGGTGATGTTATAACAATTATAGCGTTTTAGAATGAGTGTCATGCATCTCATTTCAGCCCAAGCATTCCGACCCGGACTGTAGCCCTGCTGGACTTGTTCAAGCATGCCTGTTTGATACAAATAAGATGGAAAGGTACAGCTATAGTATTATAGTATTGAAAGTTCATAATGACACTGCTAATGGAAATTAATAGTTTACATTAAGGTAGTTGTAATATTTCTTGCTGGTGCCTCTGTTTTACACATCTTTGGGTACCGTCCATCCTCGCCTGTATGGCGATCACGCCTATAAGACGACCCTCTACTTTGTCCTGAAATATGTGGGTTTTGGCATGCACTCGCATATAAGACGGGTTGATAAAATGGAAATCATACCAAGCATAAAATTACATGTCCCGTGCAAGTTGAGGAAATGGTCACTGTCATAGTGCTTTCTTTTCTAAATCTTAATTATGATGTTAACACATATTTAGAAAGAAGACATTTTTTAGCACTCACTTATAACACTCGATATCATGTTCAGGCCATAATCTGTAGGTAAAAAGGGCGGTAATGATTGTTGTTATGTCAAAATCGTTAGTTTTAATGCACGATTCCAATGTCTGTCTGTCAGTGAGAGTCGGTACCTACTGTTGCTAACTGAGAACTATGGAGCGCTATCCATCATACAACAACAGATACTATCTAGGAGCAGTGACATCAGACCTATTACCATATTTGGTAGCAGCTTTAGAAGTGACCAGGAATACACACAGGTACACATTTACACATTTGAAGTTGTTGATAATTATTTATGATATAAAAATAGGTGCACTAACCAATGACAGAGCAGATGGTTGACCTCCGAAATATATGCAGAGCGTAACTGCGTATATGATATTGTGTATGTATATGTTATTATTTGCATAGTTCAAATGTTTAATTGCACATTCGTCAATAAAGGTTACTCAGATGATTGAGGGCATGTTGAAATCTCGGCCCAATTTGTGGTGCCACAAAGGGCTGCCTTGCAATATAGTATATGCTTAATGGTGATGATTTGTTAGCGCAGTGGTTAGCACGCTCGCTTCTCACCAATGCAACCCGGGTTCGATCCTCGGGCTGGGAAGTATGTGAGATGGTACGGTTGTCGCTAGATCGGACAGGTGGGTTTTCTCCGGGTACTCCGGTTTCCTCCCACACGAATGACCACATTTACGCTTTCATCCGCGCCAACGAGAGTGATTAATATAAGTTGCAAAAGCTTGATTCGCAATCGTTGTAAAATAAGTTAAACTAAACTAATCAACACCATAACACCTATCAGACTGTACGGCGCACCCATCTTTGTGGCCAGGCTGTTTAAACTGGATTCATGCGGTTTTTATCATGATATAATACAGTATTTGTTTTTGAAGCGAGCAGACGGATAACTAGTCCAATGGTTAACAGTTGAACTGGGAATCCAGGGGGAGGGAGTTATATAACCGGTGTATTAAATTTACTTTAAAAAACCCAATACATATACCTGTATTAACTCACATCTACTTCGAGAACACAAATAAAACTGGCTGCAATGCTGGTGTAAACCACATTGAGACAAAGTTATTGATGACATAAGGTAATTCAAAAATAATATATTCACAAAATGCAGTTTAAATATGGACAGGTTTTCAAATATTTACTTAAAATCAGATTATGGAAATTGCTGACATTAATCAGAATTTGTAATCATCTGAGCAGATAATTCTAAATAAAGTCCTTTTGGAGCTATAATTGTCCTGAAGAGATTAGTCATTTTAGATTTCTGGAGGATAGTGCAATGATACAGACATAGACACATTCCAGAATCTACTCTGGTTCTTTACGTGCACGGTGTAAAGCACCGACACGATACCTCGATTTAAAGTCGCACCTGAAAGACCATTAATTTTCTTAGGGTCAGACGGGGGATCGGACCTGCAAGTATGCTCTGCAAGTATGCTCTGCAAGTATGCTCGACTGATTTTTATTATGTCATTATATAGGTGTGTCGTAATATCAACAAGATTAAGGTGTGTATGGAGACAGGGAACACGGTAGTCCTCCTAAACCTGGAGAACTTGTATGAGAGTCTGTATGACGCACTCAATCAGTACTATGTGTACTTTGGGGGAGAGAGATATGTCGATCTCGGACTGGGAACACACAGAGTCAAATGTCCTGTGCACAGAAGCTTCAGGTAAGATGTAGAATATTATTTTAATTGCTACCTTTCTTTGGTTACACACGAGACAGTCGTATCAGTCAATCTATCTTATCTTATCTTATCTTATCTTATCTTATCTACTAACTGTGTTAGAAACGTATCTTTCATTGGAGAGTGTAGAATTTATTATTCTCCTTTTGTTCTTATGGGATGCCTGAACATTGAATCTATTTAGGAAGTTTTCCAGTAACTGTAAAAGCTTACTTTTAGTTTCTATATCACTCTAGTTTAAGTTTAGACTTTATTTATTTTACAACGATTGCGAAGCAAGTTCTGACAACTTATATTAATCACTCTCATTGGCGCGGATGAAAGCGTATATGTGGTCATTCATGTGGGAGGAAACCGGAGTACCCGGAGAAAACCCACCTGTCCGATCTGGCGACCACCCTACCATCTCACATACTTCCCCGTTCCGAGGATCGAACCCGTGTTGCATTGGTGAGAAGCGAGCGTGCTAACCACTGCGCTAATCGGACAGCCTAGCTCTAGTTGATGACTCTCATTAAAAGTTATGCTATGTTATGTATAATAATCAGGTGGACAATGTAAGAATATTTCAATTTCCTGTTGCAGATTAATTGTTGTAGCAGAGAAGCAAACGGTGTACAAGAAGTTCCCTATACCCCTGATCAACCGTCTGGAGAAACATTTCCTCACAATAAACACCATGCTGTCCTCGGAACAACAGAACATTGTGCAAAGCTTGAAGGATTGGGCTGCAGAGTTTGTAAAACAGAGACCTATAGGAATGCGACAGATGTATGTTTAAATATACGTGTTGGTATTGTTTGTAACACAGAGACATACAGGAATGCGACAGTTGTATGTATAAATATACGTGTTGGTACATGTATTGTTTGTAACACAGAGACATACAGGAATGCGACAGTTGTATGTATAAATATACGTGTTGGTACATGTATTGTTTGTAACACAGAGACATACAGGAATGAGACAGTTGTATGTATAAATATACGTGTTGGTACAGGTACTGTTTGTAACACAGAGACATACAGGAATGTGACAGTTGTATGTATAAATATACTTGTTGGTATTGTTTGTAACACAGAGACATACAGGAATGCGACAGTTGTATGTATAAATATACGTGTTGGTACATGTATTGTTTGTAACACAGAGATATACAGGAATGTGACAGTTGTATGTATAAATATACGTGTTGGTACATGTATTGTTTGTAACACAGATACATACAGGAATGTGACAGTTGTATGTATAAATATACAATAATTGGTATTGTTTGTAACACCGTGAAATACAGGAGTGTGGCAGATCTGTTTGAAAGCTCATTTTATGTTAACAGTTTAGAATACATTATTGCATTCTAGCTAACAAAGTAGATAGTTATTTCTGAAAGACAGGCCTTATAGCAACATAGCCATAATATAAAGTAAAAAGTATTACATTCATAATCAAATGCTGGGATAACAAGCACATTAAACATAGACAATCGAATACATTTAGTAAATGTCTTTGATATGCCACGAGATACTTAAGGCATACTTGTATAGAATATGATTGTACTACATGTATGTAACTTGGTTTCAGGAGGGAGAAAGATACTACGAAATTGGGAGATGTCTTTATAGGTTACCATGATGACACATGCTCCGCAATTGTTCTGGATGTGTGGGAAAAACATGGACATGCAAAAGATGAGAAGGATATATCTATACAGGTAACTATTATAGTACTACAATATAATAACAATAATGCAATACATAATAATAATGATACAGAAACAGAAAAGCATGATATGAATAAAGTGTGAGAATAAATGACAATAACATGTCAGAATCAAACAGACATATTTAGGTTATTACGTGGCTAGTTTCATATCATCCTAGGTATCGACCTCTGTAACTTGATATCAGCCTTCGACCGAAATTCAACTGGGCATAATGAAACTAGCCACATAATAACGTCTTTAATACTCATTGGAACATTTAATAATGGAAATCATGCTCTCCGTTATCCATTTATCAGGAATGAATCACTATTACTGAATTAGATACATGGAAATTATTGAAGTAATACCACGAAACTACAAACATATGCACATGCGTTATTTTCTCAGGAACTAGTTATGATACGTAAAATCATGTTTTCTGGTAACCGTATCAAACCAGCAAACGTAACAGCGTATCAACCTGGGTGGGTGACAGTATTGTTGTACACAAATAATATTGTAAAATTCAAAATATAAGTAATAACTAGCTATATTTTGCAATATCATGTGATAGAATAAAGCAGATTAGTATAATTGTTTCAGATATGCATCATATTTACTAATTAATATCATTTATTTTATTTGTGTTCAAATATATATTTTGCTAACTTTTTAATACATGTATTGCTTTTTTGTGTTGCTATTATAAGATTTTTCAATGTGTTAATATGTGTTCAGGAATAATAATATCTTTGTAAATGTCACCTTCAGAGATCAATATAATATGGACAAACTAATAAAAAATGATACTCTGATGCATCTTTATAATCTTAGAGCTTGGTCAATATTTGGAAATCATGAATTGCTAATGTGCTGATCATCAACATAATACAATTGATGTTTCACATTGTCAATACTGCATAAATAATGTTCATGTATGCAACCATTTTAAGTATAGTTTATTGATCATATATACGGTTATATGTAAAATAAGTGCAAGGTAGCACTTGTACTTTGTATATAACCTTATATGTTATCAATAAGAAACCCTCTAACAATTACACCATTACTTTGATGTTGATGCTTACCACGTGACAGCAGCCATGGTGCATGCACAGTGAGTAGGCACACACCTTGGCTTATTGACATTGTAACTACTTGTTACTCTTCCCAATTTTTCATTATGACTATTGTCTGCACACATCTGCATTTCTAGTACATTGAGCTCCACTATTCGAGTTGCACAAGCGCATCATGTCTGCAACTCTGTATTCTGTCTGCAACTCCGTATTCTGTCTGTAACTCCGTATTCTGTCTGCAACTCCGTATTCTGTCTGTAACTCCGTATTCTGTCTGTAACTCCGTATTCTGTCTGTAACTCCGTATTCTGTCTGTAACTCCGTATTCTGTCTGTAACTCCGTATTCTGTCTGCAACTCCGTATTCTGTCTGTAACTCCGTATGCTGTCTGTAACTCAGTATTCTGTCTGTATCTTCGTATTCTGTCTGCAACTCCGTATTCTGTCTGTAACTCCGTATTCTGTCTGTAACTCATTATTCTGTCTGCAACTCCGTATTCTGTCTGCAACTCCGTATTCTGTCTGCAACTCCGTATTCTGTCTGCAACTCCGTATTCTGTCTGTAACTCCGTATTCTGTCTGCAACTCCGTATTCTGTCTGCACCTCCGTGGTAGGCAGAAGCGTTCAATATCCAATATAGACCTGCAATCAGTAGGCATATAGTAACATATAAAATACAATACAGTCAAATGTGTATTAAGACACCACCAAAGGCACAATACAGTCTCTTAATACATGTTAATGTATTCCTTAACACCACATAAATTGAAAAAATAGTATCGTAATGCAAGTTATCTCTTTAATAGACATGGTCTTTCGAACAAGTTTGATGTTAAATAATAAATTAATGGTAATGAATTTATAGCAAATACATTAGCAAATGTCTCAATGTTGTCGTGATTTCAGTTGTCTACTAATGCCATATATATATATATATATATTATTATATATTAATGACATTATTGTATTATTATGAAGATTCTTGAAGAAGCAAAGTTTGTGTTGCTATGGTGTGCCACTCCTGACTCACTGTTTCGACTAAACAAAAGTACTCTGCCGAATGAAGAGACGAAATTACTTAAACATTGGTATTTCAATAGACAATCACATGGCAGTCTTATAGCGTATGTTGAGATGAAACTAGGCAAACAGAAATGTGAGCAGCTCTTTGCCCAAGTAAGAATATTACATATCACATTGACATAGAATCGCAACATCAGAATATTTCCATTGCATCTTAGTAGCTCGTACATATTTAATTTAGATTACTTTTGTTATTTATATTCGTCTATTGGACACAACGGACTGCCATTGAAAAATGCTTCAGCACTGTGAGCGAAATTAGCCTAGAACTATGTAACTATTTTAAATACGGATGTAAATGTACAAATACGCAGAACAATAATTAACTATCATGAAGCTGAAGTCATTCCAGAAATACCTTTGTTACAAGTTATCTCTTTATAGGTAACAACCCACTCCAAACTGATGGCAGGAGTTCACAAGAGTGAAATCAGTAAAGCTACTGGTATAGGTATCGAGAAAATAATGCTGCTAGAAACACTATCATCATTTGATACAGAACAGCAATTCAGTAACAGAATTCAGTAAGTATCATAAATAAATAAGCATATTTATGTAGCCAATTAGGGATGGCAACAAATTGTGATTTTGGAAATCTAATGATCATCTGAACGAATATTCGCTAATGTCTTGAACATTCGAAATGTACACGTTTTAGTGAAAGTCGTGATAGCGCAGTGGTAGCGCGTTCGCTTCAGATGCCAACGGCCCGGAGTTTGAACCCCGCTGGAGCCGTAGCGATTGTGATTAATAGAAGTTGTAAGAACAATCGAGCTAAAATCAATTTATATAAACTACACCTTTTTTCTTTCTGTTTTGCAGCACTGTGATGTAGCACCATTTGTGTTCGAATTATATAAACGTGACGTCTGCTTAGGTCTTTAGTTAGCCAGATATTTATAATGTTTAACATATTCAGCATTTTACATCAACTGTGAACGCAAAACAGCACGCATCGTTACGAATAAGTACGGCCTTTGCTGATTGCTCAATAATTACTGAATGAAAATACTTAACTCTAGTGGCTCCGATAATCTAAGATTTCTCTGTATGGGAAAGCTTGAAGAAATAACTTTAAAATTTCAACAATTTCAATTATGCAAAAACAACCTCTTTTTATTGACTTCCGATGGAACCGGATGGCATCCAGAACTGTCCTAGCGACATGCTACACCGTCATTCTAGAGTTTACAACAACAACAATATTCATTGCGTTAAGTGTGTTCATATACTTATAGCATTATAAATAATATAGGTGAAATAAACATGGTTTAGTTATCTGAAAGTAAATTGTAAATGTATTAATGTTGTGGAATATATTAACAACTACTTTTGCTAGAGTGTTGAATATCGTAGGTTCAAAATGATACCTTATCGAACGAAATTAACACCTTGCCGTATTAGCAAAGTAAATAAACGTTGACAGATTTACTACATTGGTTTTTGAGGTTAATGAAGTCAGTTGTTCAAATTTATATCTAGGTGGCCATGATGTAAAGTATTTTGTGACATATAAGAATGACATGGTATTCGTTTCCAATGAAATTTAGATTACAGTTTATGCAGATGCGTTCGTTTCTCGGTTGGTTCACATAATTATGTGTCTTAAATGTCATTGGTGTTTTATTGTATACTATTAATCGCGCAATTCATGTGAGTTGATATATGTGTTCCATTTTGGAGATTTGTATCGTACTTGCGATTTTATCATCTAACACATTGCTTGTATTGCTTTTATCATACATGAACTGTCGTTATGTTGGATTAGTTTATGACAAAATTGTGCATTGTCGATTTTGTCGAACATTTTCTCCCAATCTAGGAAGGCAACATAACATTTTGTTTCTTTTCTGCAAATATGTTTGTGATTGAAGCATGTAATATGTGTATATACAATCAATAGAGTACGTGTCTTTTTGGAATCCAAATTGGTTACCAACAATGATGTTATTAGTTGAAGACCATTTGGTGAGACTATTTGATAATATATATATTAATATATTAATCATGACTTCTGTTAAATCAATTAGTATCACCTGTAATTAAGAAAAGTGTCATAATCTGCCTTTGTTAATTCGAGCCATAATTACAACAATATCAATATCAATTGTTCGCACCTCCGGTCATGTATGGAGCCAGTCTTTGTGTGTGAATGTTAATTGATTGAAATTAAACAAACAGATGTATGAAATTTACTAAAATGTTATTTGAAAAGAAATATTAAAATTCCAGTTGTTATATTCGAATACAAGTTTAACAATCGAATTACCGAACGAATATTCGAACATTCGTTGAATCCCTAGTAGGCATGTAGGGTCAATACTTTGTATTCTGGTTG
Source organism: Archivesica marissinica (assembly GCA_014843695.1). Taxonomy (NCBI): domain Eukaryota; kingdom Metazoa; phylum Mollusca; class Bivalvia; order Venerida; family Vesicomyidae; genus Archivesica; species Archivesica marissinica. The sequence continues at coordinate 81,284,270 of CM026387.1, read as the reverse complement.
ACTCATTCTTAGTAAAGATTGTTGTAGAAGAATGGAAGCAAGCTTAAGGCATGCTATCTGTCAATGGTTCACTTTTAATAATGTAATTTTGATCACCAGTAGATTTTCCAGCTTTGTTAAGATGTGTTTGTGTGTGTTTTACGTTTATTCATCGTAGCTACCGGTTGCCCATATGAGCGACGCCTCCTGAATAGATTAGTCATCTTAGAGTGTTGGAGGATAGTGCAGTGATACAGACAGAGACCCATTCCAAAGTCTCCTCTGATTCTTTTACGTACACGGTGTAAACACCGACATGAGACCTCCGTTTAAAGTCCCATCTGAAATACTGTTAATTACTGTCAGACAGGGGATCGTACCTGCCATCCCTGGATTACCAATCCAACGTGTTAATCACTGGAATACAGATCCGCCTGTGTTGTTAATATATTTTGGAGGATTGCTTTTAATGTATTTTGACTGTATTGATTCAGACAGCACATACAGAACACTAATAAAGAACCCAGTCTGATGGTGATACAATGTGACTCCGGTGATGTCAATGCCAACCTGATAGCTTGCGCCCGGTACTGTGTCATGGATGAGTTTGAAAAAATGAGAGATGAACTGTGGGCACCAGTACATGTTGTTTTTATTATCCAACTTCCTAGAGGAGCAGCATTTACCGGATTTCAGGTACTTTCTAATATACTTTCATGCAATATGATGTTACAATCATATTCATCTTTCCAAAATTATTGAAATCATAATTTTAAATATATGTCGTATATAACGACATAGTGGACAAGGAGAAACATATTTAGGACAATATAATAGTACAACTAAATCTAGTGCATGTTTGTTTATAAATCATCAATGTCTGACAAACACGATAAACGTATTTTGGATTCTCCAGTAGTAATCCGAAATGTTTCAAGGAGCGTTCATGTAGCACTCAATAACTCCTAAGAATAATTTATGTCTTCATTGGAAATACAGCTGAAGGCTGATCTTGCAATAGATAAATTATGGGCAGTACGGATACATTTATATTGCGATTGCAAACAAATTCATATTTTTAATAATAGCCATACTTGTTTGTGAACATGATTATAAATAGTAGTATACAACTATCCTCTAAAATATAAAACCAGAAGGTATTAAATGATGTTTCATGACCTTTATTGGGTTTTTAATATTTAACAAACATCTCGGGAATGGTGTAGTGTTTGAATGGTATAGTGTTTGTATGGTATAGTGTTTGATAGGCATAGTGTTTTCCGTTGACACATATACAATATTTCATATATTGATATCTTTTGCTAGTGTGGTGTCTGGCACTCTGCACACATAGATGATTTGTATACAGAAGATGTGAACATGCCTACACTATATGAAATGGAGGGGAAATCGATAGCCAAGTTATTCACTGATGCAGTCAGTGGTACATCTGCTATGGAAATGGAAGAAGACATTTCAAGAGAGAAGTAACATTTTCTTTAATTAAAATGCTTATCCACTGTATCCATAGAATGGTGGAACCTAGGCTCGGCGTATTCCTATGCTCGGCGTATTTTCCATTTTCATCCGTATTTAAAATATTTTTATAGTTCTAGGCTAATTTCGCCGACAGAGCTGAATCATGGTTCAATAGTATTCCGTTGAGTGCATCAGTAGGCTGATACAACTGTCGCATGACTTGTCCAGCAGACGAATATAAACAAGCAAATCATTGGGAGACTATTTCCACCGAAACTGTAAAAAATCTACACCTAACCTGAAAACTAGTTTCTATACCATTTCTGATTAAGAACAATACATGTTTTTACTCAATGATGTACTATATCAAAATAAGATAATAAACAAGTTATGGTGGATAAATAAAAAATAACAAGGTGCCCTGAAGTATTCAGTTCCACATATAAACGGGTGCCGGCCGACACCGTTGCGATAGCTGTATTGAGCAGCAAGGATACGTGATGAAGCTAAATCTGTAAGCTATACTCACCAACACGTGCTAAATTTGTTTGCATTGCATGACAATGTAAGTAATAGATATGTGCATAATTGTAGTACATATTTTATGTCTTATAATTAACACGTAATGATAATGTCTTGAAATATATTGGAACAGAACAGTATTTAATATATGACCTATGTTATGCAGTGCTTCTGGAGAACAGATGGACTGGAGTGTAGAAGAAACAAAGCCTTTGCATGATGGCTTGGATAAACTGGAACCTGGAATGGAGGACAGAATTAGAGGAGAACCATTACAGTTAGAGGATGTGCTGTTAGACTTGCAAAATGTAAACCAACCAAATGAACCAGATTATGGTCAGCATAGACTGAATGTTAAAGGACTAATACTGGCTTGTGTACAGGCTGCAATGTCCATGGTGAAAGACAAGCAGGAAAATTCAAGTAGAGAGACAGATAGAGTTGCTCTTTTGCTGAAACTGTTACACCAGGAACACGATGAAGGAGGTATAATCTATATTATATATATAAACTGTTGATCAATGCATTTAAATATCTTGATTATCAAAGTCAAACATAAATTGTATGTCCATTCATTCTATTGCCTGTTATCTAAACACATTGCATTATATTCAAATAATAGTATCCAGTCAATGGAATTTTATCAGCGAGGTGTTTCTATCTGTCAAGCAATTATTCAGTTAGTGGTGTTCCATTATCAAGTTATTATAATGCTATTTCTAGGTCAAGCATCTTTCCTACATGGAGTATGTTGCCTGATAGCCAAGCTTCTTAAAGAGAAGGAATCCAAGACACATAGTGCCCACATGACACATCATTGGCTAATTAATGAGGCTGCATGCAAAGAAAATATAAACAAGGCTGGTACATTCAGGTATGTTGGTATAGCATCATGTACGAATAGGATGTGTAATGGTTGTTTCAGGGAGTTGAGCATGCAAGGCATATACTACCCATATTATTGTCGTAGAAAAGCTAATCCCAGATTCTCATCCACGCAATTTTGTGGCCGACACATCCATATTAATATATTGTTGATTTTATTAGTTTGCATTAAGACCACACCATTTTCTGCACATTCGGGCAGTGCTCTTTGCAAATAACGGTATCTAATTACACACATTTACTCACTGTGACTCAAACATTTCCATCAATTAATTATATGTATATCAACCTTTCTGGTTTCTTTCAGACGTTCATGTATTCAGACTCTAGAAACCAAGGTGTCACCGATCCTAGCTGGAATTATAGCATACCTAGACACAAATAATAACCTGAATATTCTTCAAGAAGCACACTGTTCCTGGAAACAAACTGTGTGGTTATCTTTTCTGAACACTGCAGATGCAATTAACCTACAGGTGGGTAGTTTGCTTTATGTGTTTTACAACGATTGCGAAACAGGCTTTAACAACTTAAATTAATCACACTCTCATTGCCACAGATAAAAGCATGTGTGTTGTCGTTCATGTACTATGCAACCGTAGTATCTGGATAAAAACCCACCCATCTGATATTGTGATCACCTTACCATTTCAATTACTAGTACTTCCTTGCGTGAGGAACGAACTCGAACTGGTGAGACACAAGCATGTGAACCACTGTGCTAATCAAATAACCAAATGATTATTCTCAGACAACCAAGGTGGAAAGTATTTAATTTGTATATAATCCTGCTGTTTTGAATCAAATTCATAAACGTGGAGCCTCCTTTTAGATCATACTAAAGATACAAACATCTATTTGAATAAACATATTTTATTTGTCATGATAATAGCGTTCAACACATAATTATACACACTTGTGGGAATATATCAACGTAATAATAGTAAGCTCAGCATTAACAGTTTAAAGTAAAAAGCTACTTAACATTCAATAAGAAGTTAAGTTGACTGTTTAGAATAATGGACAGTAAGAAACGGAAAGTAAAGTGACTAGCGAACGACCAATGAGGCTGAGATCCTGGAAAATACTCAGTGTTATCATCCTCCGATAACGCTGTCCATTTTAAAAAGGGAATGTCCATTCATTCCCAATTAAAATGCCTATCAAAATCAAAAATGCACTTGTTATTTTGAAAGTGAGAAAACGCTGTATTAAAATGTGTGTGTTTTACGTTTATTTATCGTCGCTACCGGTTGCCCATATGAGTGACGCATGTATTAAAATGCATGATAATTAGCATACTAGAGTACTAAATCAGATAAAATACATAACAATAAACCATAATTTATATCTATATCACAAACAAGGTATCTTAAATCATACGCCGGCGTATCAAAATAGAATTTTCAGAAATGTGAAAAGACAAGACCTGACATAAAAATAGAAATAGGTATAGTAATATTGTCTTTTAGTTAAGTTATGTTTGAAATGACATAATTTTAGAAGATTTGTGTATGAAATGATACACCGACGAATCAAAATCAAATCTTCAGAAATGTAAGTAGACACAAAATAAACAGAGAAATAATTTATAATTATAATAAGTGTGATTGAAATGATACGCCGGCGTATCAAAACGAAATCTTCTGAAATGCTAAAAAGACAGACATCAAAAAGAGAATTGTATTTGAAATGATACGCCGGCGTATCAAATTGAAATATTCAGAAATGCAAGAAGACAGGAAATAAAAATAGAAATAATTTTAGGAATAGTGTCTCTAAATTATACACCGTCATATCAAACTGAAATCAGCAGAAAGGTAAGATATTAAATATTTTAATTCAAAATAGAAAATAGTTTTAGAAACATTGTCTCTGAAATGATATGCCGGCGTAACAAAATGACATTTTCAGACATGCAAAAAGACAGGACATAACAGAGAAATAATTTTAGTAATATTGTCTCTCAGATGATACGCCGGCGTATCAAAATGAAATACACATAAATGATGCCATATAAAATAATTATATATAATAATTGGCTCAGTGAAATCAGCAGAAATGTAGATATTTATAATAAATTCATTGAAAATAGAAACTATTTTTAGAAAAATTGTCGGTGAAATGATGCGCCGGCGTATCAAACTGAAATCAGCAGAAATGTAAGATATTAATTTTTTTACTAGAAAATAGTTACATTGTCTCTGAAATGATACGCCGGCGTATCAAAATGAAATCTACAGAAATTATGCCACATAAATAGAAATAATTGGCTTTGTGAAATCAGCAGAAATGTAGATATTACAAAAACACCATTGAAAATAAAAAATATTTTGTAAAGAATTGTCGGTGATATGATATGCCGTCGTATCAAAATGTTATCTTCAGAAATGCGTAAAGCCAGAAATAAAAGATCTATATACATAAGTTTGTTAAAATGTTCTCTTTAATGATATTAATAGTGTGATTCAAATGATACGCCGGCGTATCAAAATGAATCTTCAGAAATGTGAAGACAGACGGACGCGACATAAAAAATAGAAATAATTTTAGTAATATTGCCTCTCAAATGATATGCCGACAGAAGTGTAAGATATTTAAAAAATGTATTCAAAGTAGAAACTAGTTTTAGAATCATTGTCTCTGAAATGAGTCGCCGGCGAATCAAACTGAATCAAACTGAAATCTTCAGAAATGTAAAAAGACAGGAAATAAAAATAGAAATAATTTTAGGAATAGTGTCTCTAAATTATACACCGTCATATCAAACTGAAATCAGCAGAACGGTAAGATATTAAATATTTTAATTCAAAATAGAAAATAGTTTTAGAAACATTGTCTCTGAAATGATATGCCGGCGTAACAAAATGACATTTTCAGACATGCAAAAAGACAGGACATAACAGAGAAATAATTTTAGTAATATTGTCTCTCAGATGATACGCCGGCGTATCAAAATGAAATACACAGAAATGATGCCATATAAAATAATTATATATAATAATTGGCTCAGTGAAATCAGCAGAAATGTAGATATTTATAATAAATTCATTGAAAATAGAAACTATTTTTAGAAAAATTGTCGGTGAAATGATGCGCCGGCGTATCAAACTGAAATCAGCAGAAATGTAAGATATTAATTTTTTTACTAGAAAATAGTTACATTGTCTCTGAAATGATACGCCGGCGTATCAAAATGAAATCTACAGAAATTATGCCACATAAATAGAAATAATTGGCTTTGTGAAATCAGCAGAAATGTAGATATTACAAAAACACCATTGAAAATAAAAAATATTTTTTAAAGAATTGTCGGTGATATGATATGCCGTCGTATCAAAATGTTATCTTCAGAAATGCGTAAAGCCAGAAATAAAAGATCTATATACATAAGTTTGTTAAAATGTTCTCTTTAATGATATTAATAGTGTGATTCAAATGATACGCCGGCGTATCAAAATGAATCTTCAGAAATGTGAAGACAGACGGACGCGACATAAAAAATAGAAATAATTTTAGTAATATTGCCTCTCAAATGATATGCCGACAGAAGTGTAAGATATTTAAAAAATGTATTCAAAGTAGAAACTAGTTTTAGAATCATTGTCTCTGAAATGAGTCGCCGGCGAATCAAACTGAATCAAACTGAAATCTTCAGAAATGTAAAAAGATAATCAGAGAAATCATTTTAATAAAATTGTGGTTGAAATGACGCCCAGATGAAAATGATGTGCAAGCCCATTTGAACTATTAAGCACCGTAGGTGCGAATTTGAGCACCAAAGATGCGAACCCGGTAAGGTGTCTGGGAACATCCTCCCCACTAATTCTTTAATACCTAGACATCATATGGTGCACTCTGGCATCTTGGGAAGTTTATACACTAACAACAAACACATAAGAAAAGTTCAGTTTATCATCTACTACTGTATATCCAGCAAATAAAAAACACTTCCTGAATACAATGTGCAAGCCTTGGCATTGTGGCGTAAAGGCAAAGTTTTACGCGCAAATGTTAGAAATCAAAATGAAATTGATATATATAAAGACAATAAAATAGAATATCATTTTAAGAAAGACGTGACATAAGAAACAATTTTAGAAAATGTTGTCTATGAAATGAGACGCCGGCGTCTCAAAATGAAACATGCAGAAATGCCTGAAAAGGTACTCCATCAAATAGTAATCAGTTGGTCTGTGAAATGATACGCAGGTATATCCAAGTGCAATCAGCAGATATGCATAAGATATAACAAATTGTAATCTAAAATAGAAAATATGTTTAGAAATAGTGTCTCCTAAATTAGTTTTAGAAATGTGAAGACAGACGCAACATAAATAATTGGAATATTAATCTTTTGTCTCTACAATAATACACCAGCTACATGTATATCGCCGGCGGACAGTTTATATAACAACACCTTTCTTGGGCTGGCTCTAGCAGTTAATTAGTACTCGGTGCGCACCTCCACAACCTCCGTTAAGAAACTGCCATTTGTTTCATAAAAATGAGACGGGGCTCGAAACAGTCACCCTAAGCATAGATAGGTTACAGTGGTATACAAATCAATGACCATAACAACTCGACCACAGAGGCGTGATATGCCGTTGAGTACTAAAATGAAAACATCAGGAATGAAGTAAACTACCATATTCCATACAATGTCTCGATATGGGTAACATTTGTGCAAAGTAATTTTTAAATTGCAACATAGCCATTTAAGCACTACATGTACGTGTATGTAAGTTGTAAGTGTGACAATGACCTTGAACTTACATGACTGAAACATGTATACGGTCTTATATTATTATGTTATATTTCGGGTTTTACGCCTGCATCAACACCATTTTTTGGGATATATCGAGGCAGTTTACCTAACAACAACTTTCCTGGGCAGGCTCCAGTGGTTAACCAGTACTTGGGTGCACCAACCTCCGTAAGAAACTGCCAACTGTTTTCATATAAATGAAACACGGTCTGAGCGGGGCTCGAACCCGTGACCATCAGTGATGATAGGGTACAGTGGTATACAAGTCAGCGACCTTAACCACTCGACCACGGAGACGGACTGAATACGGTCTGCATTTGGCTTGATATGAAATATGTGTGCCGAGTAATTCTAAAATTCCTCCAGCGGTTTAAGATATATAACACAAATGCTTAACGGACGAAGGCCATTCCTATACTCCCTCTATTTTGCTGCGCGAGATATACATGCATGTACAACTTGTAATCAGCAATAATGCAGTAAAATGCATAAATGTAGTCCATACAAATGTTCACTGTAATGCTACGCTGGAGTAACAAAGTACACATCATCTTTGATATGCATTGTCACATGTTTCTGCTTTCAGTCATTATTTCACTGATAGTCCAACATATTCAAGACACTATTGAATATTCCATACAGATCGGCCACTTTCCTTCAAAACAATTCGCAATTGAATGACACCATGATAATGTTTTTTCGACATGTCTCATCACAGACGACCACAGCGGCACTTTTGTCTGTTCACCTGTGGAATGATGCAGTACCGAACATATGTGACTATCCGCTGCGAATTAGCATTCCTGTAAAACACAATATAAGTTCTTGTTATTCTAAGACCGAACATAAAGATTACATGTATAGCCTACTCATCCTTTGCCAATAAAAGACAATGTTTCTTCACATTCATACATGTATATACGCAAACTGTCCATTGAACACTACAAGTGAGTTTAACAAAGAACTATTTTGGCACACTACGACCCAGTCGCAACTCGTCTCCTTTGTAACGAGAACACATCGTCTGGGGTTACATAGAAAATGCGCAGATAAGTTTTGTGTCATAATAAAAATGTTCAATTAGCCGTAAATCCGCAAACAATCTCCACAAACAATCATCCAATCAGAACGAGATTATGCACAACTGGACATCATGACGATGCTAAGTTTGGTGAAAATCCAACAAGGGGATATGGAGAACATTACCGGACAAACTATGTCATAAAATGTTTCAATTGGCCGTAACACCGCAAATAATCATCCAATCTGAAGTGGGTTACAATTATGCACAATTTGAACTAGACATCATACTGGTGCTTCCTGACGCCATGTTTGGTGAACATGTGCGGACAAGGTTAATCCGACAGATAACAAACGGCAATGGCAAAAACAATACACCCCTCCCATTATGGGAAATATAATTAATGTACTGAACTACATTATGCTAACCGTTAAACTCCATTTTTTTTCAATAGTTACTTTTTTCCATTTTTGTTTTTAATTCATATACATCTATTTGCACCACATAGTCAAATATTAAAATTGAGAATAATATAAGTAGGCATACTATTCTATCTCAATTCCAACAATTTATTTAACACAACACTATATAATGGTCTTATGATTCCTTGTACCATGTAAACTAACTCGAGATTAACAGGTATGAATGGGGTTGATGTTATTGTTGTTAGTGGAAAACGGTCACACTGTAATTCTATAACTAATATTGTATAGATACCGATGCAACAGAAAGCCTTCTCCCCCTGAAAATTGTCTCGTTATGCTAAGGCCTAGGAAATATGTTTAAATGTCTAAACAATTTAACTTTGGAGATGATAATATAATAAAATGGGTACGGTTGTTTTACAAAGATGCAAACGCCTGTATTAGTATCAATGGACATTCATCACAATTTTTCAAAATAAAAAAGGCGTTAGACAAGGTTGTCCTCTTTCTCCATACTTATTTGTAATATGCTTGGAAATTCTATCTAGGGAAATACACAAAAACGATAACAGTAGATGGATCACATTATATAATACAGAAATAAAACAAATATTGTTTGCAGATGATGCTACGTATATCACTGACGGCACAAAAAAGTATTTTGAAACATTAATAGAAACAATAGAAAAAATTGGAAATGTCTCGGGTCTCAAATTAAATATTAAGAAATGTACAGCTTTAAAAATAGGTTCACTAAAGAGAGCCAACATTGAATTTTGTAAAGAGAAACATTTTTCATGGTCTTCAACGACTGCTTCAACACTTGGAATCATATTTACAAACAACTTCAGAAACGCAATTGAAATACATTTAAACCCCAAAATAGCAGCATTAAACATTGTCTAAATAAGTGGAAACGTTGGAAGCTATCACAGATTGGCAAAATAACAGTTCTAAAAACATATGCCTTTCCTAAACTTGTTTATCCCATAACAGTTCTAAGCAACCCATGTGCAGTCATTCTTAAGGATATTAACAAAATAATGTTTGATTTGTTATGGGATTCAAAACCGGACAAAATTGCTCGAAATACTATAATACAGGATTATGAGAATGGTGGACTAAGAATGATAGACATAGAATCTTTTATAACTTCTTTGAAAATAAATTGGATTAAACGTTTGTTAAACTCTACTAATATAACAGGGAAACACATATATAATAAGCAGCTTGTTATGGAATAATGAAAACATTAAGGATTCAAGAAAGAAAACCTCCTGTTATAATGATTGGTTTAATAATGGAGTGCAATTCATTGAACATGTGTACGATTTTCGAAATAAAACGTTTTACAATTTTCAAGTTTTTTCCAGACTTTATAATGTAAAATCCAGAGATTATCTTAAATACCATATATTAATAAACAATATACCAAAGAAATGGAAAGAGGATATGAAAAATGAAATTATGATGTATAACCCACCAGCGCTATTACTTGATAAAATTCACACAACAAAGAAAGTGAATACATTTATTTATGATATTTTGATAAAACAAAGAATACCCGCAAAAAGAAAAAATCACTGCAAATGGGAATATGAAATTGAAAATTTTAATCCAAGCTGGGATGAAATATGCACAAATTATTCTAAATATACAATTGACACAAAATTACGTGCATTTCAATACAAATACATAATGATAATTATACCTAACAACTCATTTCTGTTCAAATGTAAAATTATAGCTTCCAATCTCACATGTACACTGATATAAATAGACATATGTTTTGGAACTGTATTATAGTACAAGCATTTTGGACAGACTTACAGAACATTCTAAGCAATATATTTAACAATGTGTCAAATTTAACGTATACAATTATTATGATTATTATAATTATGATTATTATGATTATGATTCGGGTTTTACGCCTGCATCAGCACCATTTTGGGCTATATCGCCGGCGGGCAGTTTACCTAACAACACCTTTCCTGGGCAGGCTCCAGCGGTTAACCAGTACTTGGGTGCACCAACCTCCGTAAGAAACTGCCAACTTGTTCATATAAATGAGACACGGCCTGAGCGGGGCTCGAACCCGTGACCATCAGTGATGATAGGTTACAGTGGTATACAAGTCAGCGACCTTAACCACTCGACCACGAAGGCGGACTTAACGTATACAAATATTTCGTTTCTAAACTTTACTTCTGGCAGTAAAAGAATAGCAGAACATATTAATTATATTATCTTGCTAGCAAAATATTTCATTTTCAAATGTAAATATGCAAGCTCATTACCAACGTTGATAGATTTTAGACCATACGTTTTATGGAATCTAAATATAGAGGAGACAATTTCATTTATGAAAGGAAGCAATCGTAAATTTGAAATCCAATGCAGATATTTTCTCAACTCCAATAACACTACTAGTGAGCATGCCTAGTTTTAACATATGTTGTTGTTTTAATTAGGAATCCTTTCCGTAACACAAACAAAAACAATTCATTTGACAATTGTTATAATCCAAATTCAGTCTCGTTGAACAACGCTTTATTGATGGAATAGCTAGTCTCAAGCTTATTTATTAAAAAGCAAACTTTTGTATTATACCATTGTGTACAATTGTTGTTTGTGTATATAACTATGTAATAATGTACAATTGTTTGAATAAAAAACATAAAATAATTATAGAGTTGAGGAGGGTCCAAGCAGACACACCCTGAAAAGTCAAACACCATCATTGTACATCATTCTAACTGTGCATGTATATAGAGTTGAGAGGGTATTTCCCAGCAGACTGACCCTGGATATTCTACCCCCACCATTTAACTTAATAAAACCACTAACCTGCAAGAAATGTTTACTACAATCTGCTACTACATTCGGTTGTTTCACGATTAGCCTACCGTCTCGTTAAACATACATGTGTGACGTATGTATTACAGTCGCAATACACAAAAGTGCGGGCCGTTTCATTATTGATTATAGGGATGTAGATCTACCCGTGAAATCGGAAGCACATTCAGTTTTAATTTAGAATAAACACTATGACGAAATAGTAAACGCTAACGCCAAGTCCGACGAAACCGATAATTTCCAAACGGATCGAACTGACTTATTAGATAGTAACGAAACAAAGATCTCTGTGCATTTACAATACTAGAAATTGATAATATGATAAATAAGTGCAAGAATGGCAAGGCTTCCAGTAAATCTGACAATATATGTAACGAATATATTAAATCGACCAAAGATGTTATGCTTCCAATCTACACAAAGCTGTTTAATCTTATTTTAGATACAGGCCTTATCCCTAGTACATGGTCTGAAGGTTATATTATCCCTATCTATAAAGGTAAAGGAAACCCCATGGCCCCCGAAAACTACAGACCAATTACTATGTTAAGCTGTCTTGGCAAATTGTTCACCTCTGTTTTGAATGACCGATTAACTAAATTTAGTGAAGAAAATAATATTATTCATAAAAACCAAGCAGGTTTCAGAAAGGATCATTCTACTATTGACCATGTATTTACACTTAAATTTCTAATTGATCTTCTTCATGCACATAAACGTAAATTATACGTAGATTTTTCCCGCGCGTTTGATAACTTACCTAGAGCACAAGTATTTCAAAAATTAATTGCAAATGGTATAAATGGAAAGAGTGACCTCCCTTGCATGACGGACGTAAACAAAAGAAATCTGATAATTTTCCAAGAAAATGTGTTTTTTCTGTTAATTAGTGAACATTAAATTGATTATTTTGTGGATTTTATTATATGGTAACTGTTTTCTTCTTTGAAACCAGAGTTTTAAAAGATAAAACACACATGGAAAACTTTATAAACCTATTCAATAAACCATGTAGATAAGCTAAGATCGCTATGGGCGACGCCATTTTGATTTATCGGTAGCTATTGCTTTTGTTCAAACAAAGGGAACTATTACACGGGTCACGGTCGATTTTCATTTCACCAAATACTGTCTGTACGCGATAAAATGGCAGACAAGACACCACTTGACAAAGATGATAGGAAGAGAGGTAGAAGTGAAATTAGCAGTGTTAGCGAACTTGACTCGAGTGTTAATACACCGCCTAGTAAAAAAACAACCCAACAAGAAAAAGACTAAAAAGGTTGAAACCACTGAAAACAGTTAAGAAGACTTGACCAAAATACGTGCCGATCTGTCACAGATAAATAAAAAACTGAACAACGTCATGACAAAGGATGATGGACACTTAATAGACATGATTCGTGAAATGATTAAACAGATGAAAGAAGAATTACTGCAGTCTGTGATACGGAAAGTAGAAATACTAGAAAGTAATGTGTTTCAAAAAGAACAAGACAATGATAACCTAAAAGAAGAGATCATACAACTGAACAAGACGATCGAAACTCAAAAGGAAGAGAACAACGATCTACGAATAAAAGTAGAAAAAACTAGTAATCAAGCAAATGAATATATGAATGACATAGAACAATACAGCCGTTCAAACAACATTAGAATCAACGGCATTCCTGAAGAAGATAAACATGAGAATGCTTATCAAACAACACAGAAAGTCATCAAGGCACTGAATGGGAAAATTCCTCAAATACAACTGAGCCACGACGATATCGATATAGCTCACAGACTTGGTCCAAATAAGCCACATAAAAAGAGACAAGTGATAGTTACATTTATATCACGATTTTCAAAGAATACGGTGATGAATAACCTCAGAAATTTCAAGGGGTCTCAGATGTTCATCACAGAGGATTTGACTGGCCTGAATCAGGATGCATTTATGTGCGTTAAGAATAAAATGAGCGACGACATAAAATCAGTGTGGACTAGAAACGGCAAAATATTCTATGAGAATAAAACAGGAAGCATTCATCACGTCCGATTCTCAGAGTATCAAAACTGGTTTGATCTTCCGTGGCAAGAGATAGAAAGGCCAAGGAAAATTAAACAAACTGAACCAATCAAAGTTGTTGTTAGTCACAATGATGAAACCAAAATATAACAAAAGTGAAACAAATGACTTAAGAACATATGTGTCTACTTACAAATGTTATAAACTGTTGGTAAAGATGTACTGCGCCTAACTGATTTTAACGGTATGAGACAATGGAACAAACCTATCAAATGTAAAATTAACGCGTCTTTTTTTTAGCACGATTGAACAATAATTCAGATGCAATATATCACTTGAAGTATATATATACTACCAGTAGTGTACAACAATACTATCACATAACGTTGTAAAATGTTAGTAAAAATAAACTTGGAAGTTTGATATCGAATAGCCCGCACAAGTTAACACACTAGCATTATGATGATACTATGATACTGTGATACTGAAGTACTGATTGCTGTTTGAGTTTTGTGTGTGTGTTTTCTTATAAAACCAATTAACTTAAAAACAAATTTCGCTGAATCTTTTACTGTATGTGATTTTGAGAATGTTTTTTCTCCCCTATCACCTGTTAGTACGAGGCACACTGCCCCAACAATGCACATTTTATCGATTGTTATTGACACTTGATGTCTTTATCTGGGGGTGGGGTTGGAAGTTGATCATAGGACATTTTTTGTATTGACGTATCATAATCGATAGTAAGCTAAACATATGTATATTGTAAACAGTTTAATATTAATGCTGTAATGTCGAGTTTAACATTGAAACACTTTTATACTCAATAGTAAAATAGTCTATTACATGATATTTAAACGGTATATGAAAATCATATACAAAATAATACTGTATGGAATTGTGTTGTATGATATATTGACATAGCATAGAACAACTTGTATATGTTCTACCTTAGGAAAAGGTTTGTTTGTGGAGTACCTATCCTAATTAGCATGCGGTATGTGTTTTATACAGTATGGTACATCAGTCGAGGTGACACACTTTGGATAATAAAACACATGTACATCATTTTTTAAATTCTATTTTAATTGTTTTTTTGTTTTTTTCTGCTGCCACATATTTGAAGACAACGCCGTTATTAAATTATTCTGGTCTATCATTGCATCTACTTTTTCTAAAATTTTAATGCAAAATAATATGCTAGCAATATCAAACATTTCTCAATACAATTATAATACATTTGTATACTTACAGTGTTGCTAAAAAGCTGAAAAACATTAAAATAATGCCGATACCAAGTTATTACTTCGACTGCCATGTAACATACTGTTTTGTTTTGTGCTTTCATTTTGTTTATAAAGCATATACTATGTATAATATCATGATGAAAATATGCATATTAAATAGCAATGTAAGAATATGCGAATGGTATGTGTTTCAGACTGTTTCATACTGAAACAGAGTACTGTGAAGTAATGCTAGTTGGTAGTGACTTACATTGCTATACTGCACACATTAAACATGTAGAGCGTACATTTTAAATTATATGTGTAGGGTTTTGAACAGTATACAACATTCATATACAAAAAATCGCATTGTGATTTCGACGCACCTTTGTCAAATATTCTCAACATGCTTATCATACTTTTGTAAGTTTTAGTAATTTGAATGTAAAAAAGTTTTACTATGAATCAGTTTTGTTGAACCGGTATATAACATACGGTTTTTACTTACGTTTTCGTTTGTTTATAGAACATAATATCACGATGAAACTATACACATATTAATTACTCTTGTAAGAATATGAGTATGGTATGATTATTCTATAAAACGCTTATCGTAGTTTGTAGGATTTAAATATTTTGGGATGTATATAAAAATTAATCACGAATCTGTTTGTTTGAACAAAAATATATAGTACAGAATACATAGAATTTTACTAGAACTATTATTAGTCGCCTATACTAGATCTCTTCTATTTAACTTATTTTTGTTACTTTTTTCACACTAATATGAACATTCTTTTCTCTAGCAGATCGTCCCCAATGTCACGCTTCTTACTAAATATTAACAAAACCTTATCTGGAAACTATCTCAATATGTTCTCTTAACGTGCGAGGTTTAGATAGTTACAAAAAAAGGCAGCACATATTTCAATGGTTAAAAGATAAAAATTATTCTATATGCTTATTACAAGAAACACATTCAACACCCAATATTATTGACAAATGGAAAAGTGAGTGGAATGGAGCAGCTTTTTTTAGCGGAAACAAAAGTAATAGGGCAGGAGTAGCGATGCTGTTTAATAAGTCTTTATCTTTATCAAATAGTAACATGTGTTATAATGAGATTATAGCAGGCCGTCTGATTAATATAGAGTTAAATATTAACGATAGAAATGTATCTATATTTAACATGTA